>OZ025256.1:36002177-36384875 GCA_964019135.1 Arenicola marina | reverse complement strand
CACATCGATATATCAAGTCATGATAACAAAAAAGGTGCAGGATGTGTCTTGAGCAATTTATATGAGTATAATTATGCGTATGTTTGAAAAACATGAAATACACAAATAGCGGCCTTGTAGTCCCAGGCCGCTCGGAGACGGGCAGGTTAACATAACGTATCCCATGGTATGCGGTAATCTGTGTCTGGTTTGCGGTCCTCGTTATTCCGGGAAAAGTTGAACTACACGTTGTCGTCAAGGTCTCCAGCATACAGCGAGCAGATCGGAGGCGCTGGGAGGCAGATCAGGTTTAAAATAACGTGTAGGTACACGTCATTCTGGGGCGCATTATGACCGCAGCGGCGGCGAAATCCATCGCGCCATCCCCAGGACACACCCACCCCACACCACGAGAGATGCTCATACGCACACCCCGGGACACACCCACCCCACACCCCGGGACATGCTCACCCACACCCCGGACACACCCACCCCACACCCCGGACACACCCACACCACACCCCGGGACACACCCACCCCACACCCCGGGACATGCTCACCCCACACCCCGGACACACCCACACCACACACCGGGACACACCAACCCCACACCCCGGGACATACTTACCCCACACCCCGGGACACACCCACCCCTCACCCCGGGACATGCTCACCCCACAACCCGGGACATGCTCACCCCACACCCCGGGACACACCCACCCCTCACCCCGGGACATGCTCACCCCACAACCCGGGACATGCTCACTCCACACCCTGGACACACCCACCCCACACCCCCGGACACACCCACCCCACACCCGGGACATGCTCACTCCACACCCCGGACACACCCACCCCACACCCCCGGACATGCTCACTCCACACCCCGGACACACCCACCCCACACCCCGGGACACACCCACCCCACACCCCGAGACACACCCACCCCACACCCCGGGACATGCTCACTCCACACCCCGGACACACCCACCCCACACCCCCGGACACACCCACCCCACACCCCGGGACATGCTCACTCCACACCCTGGACACACCCACCCCATACCCCCGGACACACCCACCCCATACCCCCGGACATGCTCACTCCACACCCTGGACACACCCACCCCACACCCCGGACACACCCACACCACACCCCGGGACACACCCACCCCACACCCGGGACATGCTCACCCCACACCCCGGACACACCCACACCACACACCGGGACACACCAACCCCACACCCCGGGACATACTTACCCCACACCCGGGACACACCCACCCCTCACCCCGGGACATGCTCACCCCACAACCCGGGACATGCTCACCCCACACCCCGGGACACACCCACCCCTCACCCCGGGACATGCTCACCCCACAACCCGGGACATGCTCACTCCACACCCTGGACACACCCACCCCACACCCCCGGACACACCCACCCCACACCCCGGGACATGCTCACTCCACACCCCGGACACACCCACCCCACACCCCCGGACACACCCACCCCACACCCCGGGACATGCTCACTCCACACCCTGGACACACCCACCCCACACCCCCGGACACACCCACCCCACACCCCGGGACATGCTCACTCCACACCCTGGACACACCCACCCCACACCCCCGGACACACCCACCCCACACCCCGGGACATGCTCACTCCACACCCCGGACACACCCACCCCACACCCCGGGACATGCTCACCCCACACTCCGGGACACACCCACCCCACACCCCGAGACACACCCACCCACAACCCGGGACATGCTCACCACACACCCCCCGGACACACCCACCCCACACCCCGAGACACACCCACCCCACCACCCGGGACATGCTCACCCCACACTCCGGACACCCACCCCACAACCCGGGACATGCTCACCCCACACTCCGGACACACCCACCCCACACCCCGGGACACACCCACCCCACACCCCGAGACACACCCACCCCACACCCCCCGGACACACCCATCCCACACCCCGGGACACACCCACCCCACACCCCGGGACACACCCACCCCACACCCCGGGACATGCTCACTCCACACCCCGGACACACCCACCCCACACCCCGGGACATGCTCACCCCACACACCGGGACACACCCACCCCACACCCCGGGACATACTTACCCCACACCCCGGGACACACCCACCCCTCACCCCGGGACATGCTCACTCCACACCCCGGACACACCCACCCCACACCCCGGGACATGCTCACCCCACACTCCGGACACACCCACCCCACACCCCGAGACACACCCACCCCACACCCCGGGACACACCCACCCCACACCCCGAGACACACCCACCCCACACCCCCCGGACACACCCATCCCACACCCCACACCCACCCCACACCCCGAGACACACCCACCCCACACCCCGGACACACCCACCCCACACCCCGGGACATGCTCACTCCACACTCCGGACACACCCACCCCACACCCCGGGACACACCCACCCCACACCCCGAGACACACCCACCCCACAACCCGGGACATGCTCACTCCACACTCCGGACACACCCACCCCACACCCCCGGACATGCTCACTCCACACTCCGGACACACCCACCCCACACCCCGGGACAAACCCATCCCACACCCCGGGACACACCCACCCCACACCCCGAGACACACCCACCCCACACCCCGGGACATGCTCACTCCACACTCCGGACACACCCACCCCATACCCCCGGACACACCCACCCCACACCCCGGGACATGCTCACCACACCCCCCGGACACACCCACCCCATACCCCCGGACACACCCACCCCACACCCCGGGACATGCTCACTCCACACTCCGGACACACCCACCCCACACCCCCGGACACACCCACCCCACAACCCGGGACATGCTCACTCCACACTCCGGACACACCCACCCCACACCCCGAGACACACCCACCCCACAACCCGGGACATGCTCACTCCACACTCCGGACACACCCACCCCACACCCCCGGACACACCCACCCCACACCCCGGGACATGCTCACTCCACACTCCGGACACACCCACCCCATACCCCCGGACACACCCACCCCACACCCCGGGACATGCTCACCACACCCCCCGGACACACCCACCCCATACCCCCGGACACACCCACCCCACACCCCGAGACACACCCACCCCACAACCCGGGACATGCTCACTCCACACTCCGGACACACCCACCCCACACCCCGGGACATGCTCACCCCACACTCCGGGACATGCTCACCCCACACCCCGGACACACCCACACCACACCCCGGGACACACCCATCCCACACCCCGGGACATGCTCACCCCACACCCCGGACACACCCACACCACACACCGGGACACACCAACCCCACACCCCGGGACATACTTACCCCACACCCCGGACACACCCACACCACACACCGGGACACACCAACCCCACACCCCGGGACATGCTCACTCCACACCCCGGACACACCCACCCCACACCCCGGGACATGCTCACCCCACACACCGGGACACACCCACCCCACACCCCGGGACATACTTACCCCACACCCCGGGACACACCCACCCCTCACCCCGGGACATGCTCACCCCACAACCCGGGACATGCTCACTCCACACCCTGGACACACCCACCCCACACCCCGGGACATGCTCATACGCACACCCCGGGACACACCCACCCCACACCCCGGGACATGCTCACCCCACACCCCGGACACACCCACACCACACACCGGGACACACCAACCCCACACCCCGGGACATACTTACCCCACACCCCGGGACACACCCACCCCTCACCCCGGGACATGCTCACCCCACAACCCGGGACATGCTCACTCCACACCCTGGACACACCCACCCCACACCCCCGGACATGCTCACTCCACACCCCGGACACACCCACCCCACACCCCGGGACATGCTCACCCCACACACCGGGACACACCCACCCCACACCCCGGGACATACTTACCCCACACCCCGGGACACACCCACCCCTCACCCCGGGACATGCTCACCCCACAACCCGGGACATGCTCACTCCACACCCTGGACACACCCACCCCACACCCCGGGACATGCTCACTCCACACCCCGGACACACCCACCCCACACCCCGGGACATGCTCACCCCACACTCCGGGACACACCCACCCCACACCCCGAGACACACCCACCCCACAACCCGGGACATGCTCACCACACCCCCCGGACACACCCACCCCACACCCCGAGACACACCCACCCCACCACCCGGGACATGCTCACCCCACACTCCGGACACCCACCCCACAACCCGGGACATGCTCACCCCACACTCCGGACACACCCACCCCACACCCCGAGACACACCCACCCCACACCCCGGGACACACCCACCCCACACCCCGAGACACACCCACCCCACACCCCCCGGACACACCCATCCCACACCCCACACCCACCCCACACCCCGAGACACACCCACCCCACACCCCGGACACACCCACCCCACACCCCGGGACATGCTCACTCCACACTCCGGACACACCCACCCCATACCCCCGGACACACCCACCCCACACCCCGAGACACACCCACCCCACAACCCGGGACATGCTCACTCCACACTCCGGACACACCCACCCCATACCCCCGGACACACCCACCCCACACCCCGGGACACACCCATCCCACACCCCGAGACACACCCACCCCACAACCCGGGACATGCTCGCCCCACACTCCGGACACACCCACCCCATATCCCCGGACACACCCACCCCACACCCCGGGACACACCCATCCCACACCCCGAGACACACCCACCCCACACCCCGGGACACACCCATCCCACACCCCGAGACACACCCACCCCACACCCCGGGACATACTTACCCCACACCCCGGGACACACCCACCCCTCACCCCGGGACATGCTCACCCCACAACCCGGGACATGCTCACTCCACACCCTGGACACACCCACCCCACACCCCGGGACATGCTCACTCCACACCCCGGACACACCCACCCCACACCCCGGGACATGCTCACCCCACACACCGGGACACACCCACCCCACACCCCGGGACATACTTACCCCACACCCCGGGACACACCCACCCCTCACCCCGGGACATGCTCACCCCACAACCCGGGACATGCTCACTCCACACCCTGGACACACCCACCCCACACCCCGGGACATGCTCACTCCACACCCCGGACACACCCACCCCACACCCCGGGACATGCTCACCCCACACTCCGGGACACACCCACCCCACACCCCGAGACACACCCACCCCACAACCCGGGACATGCTCACCACACCCCCCGGACACACCCACCCCACACCCCGAGACACACCCACCCCACCACCCGGGACATGCTCACCCCACACTCCGGACACCCACCCCACAACCCGGGACATGCTCACCCCACACTCCGGACACACCCACCCCACACCCCGAGACACACCCACCCCACACCCCGGGACACACCCACCCCACACCCCGAGACACACCCACCCCACACCCCCCGGACACACCCATCCCACACCCCACACCCACCCCACACCCCGAGACACACCCACCCCACACCCCGGACACACCCACCCCACACCCCGGGACATGCTCACTCCACACTCCGGACACACCCACCCCACACCCCGGGACACACCCACCCCACACCCCGGGACACACCCACCCCACACCCCGGGACATGCTCACTCCACACTCCGGACACACCCACCCCATACCCCCGGACACACCCACCCCACACCCCGGGACATGCTCACCACACCCCCCGGACACACCCACCCCATACCCCCGGACACACCCACCCCACACCCCGAGACACACCCACCCCACAACCCGGGACATGCTCACTCCACACTCCGGACACACCCACCCCACACCCCCGGACACACCCACCCCACACCCCGGGACATGCTCACTCCACACTCCGGACACACCCACCCCATACCCCCGGACACACCCACCCCACACCCCGGGACATGCTCACCACACCCCCCGGACACACCCACCCCATACCCCCGGACACACCCACCCCACACCCCGAGACACACCCACCCCACAACCCGGGACATGCTCACTCCACACTCCGGACACACCCACCCCATACCCCCGGACACACCCACCCCACACCCCGGGACACACCCATCCCACACCCCGGGACATGCTCACCCCACACCCCGGACACACCCACACCACACACCGGGACACACCAACCCCACACCCCGGGACATACTTACCCCACACCCCGGACACACCCACACCACACACCGGGACACACCAACCCCACACCCCGGGACATGCTCACTCCACACCCCGGACACACCCACCCCACACCCCGGGACATGCTCACCCCACACACCGGGACACACCCACCCCACACCCCGGGACATACTTACCCCACACCCCGGGACACACCCACCCCTCACCCCGGGACATGCTCACCCCACAACCCGGGACATGCTCACTCCACACCCTGGACACACCCACCCCACACCCCGGGACATGCTCATACGCACACCCCGGGACACACCCACCCCACACCCCGGGACATGCTCACCCCACACCCCGGACACACCCACACCACACACCGGGACACACCAACCCCACACCCCGGGACATACTTACCCCACACCCCGGGACACACCCACCCCTCACCCCGGGACATGCTCACCCCACAACCCGGGACATGCTCACTCCACACCCTGGACACACCCACCCCACACCCCGGGACATGCTCACTCCACACCCCGGACACACCCACCCCACACCCCGGGACACACCCACCCCACACCCCGGGACATGCTCACTCCACACCCCGGACACACCCACCCCACACCCCGGGACATGCTCACCCCACACACCGGGACACACCCACCCCACACCCCGGGACATACTTACCCCACACCCCGGGACACACCCACCCCACACCCCGGGACATGCTCACCCCACAACCCGGGACATGCTCACTCCACACCCCGGACACACCCACCCCACACCCCGGGACATGCTCACTCCACAACCCGGGACATGCTCACTCCACACCCTGGACACACCCACCCCACACCCCGGGACATGCTCACTCCACACCCCGGACACACCCACCCCACACCCCGGGACATGCTCACCCCACACTCCGGGACACACCCACCCCACACCCCGAGACACACCCACCCCACAACCCGGGACATGCTCACCACACCCCCCGGACACACCCACCCCACACCCCGGACACACCCATCCCACACCCCGGGACATGCTCACCCCACAACCCGGGACATGCTCACTCCACACCCTGGACACACCCACCCCACACCCCGGGACATGCTCACTCCACACCCCGGACACACCCACCCCACACCCCGGGACATGCTCACCCCACACTCCGGGACACACCCACCCCACACCCCGAGACACACCCACCCCACAACCCGGGACATGCTCACCACACCCCCCGGACACACCCACCCCACACCCCGAGACACACCCACCCCACCACCCGGGACATGCTCACCCCACACTCCGGACACCCACCCCACAACCCGGGACATGCTCACCCCACACTCCGGACACACCCACCCCACACCCCGAGACACACCCACCCCACACCCCGGGACACACCCACCCCACACCCCGAGACACACCCACCCCACACCCCCCGGACACACCCATCCCACACCCCACACCCACCCCACACCCCGAGACACACCCACCCCACACCCCGGACACACCCACCCCACACCCCGGGACATGCTCACTCCACACTCCGGACACACCCACCCCATACCCCCGGACACACCCACCCCACACCCCGAGACACACCCACCCCACAACCCGGGACATGCTCACTCCACACTCCGGACACACCCACCCCATACCCCCGGACACACCCACCCCACACCCCGGGACACACCCATCCCACACCCCGAGACACACCCACCCCACAACCCGGGACATGCTCGCCCCACACTCCGGACACACCCACCCCATATCCCCGGACACACCCACCCCACACCCCGGGACACACCCATCCCACACCCCGAGACACACCCACCCCACAACCCGGGACATGCTCGCCCCACACTCCGGACACACCCACCCCATACCCCCGGACACACCCACCCCACACCCCGGGACACACCCACCCCACACCCCGGGACATGCTCACTCCACACCCCGGACACACCCACCCCACACCCCGGGACATGCTCACCCCACAACCCGGGACATGCTCACTCCACACCCTGGACACACCCACCCCACACCCCGGGACATACTTACCCCACACCCCGGACACACCCACCCCACACCCCCGGACACACCCACCCCACACCCCGGGACATGCTCACTCCACACCCCGGACACACCCACCCCACACCCCGGACACACCCACCCCACACCCCGGGACAAACCCACCCCACACCCCGGACACACCCACCCCACACCCCGGGACAAACCCACCCCACACCCCGGACACACCCACCCCACACCCTGGGACATGCTCACTCCACACCCCGGACACACCCACCCCACACCCCGGGACATGCTCACTCCACACCCCGGACACACCCACCCCACACCCCGTAACACACCCACCCCACACCCCGGGACATGCTCACCACACCCCGGACACACCCACCCCACACCCCGGGACATGCTCACTCCACACCCCGGACACACCCATCCCACACCCCGGGACACACCCACCCCACACCCCGGGACATGCTCACTCCACACCCCGGACACACCCACCCCACACCCCGGGACATGCTCACTCCACACCCCGGACACACCCACCCCACACCCCGTAACACACCCACCCCACACCCCGGGACATGCTCACCACACCCCGGACACACCCACCCCATACCCCCGGACACACCCACCCCACACCCCGGGACACACCCATCCCACAACCCGGGACATGCTCACTCCACACTCCGGACACACCCACCCCACACCCCGAGACACACCCACCCCACAACCCGGGACATGCTCACTCCACACTCCGGACACACCCACCCCATACCCCCGGACACACCCACCCCACACCCCGGGACATGCTCACCACACCCCCCGGACACACCCACACCACACCCCGGGACACACCCACCCCACACCCCGGGACATGCTCACTCCACACCCTGGACACACCCACCCCATACCCCCGGACACACCCACCCCACACCCCGGGACATGCTCACCCCACACCCCGGGACATGCTCACTCCACACCCCGGACACACCCACCCCACACCCCGGGACATGCTCACCCCACACCCCGGGACACACACACCCACCCCACACCCCGGACACACCCACCCCACACCCCGGACACACCCACCCCACACCCCGAGACACACCCACCCCACCACCCGGGACATGCTCACTCCACACCCCGGACACACCCATCCCACACCCCGGGACCAACCCACCCCACACCCCGGACACACCCACCCCACACCCCGGGACATGCTCACTCCACACCCCGGACACACCCACCCCACACCCCGAGACATGCTCACTCCACACTCCGGACACACAGACCCCACACCCCGGACACACCCATCCCGCACCCCGGGACACACCCACCCCACACCCCGGGACATGCTCACCCCACACCCCGGGACAAACCTACCCCACACCCCGGGACAAACCCACCCCACACCCCGGATACACCCACCCTACACCCCGGGACATGCTCACTCCACACCCCGGGACCAACCCACCCCACACCCCGGGACACACCCATCCCACACCCCGGGACATGTTCACTCCACACCCCGGACACACCCACCCCACACCCTGGAACACACCCACCCCACACCCCGGGACACACCCACCCCACACCCCGGGGCACACCCACCCCACACCCCGGGACCCACCCATCCCACACCCCGGGACATGCTTTTTTAGGAAGAATGCAATTTTTCAATGCCAAATTTAGGCCATCTGAGGCATGGGTCCCACCGCCAGTCACAAGTTTCAATGGACCCCCATCCCCCACCCCTTTTCAAATTCCTGGAAAAGGGAAAAAGGAAATGCAGGACATGGCAAAAAGACTAGATTTTTGCCCCCAAGATGTGAAAGGCCCTGCTTTGATTCTATTAAATACTTTGAGGTTAAATCAACCGGTATACCATGTATAGCATAAAAACAAGATGTTATTGGCATAAGACAGTTGGGAGAGGGACAACATGACATGTAATATATGATCACTCTCCCAACTGTCCTACGACAGTATGGTGTTGTTTCAGGCTATACCATTTATAACATTCTCTTTGGTATTTACTTTGCTTCCTGCTTCATAACTGTAATAATACATGTGGTGCAAAGGTTTCGTATTATAGCTTTTAGCCATACAAGATATGAAGGAGTAGCTAATACAATTCTTGCATTAACCTTTGTAAGTGTGCTATGTGTAACGTGCAGTTATTGTTGACTACTCTATAATAGTAATTAGTATGAAGCACATGCAGATCTGCAGATCTGAGCATCTGTGGTTGATATACTATAGATCGCTTAAAATCTTGTAAGTGGATATCCACCCTCTATCTAAACTGGATACTTGATAGAAGCATTCGATCATATGGAAGAATGTTTGTTACAAAATGTTATTTAATATTTGGGTGGCTCCAACGCCAGCAACCCAGCTAGGGTTTTCGTTGCAGTCTCCCCAACCAAGTGTATAGATTTTCTTCTTTTTGTACACTTGATTTGAATAAATGATATTTGACTTGACTTGACTAGGGAATGATCCAACAGAAGGAAACTGAGGCTGTATTGTGTGGAAGCAACTGACAAGAAAAAAAACGCATTGGCATTGGTTGAGGGGACTCCCATTAAGACTTTTCAGTCGCTAGCATGGGAATGTGTAATCATACTTTTGTGACAGTAATTAACATTTGTGTAAACTGTAAGTTGCGAAGATTGATATAATTATAAAGTAAATTGCAGAATCATGATAGACTTGTAGTCACCTTTTGTCTTGCATTTTGCGACTAGTCGTGTAACATTTTATTCACTAGAACAAATTGCTGGTATTGACACCCCATGCACGGTATAGAATGTCTGAGCAATTCGAATGAATGCATTTACTTTTGTTTTTTTCTTAATTTAATATTATATTTTATATATATATTGTAATATTTCTCTTAGTTAGTTAGTTCATTGACATTCATGGCATTGAGTAGAAGCTATACCATAGTATCCTTGTAGTAAAGTATCATGGCACGCATACCATGGTAAGATACCCTGGTACATTAGCATACCATGGTAAGATACCTGGTACATTAGCATACCATGGTAAGATACCCTGGTACATTAGCATACCGCGGTAAGATACCCTGGTACATAAGCATACCATGGTAAGATACCCTGGTATATTAGTATACCATGGTAAGATACCCTGGTACATTAGCATACCATGGTAAGATACCCTGGTACATTAGCATACCGCGGTAAGATACCCTGGTACATTAGCATACCATGGTAAGATACCTGGTACATTAGCATACCATGGTAAGATACCCTGGTACATTAGCATACCGCGGTAAGATACCCTGGTACATAAGCATACCATGGTAAGATACCCTGGTATATTAGTATACCATGGTAAGATACCCTGGTACATTAGCATACCGTGGTAAGATACCCTGGTACATTAGCATACCATGGTAAGATACCCTGGTATATTAGCATACCATGGTAAGATACGTTTGTTTGTTGCATAGATATAGTGAATCCTATTTTTCACATACTGTACCTTGTTTTTATAGTATATATTTGGAAAGTGGATTATCAATATCGTTATTCTTCTTTTCTTGTGACTCTTGTCTGAACCGTGGTATACCAACTTATCCAAGAGACCCCAATAGATGGCAGTACATCACTCCAAACTTCTGGTGGGGTCGGCTAGAATTGGACTGGCTGCATGGTACCCGACCATAGTAATACAATAGTTATTTAGACTAGTACCACAGTAATACTATAGTTACCCAAACTAAGGCGTCGAATAATGGCGTCAAATAAACACATGTATAAGACGTAGAATAGGCCCGTCTGTACGGAGTCAAGACGTCCCATCTATACGGCGTCAAGAACTCCCGTCTGTACGGCGTCAAGAAGTCCCGTCTGTACGGCGTCAAGAAGTCACGTCTGTACGGCGTCAAGAAGTCCCGTCTGTACGGCGTCAAGAAGTCCCGTCTGTACGGCGTCGAGAAGTCACGTCTGTACGGCGTCAAGAAGTCCCGTCTGTACGGCGTCAAGAACTCCCGTCTGTACGGCGTCAAGAAGTCACGTCTGTACGGAGTCAAGAAGTCCCGTCTGTACGGCGTCAAGAAGTCACGTCTGTACGGAGTCAAGAAGTCCCGTCTGTACGGCGTCAAGAAGTCACGTCTGTACGGCGTCAAGAAGTCCCGTCTGTACGGCGTCAAGAAGTCCCGTCTGTACGGCGTCAAGAAGTCCCGTCTGTACGGCGTCAAGAAGTCCCGTCTGTACGGCGTCAAGAACTCTCGTCTGTACGGCGTCAAGAAGTCACGTCTGTACGGCGTCAAGAAGTCACGTCTGTACAGAGTCAAGAAGTCACGTCTGTACGGCGTCAAGAAGTCCCGTCTGTACGGCGTCAAGAAGTCCCGTCTGTACGGCGTCAAGAAGTCATGTCTGTACGGAGTCAAGAAGTCCCGTCTGTACGGCGTCAAGAAGTCCCGTCTGTACGGCGTCAAGAAGTCCCGTCTGTACGGCGTCGAGAAGTCCCGTCTGTACGGCGTCACAAAGTCACGTCTGTACGGCGTCAAGAAGTCCCGTCTGTACGGCGTCAAGAAGTCCCGTCTGTACGGCGTCAAGAAGTCACGTCTGTACGGCGTCAAGAACTCCCGTCTGTACGGCGTCAAGAAGTCACGTCTGTACGGAGTCAAGAAGTCCCGTCTGTACGGCGTCAAGAAGTCACGTCTGTACGGCGTCAAGAAGTCCCGTCTGTACGGCGTCGAGCAGTGCCGTCTGTACGGCGTCAAGAAGTCCCGTCTGTACGGCGTCAAGAAGTCCCGTCTGTACCACGTCAAGAAGTCCCGTCTGTACGGCGTCAAGAAGTCACGTCTGTACGGCGTCAAGAAGTCCCGTCTGTACGGAGTCAAGAAGTCCCGTCTGCACGGCGTCAAGAAGTCCCGTCTGTACGGAGTCAAGAAGTCACGTCTGTACGGCGTCAAGAAGTCCCGTCTGTACGGCGTCAAGAACTCCCGTCCGTATGGCGTGAAGAAGTCACGTCTGTACGGCGTCAAGAAGTCCCGTCTGTACGGCGTCAAGAAGTCCCGTCTGTACGGCGTTAAGAAGTCCCGTCTGTACGGCGTCAAGAACTCCCGTCTGTACGGAGTCAAGAAGTCCCGTCTGTACGGCGTCAAGAAGTCCCGTCTGTACGGCGTCAAGAAGTCCCGTCTGTACGGCGTCGAGAAGTCACGTCTGTACGGCGTCAAGAAGTCCCGTCTGTACGGCGTCAAGAAGGCCCGTCTGTACGGCGTCAAGAAGTCCCGTCTGTACGGCGTCAAGAAGTCCCGTCTGTACGGCGTCGAGAAGTCACGTCTGTACGGCGTCAAGAAGTCCCGTCTGTACGGCGTCAAGAAGTCACGTCTGTACGGCGTCAAGAAGTCCCGTCTGTACGGCGTCAAGAACTCCCGTCTGTACGGCGTCAAGAAGTCCCGTCTGTACGGCGTCAAGAAGTCACGTCTGTACGGCGTCAAGAAGTCCCGTCTGTACGGCGTCAAGAAGTCCCGTCTGTACGGCGTCGAGAAGTCACGTCTGTACGGCGTCAAGAAGTCCCGTCTGTACGGCGTCAAGAAGTCCCGTCTGTACGGCGTCAAGAACTCCCGTCTGTACGGCGTCAAGAAGTCACGTCTGTACGGAGTCAAGAAGTCCCGTCTGTACGGCGTCAAGAAGTCACGTCTGTACGGAGTCAAGAAGTCCCGTCTGTACGGCGTCAAGAAGTCACGTCTGTACGGCGTCAAGAAGTCCCGTCTGTACGGCGTCAAGAAGTCCCGTCTGTACGGCGTCAAGAAATCCCGTCTGTACGGCGTCAAGAAGTCCCGTCTGTACGGCGTCAAGAACTCTCGTCTGTACGGCGTCAAGAAGTCACGTCTGTACGGCGTCAAGAAGTCACGTCTGTACGGAGTCAAGAAGTCACGTCTGTACGGCGTCAAGAAGTCCCGTCTGTACGGCGTCAAGAAGTCCCGTCTGTACGGCGTCAAGAAGTCATGTCTGTACGGAGTCAAGAAGTCCCGTCTGTACGGCGTCAAGAAGTCCCGTCTGTACGGCGTCAAGAAGTCCCGTCTGTACGGCGTCGAGAAGTCCCGTCTGTACGGCGTCAAGAACTCCCGTCTGTACGGAGTCAAGAAGTCCCGTCTGTACGGCGTCAAGAAGTCCCGTCTGTACGGCGTCAAGAAGTCCCGTCTGTACGGCGTCGAGAAGTCACGTCTGTACGGCGTCAAGAAGTCCCGTCTGTACGGCGTCAAGAAGGCCCGTCTGTACGGCGTCAAGAAGTCACGTCTGTACGGCGTCAAGAAGTCCCGTCTGTACGGCGTCGAGAAGTCACGTCTGTACGGCGTCAAGAAGTCCCGTCTGTACGGCGTCAAGAAGTCTCCTCTGTACGGCGTCAAGAAGTCCCGTCTGTACGGCGTCAAGAAGTCCCGTCTGTACGGCGTCAAGAAGTCACGTCTGTACGGCGTCAAGAAGTCCCGTCTGTACGGCGTCAAGAAGTCCCGTCTGTACGGCGTCAAGAAGTCCCGTCTGTACGGCGTCAAGAAGTCCCGTCTGTACGGCGTCAAGAAGTCACGTCTGTACGGCGTCAAGAAGTCCCGTCTGTACGGCGTCAAGAAGTCCCCTCTGTACGGCGTCAAGAAGTCACGTCTGTACGGCGTCAAGAAGTCCCGTCTGTACGGCGTCAAGAAGTCCCGTCTGTACGGCGTCAAGAAGTCACGTCTGTACGGCGTCAAGAAGTCCCGTCTGTACGGCGTCAAGAAGTCACGTCTGTACGGCGTCAAGAAGTCCCGTCTGTACGGCGTCAAGAAGTCCCGTCTGTACGGCGTCAAGAAATCCCGTCTGTACGGCGTCAAGAACTCCCGTCTGTACGGCGTCAAGAAGTCACGTCTGTACGGCGTCAAGAAGTCCCGTCTGTACGGCGTTAAGAAGTCCCGTCTGTACGGCGTCAAGAAGTCCCGTCTGTACGGAGTCAAGAAGTCCCGTCTGTACGGAGTCAAGAAGTCCCGTCTGTACGGCGTCAAGAAGTCCCGTCTGTACGGCGTCAAGAAGTCCCGTCTGTACGGCGTCAAGAAGTCCCGTCTGTACGGAGTCAAGAAGTCCCGTCTGTACGGAGTCAAGAAGTCCCGTCTGTACGGCGTCAAGAAGTTCCGTCTGTACGGCGTCAAGAAGTCATGTCTGTACGGAGTCAAGAAGTCCCGTCTGTACGGCGTCTAGAAGTCCCGTCTGTACGGCGTCAAGAAGTCCCATCTGTACGGCGTCAAGAAGTCCCGTCTGTACGGGCAAAAACGTGGCAAAAATGACGTTCAATTGGCGCATTCAACCAGATAAGGACGTCATTTCGACGTCCTCACATGACGTGAGTTTGACGTGTTGTCAACCAGCTTTGCCCACTAGGTAAATGTGACAAAAGTGGTGGCCTGGACCACGTGGTCACTGGCGTGGAGGGCGCTCTGTGGATATATACACATGGCGCGTTCTGTCACGAGGCTCTTCAATGTGGTTTCCACGGCTTGCGGCACCGATATGGAGTTATGATCACCTCCCCGTGCATAAATGCGGAAAACAGGGGAAAGCCCACAAGTCGATATGAAAATAACTACGAGATGGACAATTAAGACGAGGAGAATACCTTTTCTTACCTCCGCGATTAGCATCGAGGAATTGTTGGAGATTCGAGATCAGCTGTTCGCAATTTATAGGGATCGCTATCGGTACAATTCCTGCTTCAAAGCGAAGACCCTTTCCCTATTTACCGCGATCCGCTATTATAGCAGTCTGCGAATTCCTGGATATTCGCCATATCACGATTAAGGTGTTTTTTGTGGCGCCCAGCTTTGAAATGTCCTATTTTTGGAGATTCGATATTGCTCTCTCTGATTCGTGGGGATTCGCGATTCAGAGGGGTACCCCCCCCCCCACCCCCTCCCTCTTAAGTCATCGGGTTAGTCGGCTCGTGGCTGTGTACATGGACTGCCCGTGATGTGGTTGTATAACGGTGAGACATATGAAGTGTGGCGTGTGTTGGTCTGCTGTGGACGAGCACGTTATGACGCCATCGAGTGCTCTGCACATCCACCAAGAGCCCTTCCATCACTAGTGAATGTGTATTACCATTACATTATGACTGGCAAGCAATAGTGGTATGTCTTCATCTGTTACGTAGACCGTCACTGTGCCGCACGGGGCCGCGTCTGCGCTGTAAAGGTTTCGCTTCATTGTTCCAAATTAATAAAGGCGACAAAATGCGACAAACGCTTTAACACCTGCCCCAGTCCACCCCAAATCACTGGAAATTGAAACGATAATGTCAAAAGTACAGAATAATAAAGCGAGATGACGTGCCGGGCTGGCATACTTTTGAAGCAAGATGACGTTCAGGGCTGGCATACTAATAAAGCGAGACGACGTAATGGTTGGTCATACTTATAAAGCGAGATGACGTACAGGGATTGCATACCAATAAAGCGAGATGACGTACCGGGTGTGTATACTAATAAAGCGAGATGACGTGCCCGGCTTGCATACATATAAAGCGAGACGACGTAATGGTTGGTCATACTTATAAAGCGAGATGACGTACAGGGATTGCATACCAATAAAGCGAGAGAACGTACAGGGCGGTCATACTTATAAAGCGAGATGACGTGCCGGGCTGTCATACTTATAAAGCGAGATGACGTGCCGGGCGGTCATACTAATAAAGCGAGATGACGTGCCGGGCGGTCATACTAATAAAGCGAGATGACGTACAGGGCGGTCATACTTATAAAGTAAGATAACGTACCGGGCTGGCATACTAATAAAGCGAGATGACATACCGGTCGGGTATACTTATAGAGCGAGATGACGTACTGTGCGGGTATACTGATAACGCGAGATGACGTGCCAGGCGGGCATAAATATAACGCGAGATGACGTGCCGGGCGGGCATAAATATAAAGCGAGATGACGTGCCGGGCGGTCATACTTATAAAGCGAGATGACGTACCGCGCGGGCATTATCTTAAGAATTCTGCTGACTCAGCATGCTGCGTTATAACTAGCTTAATTAGTTTAAACACATTTTATTGGCAATTGGAAAACAGGCACACTGCCTATGTGAGTTCCTCTTGCTGGACTTTAATCAATTGCTCATACATACATATATACATAACAGTTGCGTACATCACAATGTAGTAGAAATTCCATAATTAAGACAATCAGGCATAACATTGAAATACGTGATATTTAAGGGAAATGTTTGGACGCTGCAATGAAGTCGTGAACTGCTTGAAATATACAACGGTTATCGTCAATCATAGGCGCCGCAGATCGACTGACACAGGCCAAGGAGGGGGGGGGGCCCCTTGGGAGAGACGGATTACCAAAAGGAATGGTGCCAATTGACACTAAGGATAGAACATGGATTTTGCGAAATAAAATAACTCTAAAATTCGTATAGAGTGGGGACCCGAGGAAAAAATGAACACAGTCCTCGTTCTCGGCTCCGCAGCGACAACTCGGGCTGTCTACAAGATTCATGTTAAACAAGTGAGAGTTCAGTGCGCTACAGTTGATGCGAACATTGACTCTTCTGTTTCCAAAGTAATACAATTTGCGGTTGTCAGTTACATTCCCGAACACCGTTTTATAAATATTTAAAATTGCTACTTTAAACGCCTTTGGGTCAGGCAAGCTGCGTATAGTGACTGGTATTCGTTCCACATTCGTATTGCGCTAGGTAGAAATTATTTGTAAAACGTGGACAACCTTGTATTAAATTGCGTAATATTAAGCGGGCTAGCTCTTCGTAAGCCATATTGAGTGCGGTCGGGCACGGACATAGGAAGTAAGCTACACACATAGGAAGGTGTCTGGTTATAAAAAATGTGTGAAACAAAATGAGTTTAAATCTGTCCCTCCTTTTGTGACAGGGTTTCCCAACCCAACTCTTTGTAGACATGAGTGCGGCTTGCGCATTTGATTGCACCACTTGCAATGCGTCCAGCCCTGATCTGTACCGATTCTAATTTGTCAGACTCATACTGAGAACACCCGGCCCACACAACACATGCATATTCGAGTACAGGTCTGATGAAAGAAAAATACATCGTTTCAAGTGTTCCACGACTAAGTCTGAAACTGAGTCTAGACAGAATATCAACTCTTCTTATAGATTTGTTGTATATTTCATTGATATGCAAGGGACCAAGATAGCTTGGAGTCAACATTAAGACTCATGTGTCTGTGATCTGATACGTTTGCAAGACTATTTCCACCCATCCTGAGTTGCGTAGGATTGAGGTTGAGCTTATTCGTAATGTTCATGACATTAGTCTTAGTTGCATTAAGATATAAAAACCACTTTTTGGCCGACGCTTCAGTTCTTGATAAGTCTCGGATTAACATACCGTGTGCGTCACATAAATCATCTGTGGCAACAAATATAGTGGTATCATCAGCGAAAGGTCTAATATTGGATTCAAGATCGTTGGCTAAGTTATTAATGTAGACTAGAAACAGAAGAGGTCCCAATACCGAACCTTGTGGTACCCCTGCAGTAATTGAGCCCCACTCTGAGTAAGCTGCATCAACAACAACTCTCTGCTGCCCATCACACATGTAATTACTAAACCAGTTAAATAGTTGACCATCAATTCCGATGCTACGCAGTTTACTCAGGAGACCGTCGTGCCATACCGTGTCGAAAGCCTTCGAAATGTCACAGAAAACGACCTTTACCGTTTTTTTGTTGTCTAAGGGTTCACAAAATAAATGGTATATCTCAACAAGCTGGTGAATGGTACTGTGCCCCGGGATGAAACCCGACTGGAATCTATTCAGAATGTTATTATCACGTAGGTAGTTAAAAGGGTGCTTGAAAATCACACGTTCTAGCAGTTTTCCTACGCAACTTAAAAGAGAAACTGGCCGATAGTTGTTGACCTGGGAACGCAGACCTTTTTTATGTATTGGCACTACGTTAGCCATTTTCCAAAGTCGAGGCGTCATGCATTGATCGAGACTCAAGGCAAGGAGTTTTGACAGTGGTTCAGCTATGGCGTTACCAGCTTATTTTAGCATCCTCGGACTAATTCCATCATACCACGCAGCATTGTTGAGTCCAAGTTATGAATTAGGTCCCGAACATCGTCTTTAGTTACGGCTACCTGGCGAAGACCTGGATGGAGATTGCATTCAGTCTGCTCGGGGCTATCTGATATCGACCCCACACGTGATGATAGGCTGAGCAAATAACAGTTAAGCAGTTGGGCCTAGCCTGTATTATCGGAGATACTATTGCCATCCGGATCTAACAATGCCGGATAACCGGTACTTTCTTTCATCTTTAGCAGTTTTTTACTCAGTTTCCACCATTGTTTTGGAGTTATTTTGGAACTATTGTTAAGTGATTCCTCCAGACCCTTGTCATACACAGACTTTGCCTCGCGAACATTTGATACATATTGATTTCTTTGATTACGGTATGTTGCCCAGTCTGATTCGTGGCTAGTTTTCTTAGCACTTTTGTGCGAACGATCTAATTTTCGTTTTCCCCGTCGCAGGTTGTTATTGTAGAATGGTTTGTCATCAGGGCGAATTGTAACTAAACGGTTGGGTATCTATGTCCTACAGATTTCTAAAAACTCTGAAATCCATATTTCGCAAGTTGAATCGGGATCGTTAGTGGCGACACATTGGTCCCAGTCGTGTGAAGCTAAAGCTGATCTAAACCCGGTAAAATTTGCTTTGTTATAGTTCCACACTAGCCGTTTATATGTTCCGTTTCTGGTAACTTTGAAATTGAGACTACAACAAACAGTACAATGGTCACTAGTAGTTATAGGTGTAAGCACCTCAACATCTGAAACTATATCTTGTCGGCTAGTTAATATTTGGTCCAAAATAGACTTGCAAGTGGGAGTAATTCTTGTTGGGGTATCCACATGAATCGTGAGCCTACTACTATTTGCTAAGCTCTGCATGTGTAAGTGATTATACGGGGCGGGTGTTTCGTCGGCATTCATGTCACCTACTATTACTATGTCGTGTATTGACTTATAGTTTAGCATTGTCTAAACAGGTTTGGAGCTTCTCCCAGAATACAACTTTAGCACTCGGTGGACGATATACGCAGCACAACAGAAACCGTTCTGCCTTGGCCCTACATTCCAACCATACACCTTCTATTTCCACGTCCTCCAGGCAATATCTTTGCAACAAGACAGTCGCTCACCCAAATAAGCACACCTCCCCATGTACCATGAGTAACCTAACCCATGAGTTAGGATCCCTTACAATTGTTATTGTTGATACCCGGGTAAATTCAAATCCAGCTCCGATTCAGACTTAAGGTGAGTTTCGGTAAAGCATATTATATCATAATTAAAGCTGTAGTTATTCCGTATATATAACAATTCATCGTCACCAAGTCCAACTAGCTTAATTAAGTGTGGACTGCCGATTTGGTGGAGCAAAGCCCGTTGATGACGGGAAAATACCGGATTTGTCGATTTAATGTACAATTTAAACGAAGAGAACAAAACAGGGCTATTAATGCTGATTGACTTCGGAAAAGCGTTTGAATCTTTAAGCTGGGATTATACTACACCGCTTTGACAAGCCACGGTTTTGGGACATTTTTATAATATATTATAAGCTGTTATATAAAAAATCTGACATTTGCGTCATTAAACAATAATATATTTTCAGAATTCTTTAGGCTGGAACGAGGTTGCAGACAGGGTGACCCCCTGTCCCCATATATGTTTATTCTTGAGGTTGAACCTCTAGCCATAGCCATCAAAAACTTCCCTGAAGTGAAAGGTATCCAAATTTGAGAGAAGATATATAAGTTAGGGCCATATGCAGATGACGCTTTCTTATTGTTGGACGGCAGTGAATCATCTCTACGTGCTGCACTAGGGATCCTTCACTCGTTTTACAAATGTTCGGGTTTGAGAATGAATGTGGAGAAAACGACAAAAGGCAGAGATAAAATATGTCCAGATCTATGTCTTGGCTGAGTTATAGACTCTACATCGCTAGGTGTAAAATTCGATACTGACCTTCGTAAAATGTTTCAAATAAATCGTAGAAGCCATATTTCAGAAATTCAAAGTATCTTATGCACCTACGAGAAGCGAAGTCTCACTGAGGGGTCGGATAGTAGACCATTCTCTCACAGAGCGTTGAATAACAAATTTCCATGCTAGTTTGGATGAGAACGACCCGTCTGTCAAAAAGGTCAACGTGTATCGTTGCAGATCGTATTTTACTAAGACAGTTATGAGCTCTCTAACTATCCCACTATCCTTTGCATCAGAAGATTTTTCAAAAAATCTTAGTACTCTTTTCGCTAGTTAATCGTGGGGCAAGCGACAGAGTCTAACGATTGTAGCGCCAGCATTTTGGGGGAGAATTTTGAATTAGCCGTAAGAAAAACCGTTTCACCTTTATTGATATTATACCATAGCACGGTACCATACAGAGCTCGGGGCAAGACAAACGTTCTGTATCATTTCATTGCGGATTCACAGATGAGGTCAGTAAAGTTTTCGCCGTATCCTGCCATTGTCATCAGCGAGGTTCGTAACTTAGATGCCGCGTCATCAGTTCTAACTTTGCTTCAATCTCACCTTCATCGAGCAACAAGTACATTTACCTTACTATGTCCATGTATTGTCGATAGAATATATATACTGTGCTTTGCCTGTTTCAGAAACAAAAGCTTAATTAAGCGGCTATGATTGTCGTGTCATCGGATAGCGCCCTAATATAGTCCACAGCCTTGGCAAGATTGCTTCAATGTGTCGGTTGTCTACCATCAGCCGTTAACCGGAAATTGGAAACTGGGTAGGATTCACGGCCCACTACAGGAAATTGTCAGAACTACCGGAAACGATCTGGTCTGACAGCTTAAGGGACGACCACTACGTCTTGGCCTGCGGGAGAAACATAGCTTTTTTTTTTTTTTTTTTTTTTTTTTTTTTTTTTTTTTTATTTCCATAATCGTACAGCAAGTTGTGACATCAGGCAGACAGAATATATGTTATATTGTTAAGAATATACAGCTGTGCAAGAGAGGGATCATCCTAGAAGAGGGATGACCGGTTTCCATTTTCTTAGAAATATTGTCTCGCTACGGTATCGTTCTGTTATTCCAAAATTTTTCTATATCGTAATAATATTTAATACAATTTATCAAGCCACAGAGAACAGGGGTAACCTGAGCCCATTTACGAGAAAACGGCGCGGTTGTCACTCCTAACATCACAGTCTGAGCCGAAATGAATGTGCCAATGTCTTCTTCAGCGAGATTTCTAAACAAAGCTATAAATTCTGACCATAATGACTTCACTGGTTGACAATAATAAAATAGATGTTCTATCGTCTCACACTCGTTACCGCAAAAGCCACACATATCAGAGTAACTATTTTACTCATGTATAAGAACTTATTCGTTACAGTTGTTCTGTGTAAAATCATAAACTGAAAACTTCTCGTTCTCTCATCCGTAGTGGCGTTCACCGGTAATTTATATAATGTTTTCCATGTATCCCTTTCTATTTGTACACCTAAAATATCTGACCATTTACGCTCATTATTCCGCCCGTATGTCAGTGATTTAACTAATGTTTTATAAGTTTCGTTGCACACACGCTTCATGAAAGAAATAATCAGCAAAGAGAGGAAAGTAAGTCTAAATCTGTCTTAGTTCAGTGCAGCCAGTCAGAAAATATCTGGGTGATTGCTCCAATATTAACTAAGATATCGGCCAAAAGGAGTGTGAACGGAATGAATTTGAGTATATAGTGTTACCAGTGGCCGGTCAACGCGTAAGCCGTGTCACCAGTGGCTGGTCTACTCGTGACTAGTGTCACCAGTGGCTGGTCTACCCGTGACTAGTGTCACCAGTGGCTGGTCAATGCGTGACTAGTGTTACCAGTGGCCGGTCAACGCGTGACTAGTGTCACCAATGGCCGGTCAACGCGTGAGCCGTGTCACCAGTGGCTGGTCTACCCGTGTCTAGTGTCACCTGTGGCCGGTCAACGCGTGACTAGGGTCACCAGTGCCTGATCAATGTGTGACTAGTGTCACCAGTGGCCGGTCAACGCGTGACTAGTGTCACCAGCGGCTGGTCAACGCGTGACTAGTCCCACCAGTGGCTGATCAAGCAACGCGTGACTAGTGTCACCAGTGGCTGGTCAAATAACGCCTGACTAGTGTTACCAGTGGCTGGTCAACGCGTGATTAGTGTCACCAGTGGCTGGTCAACGCGTGACTAGTGTCACCAGTGGCTGGTCAACGCGTGTCTAGTGTCACCAGTGGCTGGTCAACGCGTGACTAGTGTCACCAGTGGCTGGTCAACGCGTGACTAGCGTCACCAGTGGCTAGTCAAACAACGCGTGACTAGTGTCACCAGTGGCTGGTCAACGCGTGACTAGTGTGACCAGTGGCTGTTCAAACAACGCCTGACTATTGTGACCAGTGGCTGGTCAACGCGTGACTAGTGTCACCAGTGGCTGGTCAATGCGTGACTAGTGTCACCAGTGGCTGGTCAACGCGTGACTAGTGTCACCAGCGGCTGGTCAACGCGTGACTAGTCCCACCAGTGGCTGATCAAGCAACGCGTGACTAGTGTCACCAGTGGCTGGTCAAATAACGCCTGACTAGTGTTACCAGTGGCTGGTCAACGCGTGACTAGTGTCACCAGTGGCTGGTCAATGCGTGACTAGTGTCACCAGTGCCACGTCAAACAACGCGTGACTAGTGGTAAGGTGACTTTTGGTTGATAACGTGCAAACGTACAACATGTACAACATGGCCGAAGTTCTAATTGAAAAACCAAGCAAAGGCCAAGAAACAAGGTATGAATGAATGGCGTTTATTACAGTATTGTAGGCGCAACGCCGGTGGTACAAGACCAGTTCATAGATAATGCGTGTAAATATTCAGCAAAATAATTATTAAAAACACATGCATTGTCATAGATTTCGACCCGCCGCACATGCGAAGACAATACAAGATAATAAACACAAGGTAATCAACGTGTCTACGTGTCATTGGGGAGCCCCATACACGGTCCTATTTACCCTTCTCCGCACTACGAGGATACAGACGTCTGATGAATACCTATAATCGGTATCTACATAAGGCCTATTCTGTGTTTTACCCCACTGCATGAATTACTGAACAAAGAAGTGAGCTGGAATCGGAAACAGCCACATCAATACAGCCGCTTTGGTATGACTTCTTGCTTGTCCATTCTGACCTTGCGCAGACACTGATCCTGTCTGGTAAGGGCGTCACCACGTGGCGAGGACGCTAGACTTATCTGCCATAGTGGCGTGCGGCGACGAGGCACGCGCAGGATCGGCCCGGCCCGCACGTACACTGGCGGCTGAGGCAGGGTATTCACATCTGGACCAAACACGCTTGGCAATGATGTTTCGGAAACTACATCCGTACTTGTATGATGGTACGTTTAAGCTGACCGCCGATCACAAGCCGCTGCGAGGACGGTTAGGTGACAGTGAAGGTGTGTGGCTTCTGCTCCTATACAGCGATGGACATTGACATTGGCAGCCTACAATCAAGGAAAACATGGCGATTACGACGCACTAAGTAGATAGTGCGTTCTTGTCCTGATGTGACTCCAATACCTTATGATGCTAGATTGCTTATCACCATAGACATATCAGTATAGACATATCACCATAGACATATCACCATAGACATATCTACATAGACATATCACCAAAGACATATTACCATAGTGATATCAGTATAGACATCACCATAGACATATAATTATAGACATATCACCATAGCGATATCACTATAGACGTATCACCATAGACACATCACCATAGACATATCACCATAGATATATCATTATAGACATCACCATAGACATATCACCATTGAGATACCATTATAGACATATCACCATAGTGATGTCACTATATACGTGTCACCATAGACATATGACCATAGACATATCACCATAGACATCACCATAGACGTATCACCATAGACACATCACCATAGACATCACCATAGACATCACCATAGACGTATCACCATAGACACATCACCATAGACATCACCATAGACATCACCATAGGCGTATCACCATAGACACATCACCATAGACATATCACCATAGACATATCACCATAGACATCACCATAGACATCACCATAGACGTATCACCATAGACACATCACCATAGACATATCACCATAGACATATCACCATAGACATCACCATAGACATCACCATAGACGTATCACCTTATCACCGTATCATCAGCTCCGCTCACTGTTGAGCAAATGAAACATTGCCCAAAAATAAATAGATTGTTGTCTCAAGTGCTACGTTTCTAGCTTAAGTTCCAGTTTTAGATTGGCGTCCGTCCCTCTGCGTAATAGACGATGGATTTGTAGTAATTAAAACACGAGAAGAGGCTAGAAATCCATCGTCTTCGTCAGTATTCATGCCTAGCCCCCACGTTTGTTCAGCCTACCGAAGGCGGTGGTTGTCTTTCCAATGCGAGGATGTATTTTCTCGTCCGTGGGTTAGATTATCAGTAACGGTACTTCCCAGGTAATAACACTTATTTACCACCTCCAAGAACATATTAATCAGGGTTTTTTATTAACACTTATAGTCAAAGCGAATAATGCACACGCATTTGAGTCGATCCATGAGTCTCTGTAGCTGGCTTTCTGAGTGCGCAACCAGCGCTGCGTCGTAAGCGAAGAGCAGTTCTCTTATTAGGAAGCGTCTCCGCTTGGAGTGCGCAGTCTTGTAAGATCCAAGATTTTGTTCAACCCGGATCTGCTAACAGCGTCAAACGCATTTGTAAGATAACTAAGTGTGAGGTAGAGAGGCTTGTGTTGCTCTATACATTTTCCTGGAGTTGACGCAGCGATCATATCAATAGTTGATCGTTCAGTTCTGAAACCACACTGCGCTTCATTTGTATGCGCTTCAAGGTAACTCTGGCGAAGACCTTACCCGTAATGTTTAAGCGTAACATTCCGTGATAGGTCTTGTAGAACGTAACGATGTTTGCATCACGCATGTTTCCAACAAAGTACGAACAACTGGTGGAAATGCGGCTGCAACATAGCTTTCCCCCACTTCAGTGTAGTAAATCCTAGGTCTATGAAATAGGTTAGCGGTTTGTTAGTGCAGTAGCGTAACGCACCACAAGGAACGACGGCGTTTCTTAGTGCAGTACGGTAACGCACCACAAGGAACGACGTCGTTTCTTAGTGCAGTACGGTAACGCACCACAAGGAACGACGTCGTTTCTTAGTGCAGTACGGTAACGCACCACAAGGAACGACGTCGTTTCTTAGTGCAGTACGGTAACGCACCACAAGGAACGACGTCGTTTCTTAGTGCAGTACGGTAACGCACCACAAGGAACGACGTCGTTTCTTAGTGCAGTACGGTAACGCACCACAAGGAACGACGTCGTTTCTTAGTGCAGTACCGTAACGCACCACAAGGAACGACGTCGTTTCTTAATGCAGTACCGTAACGCACGACAAGGAGCGACGTCGTTTCTTAGTGCAGTACGGTAACGCACCACAAGGAACGACGTCGTTTCTTAGTGCAGTACGGTAACGCACCACAAGGAACGACGTCGTTTCTTAGTGCAGTACGGTAACGCACCACAAGGAACGACGTCGTTTCTTAGTGCAGTACCGTAACGCACCACAAGGAGCGACGTCGTTTCTTAGTGCAGTACCGTAACGCACCACAAGGAGCGACGTCGTTTCTTAGTGCAGTACGGTAACGCACCACAAGGAACGGCGTCGTTTCTTAGTGCAGTACGGTAACGCACCACAAGGAGCGACGTCGTTTCTTAGTGCAGTACCGTAACGCACCACAAGGAGCGACGTCGTTTCTTAGGGCAGTACGGTAACGCACCACAAGGAACGACGTCGTTTCTTAGTGCAGTACCGTAACGCACCACAAGGAGCGACGTCGTTTCTTAGTGCAGTACGGTAACGCACCACAAGGAACGACGTCGTTTCTTAGTGCAGTACCGTAACGCACCACAAGGAGCGACGTCGTTTCTTAGTGCAGTACCGTAACGCACCACAAGGAGCGACGGCGTTTCTTAGTGCAGTACGGTAACGCACCACAAGGAACGACGTCGTTTCTTAGTGCAGTACCGTAACGCACCACAAGGAGCGACGTCGTTTCTTAGTGCAGTACGGTAACGCACCACAAGGAACGACGTCGTTTCTTAGTGCAGTACGGTAACGCACCACAAGGAACGACGTCTTTTCTAAGTGCAGTACGGTAACGCACCACAAGGAACGACGTCGTTTCTTAGTGCAGTACCGTAACGCACCACAAGGAGCGACGTCGTTTCTTAGTGCAGTACGGTAACGCACCACAAGGAACGACGGCGCTTCTTAGTGCAGTACGGTAACGCACCACAAGGAGCGACGTCGTTTCTTAGTGCAGTGCCGTAACGCACCACAAGGAACGACGTCGTTTCTAAGTGCAGTACGGTAAGGCACCACAAGGAGCGACGTCGTTTCTAAGTGCAGTACGGTAACGCACTACAAGAAGCGACGTCGTTCCTAAGTGCAGTACGGTAACGCACCGTAAGGAGCGACGTCGTTTCTAAGTGCAGTACGGTAACGCACCACAAGGAACGACGGCGCTTCTTAGTGCAGTACGGTAACGCACCACAAGGAGCGACGTCGTTTCTTAGTGCAGTGCCGTAACGCACCACAAGGAACGACGTCGTTTCTAAGTGCAGTACGGTAACGCACCACAAGGAACGACGTCGTTTCTTAGTGCAGTACGGTAACGCACCACAAGGAACGACGTCGTTTCTTAGTGCAGTACGGTAACGCACCACAAGGAGCGACGTCGTTTCTTAGTGCAGTACGGTAACGCACCACAAGGAACGACTTCGTTTCTTAGTGCAGTACGGTAACGCACCACAAGGAGCGACGTCGTTTCTTAGTGCAGTACCGTAACGCATCACAAGAAACGACGTCGTTTCTAAGTGCAGTACGGTAACGCACCACAAGGAACGACGTCGTTTTTTAGTGCAGTACGGTAACGCACCACAAGGAACGACGTTGTTTCTTAGTGCAGTACGCTAACGCACCACAAAGAGCGACGTCGTTTCTTAGTGCAGTAAGGTAACGCACCACAAGGAACGACGTCGTTTCTTAGTGCAGTGCGGTAACGCACCACAAGGAAGGACGTCGTTTCTTAGTGCAGTGCGGTAACACACCACAAGGAACGACGTCGTTTCTTATTGCAGTACGGTAACGCACCACATAGAACGGCGTCGTTTCTTAGTGCAGTACCGTAACGCACCACAAGGAACGACGTCGTTTCTTAGTGCAGTACGGTAACGCACCACAAGGAGCGACGTCGTTTCTTAGTGCAGTACGGTAACGCACCACAAGGAAGGACGTCGTTTCTTAGTGCAGTACAGTAACGCACCACAAGGAACGACGTCGTTTCTTAGTGCGGTACGGTAACGCACCACAAGGAACGATGGCGTTTCTAAGTGCAGTACGGTAACGCACCACAAGGAACGACGACGTTTCTTAGTGCAGTACGGAAACGCAGCACAAGAAACGACGGCGTTTCTAAGGGCAGTACGGTAACGCACCACAAGGAGCGACGTCGTTTCTAAGTGCAGTACGGTAACGCACCACAAGGAGCGACGTCGTTTCTAAGTGCAGTACGGTAACGCACCCCAAGGAGCGACGTCGTTTCTAAGTGCAGTACGGTAACGCACCACAAGGAACGACGGCGCTTCTTAGTGCAGTACGGTAACGCACCACAAGGAGCGACGTCGTTTCTTAGTGCAGTACCGTAACGCACCACAAGGAACGACGTCGTTTCTAAGTGCAGTACGGTAACGCACCACAAGGAACGACGTCGTTTCTTAGTGCAGTACGGTAACGCACCACAAGGAACGGCGTCGTTTTTTAGTGCAGTACGGTAACGCACCACAAGGAGCGACGTCGTTTCTTAGTGCAGTACGGTAACGCACCACAAGGAACGACGTCGTTTCTCAGTGCAGTACGGTAACGCACCACAAGGAGCGACGTCGTTTCTTAGTGCAGTACCGTAACGCATCACAAGGAACGACGTCGTTTCTAAGTGCAGTACGGTAACGCAACACAAGGAAAGACGTCCTTTTTTAGTGCAGTACGGTAACGCACCACAAGGAACGACGGCGTTTCTTAGTGCAGTACGGTAACGCACCACAAGGAACGACATCGTTTCTAAGCACAGTACGGTAACGCAAAACAAGGAACGACGTCGTTTTTTAGTGCAGTACGGAAACGCACCACAAGGAACGACGGCGTTTCTTAGTGCAGTACGGTAACGCACCACAAGGAACGACGTCGTTTCTAAGCACAGTACGGTAACGCACCGCAAGGAACGACGTCGTTTCTTAGTGCAGTACGGTAACGCACCACAAGGAGCGACGTCGTTTCTTAGTGCAGTACGGTAACGCACCACAAGGAGCGACGTCGTTTCTAAGTGCAGTACGGTAACGCACCAAAAGCAGCGAGGTCGTTTCTTAGTGCAGTACGGTAACGCACCAAAAGGAGCGACGTCGTTTCTTAGTGCAGTACGGTAACGCACCAAAAGGAGCGACGTCGTTTCTTAGTGCAGTACGGTAACGCACCACAAGGAGCGATGTCGTTTCTAAGTGCAGTACGGTAACGCACCAAAAGGAGCGACGTCGTTTCTTAGTGCAGTACGGTAACGCACCACAAGGAGTGACGGCGTTTCTTAGTGCAGTACGGTAACGCAGCACAAGGAATGACGTCGTTTCTTAGTGCAGTACAGTAACGCACCACAAGGAACGACGTCGTTTCTTAGTGCAGTACGGTAACGCACCACAAGGAACGACGGCGTTTCTTAGTGCAGTACGGTAACGCACCACAAGGAACGACGGCGTTTCTTAGTGCAGTACGGTAACGCAGCAAAAGGAACGACGGCGTTTCTAAGTGCAGTACGGTAAGGCACCACAAGGAGCGACGTCGTTTCTAAGTGGAGTACGGTAACGCACTACAAGAAGCGACGTCGTTCCTAAGTGCAGTACGGTAACGCACCGTAAGGAGCGACGTCGTTTCTAAGTGCAGTACGGTAACGCACCACAAGGAACGACGGCGCTTCTTAGTGCAGTACGGTAACGCACCACAAGGAGCGACGTCGTTTCTTAGTGCAGTACCGTAACGCACCACAAGGAACGACGTCGTTTCTAAGTGCAGTACGGTAACGCACCACAAGGAACGACGTCGTTTCTTAGTGCAGTACGGTAACGCACCACAAGGAACGACGTCGTTTCTTAGTGCAGTACCGTAACGCACCACATGGAACGACGTCGTTTCTTAGTGCAGTACGGTAACGCACCACAAGGAACGACGTCGTTTCTTAGTGCAGTACGGTAACGCACCACAAGGAGCGACGTCGTTTCTAAGCGCAGTACGGTAACGCACCGCAAGGAACGACGGCGTTTCTTAGTGCAGTACGGTAACGCACTACAAGGAGCGACGTCGTTTCTTAGTGCAGTACGGTAACGCACCACAAGGAGCGAAGTCGTTTCTAAGTGCAGTACGGTAACGCACCAAAAGGAGCGACGTCGTATCTTAGTGCAGTACGGTAACGCACCACAAGGAGCGACGTCGTTTCTAAGTGCAGTACGGTAACGCACCAAAAGCAGCGAGGTCGTTTCTTAGTGCAGTACGGTAACGCACCACAAGGAGCGACGTCGTTTCTAAGTGCAGTACGGTAACGCACCAAAAGGAGCGACGTCGTTTCTTAGTGCAGTACGGTAACGCACCACAAGGAGCGATGTCGTTTCTAAGTGCAGTACGGTAACGCACCAAAAGGAGCGACGTCGTTTCCTAGTGCAGTACAGTAACGCACCACAAGGAACAACGTCGTTTCTTAGTGCAGTACGGTAACGCACCACAAGGAACGACGGCGTTTCTTAGTGCAGTACGGTAACGCACCACAAGGAACGACGTCGTTTCTTATTGCAGTACGGTAACGCACCACAAGGAGTGACGGCGTTTCTTAGTGCAGTACGGTAACGCAGCACAAGGAATGACGTCGTTTCTTAGTGCAGTACAGTAACGCACCACAAGGAACGACGTCGTTTCTTAGTGCAGTACGGTAACGCACCACAAGGAACGACGGCGTTTCTTAGTGCAGTACGGTAACGCACCACAAGGAACGACGGCGTTTCTTAGTGCAGTACGGTAACGCAGCAAAAGGAACGACGGCGTTTCTAAGTGCAGTACGGTAAGGCACCACAAGGAGCGACGTCGTTTCTAAGTGCAGTACGGTAACGCACTACAAGAAGCGACGTCGTTCCTAAGTGCAGTACGGTAACGCACCGTAAGGAGCGACGTCGTTTCTAAGTGCAGTACGGTAACGCACCACAAGGAACGACGGCGCTTCTTAGTGCAGTACGGTAACGCACCACAAGGAGCGACGTCGTTTCTTAATGCAGTGCCGTAACGCACCACAAGGAACGACGTCGTTTCTAAGTGCAGTACGGTAACGCACCACAAGGAACGACGTCGTTTCTTAGTGCAGTACGGTAACGCACCACAAGGAACGACGTCGTTTCTTAGTGCAGTACGGTAACGCACCACAAGGAGCGACGTCGTTTCTTAGTGCAGTACGGTAACGCACCACAAGGAACGACTTCGTTTCTTAGTGCAGTACGGTAACGCACCACAAGGAGCGACGTCGTTTCTTAGTGCAGTACCGTAACGCATCACAAGAAACGACGTCGTTTCTAAGTGCAGTACGGTAACGCACCACAAGGAACGACGTCGTTTTTTAGTGCAGTACGGTAACGCACCACAAGGAACGACGTTGTTTCTTAGTGCAGTACGCTAACGCACCACAAAGAGCGACGTCGTTTCTTAGTGCAGTAAGGTAACGCACCACAAGGAACGACGTCGTTTCTTAGTGCAGTGCGGTAACGCACCACAAGGAAGGACGTCGTTTCTTAGTGCAGTGCGGTAACACACCACAAGGAACGACGTCGTTTCTTATTGCAGTACGGTAACGCACCACATAGAACGGCGTCGTTTCTTAGTGCAGTACCGTAACGCACCACAAGGAACGACGTCGTTTCTTAGTGCAGTACGGTAACGCACCACAAGGAGCGACGTCGTTTCTTAGTGCAGTACGGTAACGCACCACAAGGAAGGACGTCGTTTCTTAGTGCAGTACAGTAACGCACCACAAGGAACGACGTCGTTTCTTAGTGCGGTACGGTAACGCACCACAAGGAACGATGGCGTTTCTAAGTGCAGTACGGTAACGCACCACAAGGAACGACGACGTTTCTTAGTGCAGTACGGAAACGCAGCACAAGGAACGACGGCGTTTCTAAGGGCAGTACGGTAACGCACCACAAGGAGCGACGTCGTTTCTAAGTGCAGTACGGTAACGCACCACAAGGAGCGACGTCGTTTCTAAGTGCAGTACGGTAACGCACCCCAAGGAGCGACGTCGTTTCTAAGTGCAGTACGGTAACGCACCACAAGGAACGACGGCGCTTCTTAGTGCAGTACGGTAACGCACCACAAGGAGCGACGTCGTTTCTTAGTGCAGTACCGTAACGCACCACAAGGAACGACGTCGTTTCTAAGTGCAGTACGGTAACGCACCACAAGGAACGACGTCGTTTCTTAGTGCAGTACGGTAACGCACCACAAGGAACGGCGTCGTTTTTTAGTGCAGTACGGTAACGCACCACAAGGAGCGACGTCGTTTCTTAGTGCAGTACGGTAACGCACCACAAGGAACGACGTCGTTTCTCAGTGCAGTACGGTAACGCACCACAAGGAGCGACGTCGTTTCTTAGTGCAGTACCGTAACGCATCACAAGGAACGACGTCGTTTCTAAGTGCAGTACGGTAACGCAACACAAGGAAAGACGTCCTTTTTTAGTGCAGTACGGTAACGCACCACAAGGAACGACGGCGTTTCTTAGTGCAGTACGGTAACGCACCACAAGGAACGACATCGTTTCTAAGCACAGTACGGTAACGCAAAACAAGGAACGACGTCGTTTTTTAGTGCAGTACGGAAACGCACCACAAGGAACGACGGCGTTTCTTAGTGCAGTACGGTAACGCACCACAAGGAACGACGTCGTTTCTAAGCACAGTACGGTAACGCACCGCAAGGAACGACGTCGTTTCTTAGTGCAGTACGGTAACGCACCACAAGGAGCGACGTCGTTTCTTAGTGCAGTACGGTAACGCACCACAAGGAGCGACGTCGTTTCTTAGTGCAGTACGGTAACGCACCAAAAGGAGCGACGTCGTTTCTTAGTGCAGTACGGTAACGCACCACAAGGAGCGACGTCGTTTCTAAGTGCAGTACGGTAACGCACCACAAGGAACGACGTCGTTTTTTAGTGCAGTACGGTAACGCACCACAAGGAACGACGTCGTTTCTTAGTGCAGTACCGTAACGCACCACATGGAACGACGTCGTTTCTTAGTGCAGTACGGTAACGCACCACAAGGAACGACGTCGTTTCTTAGTGCAGTACGGTAACGCACCACAAGGAGCGACGTCGTTTCTAAACGCAGTACGGTAACGCACCGCAAGGAACGACGGCGTTTCTTAGTGCAGTACGGTAACGCACTACAAGGAGCGACGTCGTTTCTTAGTGCAGTACGGTAACGCACCACAAGGAGCGAGGTCGTTTCTAAGTGCAGTACGGTAACGCACCAAAAGGAGCGACGTCGTTTCTTAGTGCAGTACGGTAACGCACCACAAGGAGCGACGTCGTTTCTAAGTGCAGTACGGTAACGCACCAAAAGCAGCGAGGTCGTTTCTTAGTGCAGTACGGTAACGCACCACAAGGAGCGACGTCGTTTCTAAGTGCAGTACGGTAACGCACCAAAAGGAGCGACGTCGTTTCTTAGTGCAGTACGGTAACGCACCACAAGGAACGACGGCGTTTCTTAGTGCAGTACGGTAACGCACCACAAGGAACGACGGCGTTTCTTAGTGCAGTACGGTAACGCAGCAAAAGGAACGACGGCGTTTCTAAGTGCAGTACGGTAAGGCACCACAAGGAGCGACGTCGTTTCTAAGTGCAGTACGGTAACGCACTACAAGAAGCGACGTCGTTCCTAAGTGCAGTACGGTAACGCACCGTAAGGAGCGACGTCGTTTCTAAGTGCAGTACGGTAACGCACCACAAGGAACGACGGCGCTTCTTAGTGCAGTACGGTAACGCACCACAAGGAGCGACGTCGTTTCTTAATGCAGTGCCGTAACGCACCACAAGGAACGACGTCGTTTCTAAGTGCAGTACGGTAACGCACCACAAGGAACGACGTCGTTTCTTAGTGCAGTACGGTAACGCACCACAAGGAACGACGTCGTTTCTTAGTGCAGTACGGTAACGCACCACAAGGAGCGACGTCGTTTCTTAGTGCAGTACGGTAACGCACCACAAGGAACGACTTCGTTTCTTAGTGCAGTACGGTAACGCACCACAAGGAGCGACGTCGTTTCTTAGTGCAGTACCGTAACGCATCACAAGAAACGACGTCGTTTCTAAGTGCAGTACGGTAACGCACCACAAGGAACGACGTCGTTTTTTAGTGCAGTACGGTAACGCACCACAAGGAACGACGTTGTTTCTTAGTGCAGTACGCTAACGCACCACAAAGAGCGACGTCGTTTCTTAGTGCAGTAAGGTAACGCACCACAAGGAACGACGTCGTTTCTTAGTGCAGTGCGGTAACGCACCACAAGGAAGGACGTCGTTTCTTAGTGCAGTGCGGTAACACACCACAAGGAACGACGTCGTTTCTTATTGCAGTACGGTAACGCACCACATAGAACGGCGTCGTTTCTTAGTGCAGTACCGTAACGCACCACAAGGAACGACGTCGTTTCTTAGTGCAGTACGGTAACGCACCACAAGGAGCGACGTCGTTTCTTAGTGCAGTACGGTAACGCACCACAAGGAAGGACGTCGTTTCTTAGTGCAGTACAGTAACGCACCACAAGGAACGACGTCGTTTCTTAGTGCGGTACGGTAACGCACCACAAGGAACGATGGCGTTTCTAAGTGCAGTACGGTAACGCACCACAAGGAACGACGACGTTTCTTAGTGCAGTACGGAAACGCAGCACAAGGAACGACGGCGTTTCTAAGGGCAGTACGGTAACGCACCACAAGGAGCGACGTCGTTTCTAAGTGCAGTACGGTAACGCACCACAAGGAGCGACGTCGTTTCTAAGTGCAGTACGGTAACGCACCCCAAGGAGCGACGTCGTTTCTAAGTGCAGTACGGTAACGCACCACAAGGAACGACGGCGCTTCTTAGTGCAGTACGGTAACGCACCACAAGGAGCGACGTCGTTTCTTAGTGCAGTACCGTAACGCACCACAAGGAACGACGTCGTTTCTAAGTGCAGTACGGTAACGCACCACAAGGAACGACGTCGTTTCTTAGTGCAGTACGGTAACGCACCACAAGGAACGGCGTCGTTTTTTAGTGCAGTACGGTAACGCACCACAAGGAGCGACGTCGTTTCTTAGTGCAGTACGGTAACGCACCACAAGGAACGACGTCGTTTCTCAGTGCAGTACGGTAACGCACCACAAGGAGCGACGTCGTTTCTTAGTGCAGTACCGTAACGCATCACAAGGAACGACGTCGTTTCTAAGTGCAGTACGGTAACGCAACACAAGGAAAGACGTCCTTTTTTAGTGCAGTACGGTAACGCACCACAAGGAACGACGGCGTTTCTTAGTGCAGTACGGTAACGCACCACAAGGAACGACATCGTTTCTAAGCACAGTACGGTAACGCAAAACAAGGAACGACGTCGTTTTTTAGTGCAGTACGGAAACGCACCACAAGGAACGACGGCGTTTCTTAGTGCAGTACGGTAACGCACCACAAGGAACGACGTCGTTTCTAAGCACAGTACGGTAACGCACCGCAAGGAACGACGTCGTTTCTTAGTGCAGTACGGTAACGCACCACAAGGAGCGACGTCGTTTCTTAGTGCAGTACGGTAACGCACCACAAGGAGCGACGTCGTTTCTTAGTGCAGTACGGTAACGCACCAAAAGGAGCGACGTCGTTTCTTAGTGCAGTACGGTAACGCACCACAAGGAGCGACGTCGTTTCTAAGTGCAGTACGGTAACGCACCACAAGGAACGACGTCGTTTTTTAGTGCAGTACGGTAACGCACCACAAGGAACGACGTCGTTTCTTAGTGCAGTACCGTAACGCACCACATGGAACGACGTCGTTTCTTAGTGCAGTACGGTAACGCACCACAAGGAACGACGTCGTTTCTTAGTGCAGTACGGTAACGCACCACAAGGAGCGACGTCGTTTCTAAACGCAGTACGGTAACGCACCGCAAGGAACGACGGCGTTTCTTAGTGCAGTACGGTAACGCACTACAAGGAGCGACGTCGTTTCTTAGTGCAGTACGGTAACGCACCACAAGGAGCGAGGTCGTTTCTAAGTGCAGTACGGTAACGCACCAAAAGGAGCGACGTCGTTTCTTAGTGCAGTACGGTAACGCACCACAAGGAGCGACGTCGTTTCTAAGTGCAGTACGGTAACGCACCAAAAGCAGCGAGGTCGTTTCTTAGTGCAGTACGGTAACGCACCACAAGGAGCGACGTCGTTTCTAAGTGCAGTACGGTAACGCACCAAAAGGAGCGACGTCGTTTCTTAGTGCAGTACGGTAACGCACCACAAGGAGCGATGTCGTTTCTAAGTGCAGTACGGTAACGCACCAAAAGGAGCGACGTCGTTTCTTAGTGCAGTACAGTAACGCACCACAAGGAACGACGTCGTTTCTTAGTGCAGTACGGTAACGCACCACAAGGAACGACGGCGTTTCTTAGTGCAGTACGGTAACGCACCACAAGGAACGACGTCGTTTCTTATTGCAGTACGGTAACGCACCACAAGGAGTGACGGCGTTTCTTAGTGCAGTACGGTAACGCAGCACAAGGAATGACGTCGTTTCTTAGTGCAGTACGGTAACGCACCACAAGGAACGACGTCGTTTCTTAGTGCAGTACGGTAACGCACCACAAGGAACGACGGCGTTTCTTAGTGCAGTACGGTAACGCACCACAAGGAACGACGGCGTTTCTTAGTGCAGTACGGTAACGCAGCACAAGGAACGACGGCGTTTCTAAGTGCAGTACGGTAACGCACCACAAGGAGCGACGTCGTTTCTAAGTGCAGTACGGTAACGCACTACAAGAAGCGACGTCGTTCCTAAGTGCAGTACGGTAACGCACCGTAAGGAGCGACGTCGTTTCTAAGTGCAGTACGGTAACGCACCACAAGGAACGACGGCGCTTCTTAGTGCAGTACGGTAACGCACCACAAGGAGCGACGTCGTTTCTTAGTGCAGTACCGTAACGCACCACAAGGAACGACGTCGTTTCTAAGTGCAGTACGGTAACGCACCACAAGGAACGACGTCGTTTCTTAGTGCAGTACGGTAACGCACCACAAGGAACGACGTCGTTTCTTAGTGCAGTACGGTAACGCACCACAAGGAGCGACGTCGTTTCTTAGTGCAGTACGGTAACGCACCAAAAGGAACGACTTCGTTTCTTAGTGCAGTACGGTAACGCACCACAAGGAGCGACGTGGTTTCTTAGTGCAGTACCGTAACGCATCACAAGAAACGACGTCGTTTCTAAGTGCAGTACGGTAACGCACCACAAGGAACGACGTCGTTTTTTAGTGCAGTACGGTAACGCACCACAAGGAACGACGTTATTTCTTAGTGCCGTACGGTAACGCACCACAAGGAACGACGTCGTTTCTTAGTGCAGTACCGTAACGCACCACAAGGAACGACGTCGTTTCTTAGTGCAGTACGGTAACGCACCACAAGGAGCGACGTCGTTTCTTAGTGCAGTACGGTAACGCACCACAAGGAAGGACGTCGTTTCTTAGTGCAGTACAGTAACGCACCACAAGGAACGACGTCGTTTCTTAATGCGGTACGGTAACGCACCAAAAGGAACGACGGCGTTTCTAAGTGCAGTACGGTAACGCACCACAAGGAACGACGACGTTTCTTAGTGCAGTACGGTAACGCAGCACAAGGAACGACGGCGTTTCTAAGGGCAGTACGGTAACGCACCACAAGGAGCGACGTCGTTTCTAAGTGCAGTACGGTAACGCACCCCAAGGAGCGACGTCGTTTCTAAGTGCAGTACGGTAACGCACCACAAGGAACGACGGCGCTTCTTAGTGCAGTACGGTAACGCACCACAAGGAGCGACGTCGTTTCTTAGTGCAGTACAGTAACGCACCACAAGGAACGACGTCGTTTCTTAGTGCAGTACGGTAACGCACCACAAGGAACGACGGCGTTTCTTAGTGCAGTACGGTAACGCACCACAAGGAACGACGGCGTCTCTTAGTGCAGTACGGTAACGCAGCACAAGGAACGACGGCGTTTCTAAGTGCAGTACGGTAACGCACCACAAGGAGCGACGTCGTTTCTAAGTGCAGTACGGTAACGCACTACAAGAAGCGACGTCGTTCCTAAGTGCAGTACGGTAACGCACCACAAGGAGCGACGGCGTTTCTTAGTGCAGTACGGTAACGCACCACAAGGAAGGACGTCGTTTCTTAGTGCAGTACAGTAACGCACCACAAGGAACGACGTCGTTTCTTAATGCGGTACGGTAACGCACCAAAAGGAACGACGGCGTTTCTAAGTGCAGTACGGTAACGCACCACAAGGAACGACGACGTTTCTTAGTGCAGTACGGTAACGCAGCACAAGGAACGACGGCGTTTCTAAGGGCAGTACGGTAACGCACCACAAGGAGCGACGTCGTTTCTAAGTGCAGTACGGTAACGCACCCCAAGGAGCGACGTCGTTTCTAAGTGCAGTACGGTAACGCACCACAAGGAACGACGGCGTTTCTTAGTGCAGTACGGTAACGCACCACAAGGAACGACGGCGTTTCTTAGTGCAGTACGGTAACGCACCACAAGGAACGACGGCGTTTCTTAGTGCAGTACGGTAACGCAGCACAAGGAACGACGGCGTTTCTAAGTGCAGTACGGTAACGCACCACAAGGAGCGACGTCGTTTCTAAGTGCAGTACGGTAACGCACCACAAGGAACGACGGCGTTTCTTAGTGCAGTACGGTAACGCAGCACAAGGAACGACGGCGTTTCTAAGTGCAGTACGGTAACGCACCACAAGGAGCGACGTCGTTTCTAAGTGCAGTACGGTAACGCACTACAAGAAGCGACGTCGTTCCTAAGTGCAGTACGGTAACGCACCGTAAGGAGCGACGTCGTTTCTAAGTGCAGTACGGTAACGCACCACAAGGAACGACGGCGCTTCTTAGTGCAGTACGGTAACGCACCACAAGGAGCGACGTCGTTTCTTAGTGCAGTACCGTAACGCACCACAAGGAACGACGTCGTTTCTTAGTGCAGTACGGTAACGCACCACAAGGAACGACGTCGTTTCTTAGTGCAGTACGGTAACGCACCACAAGGAACGACGTCGTTTCTTAGTGCAGTACGGTAACGCACCACAAGGAGCGACGTCGTTTCTTAGTGCAGTACGGTAACGCACCAAAAGGAACGACGTCGTTTCTTAATGCGGTACGGTAACGCACCAAAAGGAACGACGGCGTTTCTAAGTGCAGTACGGTAACGCACCACAAGGAAGGACGTCGTTTCTTAGTGCAGTACAGTAACGCACCACAAGGAACGACGTCGTTTCTTAGTGCAGTACAGTAACGCACCACAAGGAACGACGTCGTTTCTTAATGCGGTACGGTAACGCACCAAAAGGAACGACGGCGTTTCTAAGTGCAGTACGGTAACGCACCACAAGGAACGACGACGTTTCTTAGTGCAGTACGGTAACGCAGCACAAGGAACGACGGCGTTTCTAAGGGCAGTACGGTAACGCACCACAAGGAGCGACGTCGTTTCTAAGTGCAGTACGGTAACGCACCCCAAGGAGCGACGTCGTTTCTAAGTGCAGTACGGTAACGCACCACAAGGAACGACGGCGCTTCTTAGTGCAGTACGGTAACGCACCACAAGGAGCGACGTCGTTTCTTAGTGCAGTACCGTAACGCACCACAAGGAACGACGTCGTTTCTAAGTGCAGTACGGTAACGCACCACAAGGAACGACGTCGTTTCTTAGTGCAGTACGGTAACGCACCACAAGGAACGGCGTCGTTTCTTAGTGCAGTACGGTAACGCACCACAAGGAGCGACGTCGTTTCTTAGTGCAGTACGGTAACGCACCCCAAGGAACGACGTCGTTTCTTAGTGCAGTACGGTAACGCACCACAAGGAGCGACGTCGTTTCTTAGTGCAGTACCGTAACGCATCACAAGGAACGACGTCGTTTCTAAGTGCAGTACGGTAACGCACCACAAGGAAAGACGTCCTTTTTTAGTGCAGTACGGTAACGCACCACAAGGAACGACGGCGTTTCTTAGTGCAGTACGGTAACGCACCACAAGGAACGACGTCGTTTCTAAGTGCAGTACGGTAACGCAAAACAAGGAACGACGTCGTTTTTTAGTGCAGTACGGTAACGCACCACAAGGAACGACGGCGTTTCTTAGTGCAGTACGGTAACGCACCACAAGGAACGACGTCGTTTCTAAGTGCAGTACGGTAACGCACCACAAGGAACGACGTCGTTTCTTAGTGCAGTACGGTAACGCACCACAAGGAGCGACGTCGTTTCTCAGTGCAGTACGGTAACGCACCACAAGGAGCGACGTCGTTTCTTAGTGCAGTACGGTAACGCACCACAAGGAGAGACGTCGTTTCTTAGTGCAGTACGGTAACGCACCACAAGGAGCGACGTCGTTTCTAAGTGCAGTACGGTAAAGCACCAAAAGGAGCGACGTCGTTTCTTAGTGCAGTACGGTAACGCACCACAAGGAGCGGCGTCGTTTCTAAGTGCAGTACGGTAACGCACCAAAAGGAGCGACGTCGTTTCTCAGTGCAGTACGGTAACGCACCACAAGGAGCGACGTCGTTTCTAAGTGCAGTACGGTAACGCACCAAAAGGAGCGACGTCGTTTCTTAGTGCAGTACGGTAACGCACCAAAAGGAACGACGTCGTTTCTTAGTGCAGTACCGTAACGCACCACAAGGAACGACGTCGTTTCTTAGTGCAGTACGGTAACGCACCACAAGGAACGACGGCGCTTCTTAGTGCAGTACGGTAACGCACCACAAGGAGCGACGTCGTTTCTTAGTGCAGTACCGTAACGCACCACAAGGAACGACGTCCTTTCTAAGTGCAGTACGGTAACGCACCACAAGGAACGACGTCGTTTCTTAGTGCGGTACGGTAACGCACCACAAGGAACGGCGTCGTTTCTTAGTGCAGTACCGTAACGCACCACAAGGAGCGACGTCGTTTCTTAGTGCAGTTTGGTAACGCACCACAAGGAACGACGTCGTTTCTTAGTGCAGTACGGTAACGGACCACAAGGAGCGACGTCGTTTCTTAGTGCAGTACCGTAACGCATCACAAGGAACGACGTCGTTTCTAAGTGCAGTACGGTAACGCACCACAAGGAACGACGTCGTTTTTTAGTGCAGTACGGTAACGCACCACAAGGAACGACGGCGTTTCTTAGTGCAGTACGGTAACGCACCACAAGGAACGACGTCGTTTCTTAGTGCAGTACCGTAACGCACCACAAGGAACGACGTCGTTTTTTAGTGCAGTAAGGTAACGCACCACAAGGAACGACGTCGTTTCTTAGTGCAGTACGGTAACGCACCACAAGGAACGACGTCGTTTCTAAGTGCAGTACGGTAACGCACCACAAGGAAAGACGTCCTTTTTTAGTGCAGTACGGTAACGCACCACAAGGAACGACGGCGTTTCTTAGTGCAGTACGGTAACGCACCACAAGGAACGACGTCGTTTCTAAGTGCAGTACGGTAACGCAAAACAAGGAACGACGTCGTCTTTTAGTGCAGTACGGTAACGCACCACAAGGAACGACGGCGTTTCTTAGTGCAGTACGGTAACGCACCACAAGGAACGACGTCGTTTCTAAGTGCAGTACGGTAACGCACCACAAGGAACGACGTCGTTTCTTAGTGCAGTACGGTAACGCACCACAAGGAGCGACGTCGTTTCTCAGTGCAGTACGATAACGCACCACAAGGAGCGACGTCGTTTCTTAGTGCAGTACGGTAACGCACCAAAAGGAGAGACGTCGTTTCTTAGTGCAGTACGGTAACGCACCACAAGGAGCGACGTCGTTTCTAAGTGCAGTACGGTAACGCACCAAAAGGAGCGACGTCGTTTCTTAGTGCAGTACGGTAACGCACCACAAGGAGCGGCGTCGTTTCTAAGTGCAGTACGGTAACGCACCAAAAGGAGCGACGTCGTTTCTCAGTGCAGTACGGTAACGCACCACAAGGAGCGACGTCGTTTCTAAGTGCAGTACGGTAACGCACCAAAAGGAGCGACGTCGTTTCTTAGTGCAGTACGGTAACGCACCAAAAGGAACGACGTCGTTTCTTAGTGCAGTACCGTAACGCACCACAAGGAACGACGTCGTTTCTTAGTGCAGTACGGTAACGCACCACAAGGAACGACGGCGCTTCTTAGTGCAGTACGGTAACGCACCACAAGGAGCGACGTCGTTTCTTAGTGCAGTACCGTAACGCACCACAAGGAACGACGTCGTTTCTAAGTGCAGTACGGTAACGCACCACAAGGAACGACGTCGTTTCTTAGTGCCGTACGGTAACGCACCACAAGGAACGGCGTCGTTTCTTAGTGCAGTACGGTAACGCACCACAAGGAGCGACGTCGTTTCTTAGTGCAGTTTAGTAACGCACCACAAGGAACGACGTCGTTTCTTAGTGCAGTACGGTAACGGACCACAAGGAGCGACGTCGTTTCTTAGTGCAGTACCGTAACGCATCACAAGGAACGACGTCGTTTCTAAGTGCAGTACGGTAACGCACCGCAAGGAACGACGTCGTTTTTTAGTGCAGTACGGTAACGCACCACAAGGAACGACGGCGTTTCTTAGTGCAGTACGGTAACGCACCACAAGGAACGACGTCGTTTCTTAGTGCAGTACCGTAACGCACCACAAGGAACGACGTCGTTTTTTAGTGCAGTAAGGTAACGCACCACAAGGAACGACGTCGTTTCTTAGTGCAGTACGGTAACGCACCACAAGGAATGACGTCGTTTCTTAGTGCAGTACAGTAACGCACCACAAGGAACGACGTCGTTTCTTAGTGCAGTACGGTAACGCACCACAAGGAACGACGGCGTTTCTTAGTGCAGTACGGTAACGCACCACAAGGAACGACGGCGTTTCTTAGTGCAGTACGGTAACGCAGCACAAGGAACGACGGCGTTTCTAAGTGCAGTACGGTAACGCACCACAAGGAGCGACGTCGTTTCTAAGTGCAGTACGGTAACGCACTACAAGAAGCGACGTCGTTCCTAAGTGCAGTACGGTAACGCACCGTAAGGAGCGACGTCGTTTCTAAGTGCAGTACGGTAACGCACCACAAGGAACGACGGCGCTTCTTAGTGCAGTACGGTAACGCACCACAAGGAGCGACGTCGTTTCTTAGTGCAGTACCGTAACGCACCACAAGGAACGACGTCGTTTCTAAGTGCAGTACCGTAACGCACCACAAGGAACGACGTCGTTTCTTAGTGCAGTACGGTAACGCACCACAAGGAACGACGTCGTTTCTTAGTGCAGTACGGTAACGCACCACAAGGAGCGACGTCGTTTCTTAGTGCAGTACGGTAACGCACCAAAAGGAACGACTTCGTTTCTTAGTGCAGTACGGTAACGCACCACAAGGAGCGACGTCGTTTCTTAGTGCAGTACCGTAACGCATCACAAGAAACGACGTCGTTTCTAAGTGCAGTACGGTAACGCTCCACAAGGAACGACGTCGTTTTTTAATGCAGTACGGTGACGCACCACAAGGAACGACGTTGTTTCTTAGTGCCGTACGCTAACGCACCACAAAGAGCGACGTCGTTTCTTAGTGCAGTACGGTAACGCACCACAAGGAAGGACGTCGTTTCTTAGTGCAGTACAGTAACGCACCACAAGGAACGACGTCGTTTCTTAGTGCGGTACGGTAACGCACCAAAAGGAACGACGGCGTTTCTAAGTGCAGTACGGTAACGCAGCACAAGGAACGACGGCGTTTCTAAGGGCAGTACGGTAACGCACCACAAGGAGCGACGTCGTTTCTAAGTGCAGTACGGTAACGCACCACAAGGAGCGACGTCGTTTCTAAGTGCAGTACGGTAACGCACCCCAAGGAGCGACGTCGTTTCTAAGTGCAGTACGGTAACGCACCACAAGGAACGAAGGCGCTTCTTAGTGCAGTACGGTAACGCACCACAAGGAGCGACGTCGTTTCTTAGTGCAGTACCGTAACGCACCACAAGGAACGACGTCGTTTCTAAGTGCAGTACGGTAACGCACCACAAGGAACGACGTCGTTTCTTAGTGCAGTACGGTAACGCACCACAAGGAACGGCGTCGTTTCTTAGTGCAGTACGGTAACGCACCACAAGGAGCGACGTCGTTTCTTAGTGCAGTACGGTAACGCACCCCAAGGAACGACGTCGTTTCTTAGTGCAGTACGGTAACGCACCACAAGGAGCGACGTCGTTTCTTAGTGCAGTACCGTAACGCATCACAAGGAACGACGTCGTTTCTTAGTGCAGTACGGTAACGCACCACAAGGAAAGACGTCCTTTTTTAGTGCAGTACGGTAACGCACCACAAGGAACGACGGCGTTTCTTAGTGCAGTACGGTAACGCACCACAAGGAACGACGTCGTTTCTAAGCACAGTACGGTAACGCAAAACAAGGTACGACGTCGTTTTTTAGTGCAGTACGGTAACGCACCACAAGGAACGACGGCGTTTCTTAGTGCAGTACGGTAACGCACCACAAGGAACGACGTCGTTTCTAAGCACAGTACGGTAACGCACCGCAAGGAACGACGTCGTTTCTTAGTGCAGTACGGTAACGCACCACAAGGAACGACGTCGTTTCTCAGTGCAGTACGGTAACGCACCACAAGGAGCGACGTCGTTTCTTAGTGCTGTACGGTAACGCACCAAAAGGAGCGACGTCGTTTCTTAGTGCAGTACGGTAACGCACCACAAGGAGCGACGTCGTTTCTAAGTGCAGTACGGTAACGCACCAAAAGGAGCGACGTCGTTTCTAAGTGCAGTACGGTAACGCACCAAAAGGAGCGACGTCGTTTCTCAGTGCAGTACGGTAACGCACCACAAGGAGCGACGTCGTTTCTAAGTGCAGTACGGTAACGCACCAAAAGGAGCGACGTCGTTTCTTAGTGCAGTACGGTAACGCACCAAAAGGAACGACGTCGTTTCTTAGTGCAGTACCGTAACGCACCACAAGGAACGACGTCGTTTCTTAGTGCAGTACGGTAACGCACCACAAGGAACGACGGCGCTTCTTAGTGCAGTACGGTAACGCACCACAAGGAGCGACGTCGTTTCTTAGTGCAGTACCGTAACGCACCACAAGGAACGACGTCGTTTCTAAGTGCAGTACGGTAACGCACCACAAGGAACGACGTCGTTTCTTAGTGCAGTACGGTAACGCACCACAAGGAACAACGTCGTTCCTTAGTGCAGTACGGTAACGCACCACAAGGAGCGACGTCGTTTCTTAGTGCAGTACGGTAACGCACCACAAGGCCCGACGTCGTTTCTTAGTGCAGTACGGTAACGCACCACAAAGAGCGACATCGTTTCTAAGTGCAGTACGGTAACGCACCACAAGGAGCGACGTCGTTTCTTAGTGCAGTACGGTAACGCACCACAAGGAACGACGTCGTTTCTTAGTGCAGTACGGTAACGCACCACAAGGAACGACGGCGTTTCTTAGTGCAGTACGGTAACGCACCACAAGGAACGACGGCGTTTCTTAGTGCAGTACGGTAACGCAGCACAAGGAACGACGGCGTTTCTAAGTGCAGTACGGTAACGCACCACAAGGAGCGACGTCGTTTCTAAGTGCAGTACGGTAACGCACTACAAGAAGCGACGTCGTTCCTAAGTGCAGTACGGTAACGCACCGTAAGGAGCGACGTCGTTTCTAAGTGCAGTACGGTAACGCACCACAAGGAACGACGGCGCTTCTTAGTGCAGTACGGTAACGCACCACAAGGAGCGACGTCGTTTCTTAGTGCAGTACCGTAACGCACCACAAGGAACGACGTCGTTTCTAAGTGCAGTACCGTAACGCACCACAAGGAACGACGTCGTTTCTTAGTGCAGTACGGTAACGCACCACAAGGAGCGACGTCGTTTCTTAGTGCAGTACGGTAACGCACCAAAAGGAACGACTTCGTTTCTTAGTGCAGTACGGTAACGCACCACAAGGAGCGACGTCGTTTCTTAGTGCAGTACCGTAACGCATCACAAGAAACGACGTCGTTTCTAAGTGCAGTACGTTAACGCTCCACAAGGAACGACGTCGTTTTTTAGTGCAGTACGGTGACGCACCACAAGGAACGACGTTGTTTCTTAGTGCCGTACGCTAACGCACCACAAAGAGCGACGTCGTTTCTTAGTGCAGTAAGGTAACGCACCACAAGGAACGACGGCGTTTCTTAGTGCAGTGCGGTAACGCACCACAAGGAACGACGTCGTTTCTTAGTGCAGTGCGGTAACACACCACAAGGAACGACGTCGTTTCTTATTGCAGTACGGTAACGCACCACAACGAACGGCGTCGTTTCTTAGTGCAGTACCGTAACGCACCACAAGGAACGACGTCGTTTCTTAGTGCAGTACGGTAACGCACCACAAGGAGCGACGGCGTTTCTTAGTGCAGTACGGTAACGCACCACAAGGAAGGACGTCGTTTCTTAGTGCAGTACAGTAACGCACCACAAGGAACGACGTCGTTTCTTAGTGCGGTACGGTAACGCACCAAAAGGAACGACGGCGTTTCTAAGTGCAGTACGGTAACGCAGCACAAGGAACGACGGCGTTTCTAAGGGCAGTACGGTAACGCACCACAAGGAGCGACGTCGTTTCTAAGTGCAGTACGGTAACGCACCACAAGGAACGACGTCGTTTCTTAGTGCAGTACGGTAACGCACCACAAGGAGCGACGGCGTTTCTTAGTGCAGTACGGTAACGCACCACAAGGAAGGACGTCGTTTCTTAGTGTAGTACAGTAACGCACCACAAGGAACGACGTCGTTTCTTAGTGCGGTACGGTAACGCACCAAAAGGAACGACGGCGTTTCTAAGTGCAGTACGGTAACGCAGCGCAAGGAACGACGGCGTTTCTAAGGGCAGTACGGTAACGCACCACAAGGAGCGACGTCGTTTCTAAGTGCAGTACGGTAACGCACCCCAAGGAGCGACGTCGTTTCTAAGTGCAGTTCGGTAACGCACCACAAGGAACGAAGGCGCTTCTTAGTGCAGTACGGTAACGCACCACAAGGAGCGACGTCGTTTCTTAGTGCAGTACCGTAACGCACCACAAGGAACGACGTCGTTTCTAAGTGCAGTACGGTAACGCACCACAAGGAACGACGTCGTTTCTTAGTGCAGTACGGTAACGCACCACAAGGAACGGCGTCGTTTCTTAGTGCAGTACGGTAACGCACCACAAGGAGCGACGTCGTTTCTTAGTGCAGTACGGTAACGCACCCCAAGGAACGACGTCGTTTCTTAGTGCAGTACGGTAACGCACCACAAGGAGCGACGTCGTTTCTTAGTGCAGTACCGTAACGCATCACAAGGAACGACGTCGTTTCTTAGTGCAGTACGGTAACGCACCACAAGGAAAGACGTCCTTTTTTAGTGCAGTACGGTAACGCACCACAAGGAACGACGGCGTTTCTTAGTGCAGTACGGTAACGCACCACAAGGAACGACGTCGTTTCTAAGCACAGTACGGTAACGCAAAACAAGGTACGACGTCGTTTTTTAGTGCAGTACGGTAACGCACCACAAGGAACGACGGCGTTTCTTAGTGCAGTACGGTAACGCACCACAAGGAACGACGTCGTTTCTAAGCACAGGACGGTAACGCACCGCAAGGAACGACGTCGTTTCTTAGTGCAGTACGGTAACGCACCACAAGGAACGACGTCGTTTCTCAGTGCAGTACGGTAACGCACCACAAGGAGCGACGTCGTTTCTTAGTGCTGTACGGTAACGCACCAAAAGGAGCGACGTCGTTTCTTAGTGCAGTACGGTAACGCACCACAAGGAGCGACGTCGTTTCTAAGTGCAGTACGGTAACGCACCAAAAGGAGCGACGTCGTTTCTTAGTGCAGTACGGTAACGCACCACAAGGAGCGGCGTCGTTTCTAAGTGCAGTACGGTAACGCACCAAAAGGAGCGACGTCGTTCCTAAGTGCAGTACGGTAACGCACCGTAAGGAGCGACGTCGTTTCTAAGTGCAGTTCGGTAACGCACCACAAGGAACGACGGCGCTTCTTAGTGCAGTACGGTAACGCACCACAAGGAGCGACGTCGTTTCTTAGTGCAGTACCGTAACGCACCACAAGGAACGACGTCGTTTCTAAGTGCAGTACCGTAACGCACCACAAGGAACGACGTCGTTTCTTAGTGCAGTACGGTAACGCACCACAAGGAACGACGTCGTTTCTTAGTGCAGTACGGTAACGCACCACAAGGAGCGACGTCGTTTCTTAGTGCAGTACGGTAACGCACCAAAAGGAACGACTTCGTTTCTTAGTGCAGTACGGTAACGCACCACAAGGAGCGACGTCGTTTCTTAGTGCAGTACCGTAACGCATCACAAGAAACGACGTCGTTTCTAAGTGCAGTACGGTAACGCTCCACAAGGAACGACGTCGTTTTTTAGTGCAGTACGGTGACGCACCACAAGGAACGACGTTGTTTCTTAGTGCCGTACGCTAACGCACCACAAAGAGCGACGTCGTTTCTTAGTGCAGTAAGGTAACGCACCACAAGGAACGACGGCGTTTCTTAGTGCAGTGCGGTAACGCACCACAAGAAACGACGTCGTTTCTTAGTGCAGTGCGGTAACACACCACAAGGAACGACGTCGTTTCTAATTGCAGTACGGTAACGCACCACAACGAACGGCGTCGTTTCTTAGTGCAGTACCGTAACGCACCACAAGGAACGACGTCGTTTCTTAGTGCAGTACGGTAACGCACCACAAGGAGCGACGGCGTTTCTTAGTGCAGTACGGTAACGCACCACAAGGAAGGACGTCGTTTCTTAGTGCAGTACAGTAACGCACCACAAGGAACGACGTCGTTTCTTAGTGCGGTACGGTAACGCACCAAAAGGAACGACGGCGTTTCTAAGTGCAGTACGGTAACGCAGCACAAGGAACGACGGCGTTTCTAAGGGCAGTACGGTAACGCACCACAAGGAGCGACGTCGTTTCTAAGTGCAGTACGGTAACGCACCACAAGGAGCGACGTCGTTTATAAGTGCAGTACGGTAACGCACCCCAAGGAGCGACGTCGTTTCTAAGTGCAGTACGGTAACGCACCACAAGGAACGAAGGCGCTTCTTAGTGCAGTACGGTAACGCACCACAAGGAGCGACGTCGTTTCTTAGTGCAGTACCGTAACGCACCACAAGGAACGACGGCGCTTCTTAGTGCAGTACGGTAACGCACCACAAGGAGCGACGTCGTTTCTTAGTGCAGTGCCGTAACGCACCACAAGGAACGACGTCGTTTCTAAGTGCAGTACGGTAACGCACCACAAGGAACGACGTCGTTTCTTAGTGCAGTACGGTAACGCACCACAAGGAACGACGTCGTTTCTTAGTGCAGTACGGTAACGCACCACAAGGAGCGACGTCGTTTCTTAGTGCAGTACGGTAACGCACCACAAGGAACGACTTCGTTTCTTAGTGCAGTACGGTAACGCACCACAAGGAGCGACGTCGTTTCTTAGTGCAGTACCGTAACGCATCACAAGAAACGACGTCGTTTCTAAGTGCAGTACGGTAACGCACCACAAGGAACGACGTCGTTTTTTAGTGCAGTACGGTAACGCACCACAAGGAACGACGTTGTTTCTTAGTGCAGTACGCTAACGCACCACAAAGAGCGACGTCGTTTCTTAGTGCAGTAAGGTAACGCACCACAAGGAACGACGTCGTTTCTTAGTGCAGTGCGGTAACGCACCACAAGGAAGGACGTCGTTTCTTAGTGCAGTGCGGTAACACACCACAAGGAACGACGTCGTTTCTTATTGCAGTACGGTAACGCACCACATAGAACGGCGTCGTTTCTTAGTGCAGTACCGTAACGCACCACAAGGAACGACGTCGTTTCTTAGTGCAGTACGGTAACGCACCACAAGGAGCGACGTCGTTTCTTAGTGCAGTACGGTAACGCACCACAAGGAAGGACGTCGTTTCTTAGTGCAGTACAGTAACGCACCACAAGGAACGACGTCGTTTCTTAGTGCGGTACGGTAACGCACCACAAGGAACGATGGCGTTTCTAAGTGCAGTACGGTAACGCACCACAAGGAACGACGACGTTTCTTAGTGCAGTACGGAAACGCAGCACAAGGAACGACGGCGTTTCTAAGGGCAGTACGGTAACGCACCACAAGGAGCGACGTCGTTTCTAAGTGCAGTACGGTAACGCACCACAAGGAGCGACGTCGTTTCTAAGTGCAGTACGGTAACGCACCCCAAGGAGCGACGTCGTTTCTAAGTGCAGTACGGTAACGCACCACAAGGAACGACGGCGCTTCTTAGTGCAGTACGGTAACGCACCACAAGGAGCGACGTCGTTTCTTAGTGCAGTACCGTAACGCACCACAAGGAACGACGTCGTTTCTAAGTGCAGTACGGTAACGCACCACAAGGAACGACGTTGTTTCTTAGTGCCGTACGCTAACGCACCACAAAGAGCGACGTCGTTTCTTAGTGCAGTAAGGTAACGCACCACAAGGAACGACGGCGTTTCTTAGTGCAGTGCGGTAACGCACCACAAGGAACGACGTCGTTTCTTAGTGCAGTGCGGTAACACACCACAAGGAACGACGTCGTTTCTTATTGCAGTACGGTAACGCACCACAACGAACGGCGTCGTTTCTTAGTGCAGTACCGTAACGCACCACAAGGAACGACGTCGTTTCTTAGTGCAGTACGGTAACGCACCACAAGGAGCGACGGCGTTTCTTAGTGCAGTACGGTAACGCACCACAAGGAAGGACGTCGTTTCTTAGTGCAGTACAGTAACGCACCACAAGGAACGACGTCGTTTCTTAGTGCGGTACGGTAACGCACCAAAAGGAACGACGGCGTTTCTAAGTGCAGTACGGTAACGCAGCACAAGGAACGACGGCGTTTCTAAGGGCAGTACGGTAACGCACCACAAGGAGCGACGTCGTTTCTAAGTGCAGTACGGTAACGCACCACAAGGAACGACGTCGTTTCTTAGTGCAGTACGGTAACGCACCACAAGGAGCGACGGCGTTTCTTAGTGCAGTACGGTAACGCACCACAAGGAAGGACGTCGTTTCTTAGTGCAGTACAGTAACGCACCACAAGGAACGACGTCGTTTCTTAGTGCGGTACGGTAACGCACCAAAAGGAACGACGGCGTTTCTAAGTGCAGTACGGTAACGCAGCGCAAGGAACGACGGCGTTTCTAAGGGCAGTACGGTAACGCACCACAAGGAGCGACGTCGTTTCTAAGTGCAGTACGGTAACGCACCCCAAGGAGCGACGTCGTTTCTAAGTGCAGTTCGGTAACGCACCACAAGGAACGAAGGCGCTTCTTAGTGCAGTACGGTAACGCACCACAAGGAGCGACGTCGTTTCTTAGTGCAGTACCGTAACGCACCACAAGGAACGACGTCGTTTCTAAGTGCAGTACGGTAACGCACCACAAGGAACGACGTCGTTTCTTAGTGCAGTACGGTAACGCACCACAAGGAACGGCGTCGTTTCTTAGTGCAGTACGGTAACGCACCACAAGGAGCGACGTCGTTTCTTAGTGCAGTACGGTAACGCACCCCAAGGAACGACGTCGTTTCTTAGTGCAGTACGGTAACGCACCACAAGGAGCGACGTCGTTTCTTAGTGCAGTACCGTAACGCATCACAAGGAACGACGTCGTTTCTTAGTGCAGTACGGTAACGCACCACAAGGAAAGACGTCCTTTTTTAGTGCAGTACGGTAACGCACCACAAGGAACGACGGCGTTTCTTAGTGCAGTACGGTAACGCACCACAAGGAACGACGTCGTTTCTAAGCACAGTACGGTAACGCAAAACAAGGTACGACGTCGTTTTTTAGTGCAGTACGGTAACGCACCACAAGGAACGACGGCGTTTCTTAGTGCAGTACGGTAACGCACCACAAGGAACGACGTCGTTTCTAAGCACAGGACGGTAACGCACCGCAAGGAACGACGTCGTTTCTTAGTGCAGTACGGTAACGCACCACAAGGAACGACGTCGTTTCTCAGTGCAGTACGGTAACGCACCACAAGGAGCGACGTCGTTTCTTAGTGCTGTACGGTAACGCACCAAAAGGAGCGACGTCGTTTCTTAGTGCAGTACGGTAACGCACCACAAGGAGCGACGTCGTTTCTAAGTGCAGTACGGTAACGCACCAAAAGGAGCGACGTCGTTTCTTAGTGCAGTACGGTAACGCACCACAAGGAGCGGCGTCGTTTCTAAGTGCAGTACGGTAACGCACCAAAAGGAGCGACGTCGTTCCTAAGTGCAGTACGGTAACGCACCGTAAGGAGCGACGTCGTTTCTAAGTGCAGTTCGGTAACGCACCACAAGGAACGACGGCGCTTCTTAGTGCAGTACGGTAACGCACCACAAGGAGCGACGTCGTTTCTTAGTGCAGTACCGTAACGCACCACAAGGAACGACGTCGTTTCTAAGTGCAGTACCGTAACGCACCACAAGGAACGACGTCGTTTCTTAGTGCAGTACGGTAACGCACCACAAGGAACGACGTCGTTTCTTAGTGCAGTACGGTAACGCACCACAAGGAGCGACGTCGTTTCTTAGTGCAGTACGGTAACGCACCAAAAGGAACGACTTCGTTTCTTAGTGCAGTACGGTAACGCACCACAAGGAGCGACGTCGTTTCTTAGTGCAGTACCGTAACGCATCACAAGAAACGACGTCGTTTCTAAGTGCAGTACGGTAACGCTCCACAAGGAACGACGTCGTTTTTTAGTGCAGTACGGTGACGCACCACAAGGAACGACGTTGTTTCTTAGTGCCGTACGCTAACGCACCACAAAGAGCGACGTCGTTTCTTAGTGCAGTAAGGTAACGCACCACAAGGAACGACGGCGTTTCTTAGTGCAGTGCGGTAACGCACCACAAGAAACGACGTCGTTTCTTAGTGCAGTGCGGTAACACACCACAAGGAACGACGTCGTTTCTAATTGCAGTACGGTAACGCACCACAACGAACGGCGTCGTTTCTTAGTGCAGTACCGTAACGCACCACAAGGAACGACGTCGTTTCTTAGTGCAGTACGGTAACGCACCACAAGGAGCGACGGCGTTTCTTAGTGCAGTACGGTAACGCACCACAAGGAAGGACGTCGTTTCTTAGTGCAGTACAGTAACGCACCACAAGGAACGACGTCGTTTCTTAGTGCGGTACGGTAACGCACCAAAAGGAACGACGGCGTTTCTAAGTGCAGTACGGTAACGCAGCACAAGGAACGACGGCGTTTCTAAGGGCAGTACGGTAACGCACCACAAGGAGCGACGTCGTTTCTAAGTGCAGTACGGTAACGCACCACAAGGAGCGACGTCGTTTATAAGTGCAGTACGGTAACGCACCCCAAGGAGCGACGTCGTTTCTAAGTGCAGTACGGTAACGCACCACAAGGAACGAAGGCGCTTCTTAGTGCAGTACGGTAACGCACCACAAGGAGCGACGTCGTTTCTTAGTGCAGTACCGTAACGCACCACAAGGAACGACGGCGCTTCTTAGTGCAGTACGGTAACGCACCACAAGGAGCGACGTCGTTTCTTAGTGCAGTGCCGTAACGCACCACAAGGAACGACGTCGTTTCTAAGTGCAGTACGGTAACGCACCACAAGGAACGACGTCGTTTCTTAGTGCAGTACGGTAACGCACCACAAGGAACGACGTCGTTTCTTAGTGCAGTACGGTAACGCACCACAAGGAGCGACGTCGTTTCTTAGTGCAGTACGGTAACGCACCACAAGGAACGACTTCGTTTCTTAGTGCAGTACGGTAACGCACCACAAGGAGCGACGTCGTTTCTTAGTGCAGTACCGTAACGCATCACAAGAAACGACGTCGTTTCTAAGTGCAGTACGGTAACGCACCACAAGGAACGACGTCGTTTTTTAGTGCAGTACGGTAACGCACCACAAGGAACGACGTTGTTTCTTAGTGCAGTACGCTAACGCACCACAAAGAGCGACGTCGTTTCTTAGTGCAGTAAGGTAACGCACCACAAGGAACGACGTCGTTTCTTAGTGCAGTGCGGTAACGCACCACAAGGAAGGACGTCGTTTCTTAGTGCAGTGCGGTAACACACCACAAGGAACGACGTCGTTTCTTATTGCAGTACGGTAACGCACCACATAGAACGGCGTCGTTTCTTAGTGCAGTACCGTAACGCACCACAAGGAACGACGTCGTTTCTTAGTGCAGTACGGTAACGCACCACAAGGAGCGACGTCGTTTCTTAGTGCAGTACGGTAACGCACCACAAGGAAGGACGTCGTTTCTTAGTGCAGTACAGTAACGCACCACAAGGAACGACGTCGTTTCTTAGTGCGGTACGGTAACGCACCACAAGGAACGATGGCGTTTCTAAGTGCAGTACGGTAACGCACCACAAGGAACGACGACGTTTCTTAGTGCAGTACGGAAACGCAGCACAAGGAACGACGGCGTTTCTAAGGGCAGTACGGTAACGCACCACAAGGAGCGACGTCGTTTCTAAGTGCAGTACGGTAACGCACCACAAGGAGCGACGTCGTTTCTAAGTGCAGTACGGTAACGCACCCCAAGGAGCGACGTCGTTTCTAAGTGCAGTACGGTAACGCACCACAAGGAACGACGGCGCTTCTTAGTGCAGTACGGTAACGCACCACAAGGAGCGACGTCGTTTCTTAGTGCAGTACCGTAACGCACCACAAGGAACGACGTCGTTTCTAAGTGCAGTACGGTAACGCACCACAAGGAACGACGTCGTTTCTTAGTGCAGTACGGTAACGCACCACAAGGAACGGCGTCGTTTTTTAGTGCAGTACGGTAACGCACCACAAGGAGCGACGTCGTTTCTTAGTGCAGTACGGTAACGCACCACAAGGAACGACGTCGTTTCTCAGTGCAGTACGGTAACGCACCACAAGGAGCGACGTCGTTTCTTAGTGCAGTACCGTAACGCATCACAAGGAACGACGTCGTTTCTAAGTGCAGTACGGTAACGCAACACAAGGAAAGACGTCCTTTTTTAGTGCAGTACGGTAACGCACCACAAGGAACGACGGCGTTTCTTAGTGCAGTACGGTAACGCACCACAAGGAACGACATCGTTTCTAAGCACAGTACGGTAACGCAAAACAAGGAACGACGTCGTTTTTTAGTGCAGTACGGAAACGCACCACAAGGAACGACGGCGTTTCTTAGTGCAGTACGGTAACGCACCACAAGGAACGACGTCGTTTCTAAGCACAGTACGGTAACGCACCGCAAGGAACGACGTCGTTTCTTAGTGCAGTACGGTAACGCACCACAAGGAGCGACGTCGTTTCTTAGTGCAGTACGGTAACGCACCACAAGGAGCGACGTCGTTTCTAAGTGCAGTACGGTAACGCACCAAAAGCAGCGAGGTCGTTTCTTAGTGCAGTACGGTAACGCACCAAAAGGAGCGACGTCGTTTCTTAGTGCAGTACGGTAACGCACCAAAAGGAGCGACGTCGTTTCTTAGTGCAGTACGGTAACGCACCACAAGGAGCGATGTCGTTTCTAAGTGCAGTACGGTAACGCACCAAAAGGAGCGACGTCGTTTCTTAGTGCAGTACGGTAACGCACCACAAGGAGTGACGGCGTTTCTTAGTGCAGTACGGTAACGCAGCACAAGGAATGACGTCGTTTCTTAGTGCAGTACAGTAACGCACCACAAGGAACGACGTCGTTTCTTAGTGCAGTACGGTAACGCACCACAAGGAACGACGGCGTTTCTTAGTGCAGTACGGTAACGCACCACAAGGAACGACGGCGTTTCTTAGTGCAGTACGGTAACGCAGCAAAAGGAACGACGGCGTTTCTAAGTGCAGTACGGTAAGGCACCACAAGGAGCGACGTCGTTTCTAAGTGGAGTACGGTAACGCACTACAAGAAGCGACGTCGTTCCTAAGTGCAGTACGGTAACGCACCGTAAGGAGCGACGTCGTTTCTAAGTGCAGTACGGTAACGCACCACAAGGAACGACGGCGCTTCTTAGTGCAGTACGGTAACGCACCACAAGGAGCGACGTCGTTTCTTAGTGCAGTACCGTAACGCACCACAAGGAACGACGTCGTTTCTAAGTGCAGTACGGTAACGCACCACAAGGAACGACGTCGTTTCTTAGTGCAGTACGGTAACGCACCACAAGGAACGACGTCGTTTCTTAGTGCAGTACCGTAACGCACCACATGGAACGACGTCGTTTCTTAGTGCAGTACGGTAACGCACCACAAGGAACGACGTCGTTTCTTAGTGCAGTACGGTAACGCACCACAAGGAGCGACGTCGTTTCTAAGCGCAGTACGGTAACGCACCGCAAGGAACGACGGCGTTTCTTAGTGCAGTACGGTAACGCACTACAAGGAGCGACGTCGTTTCTTAGTGCAGTACGGTAACGCACCACAAGGAGCGAAGTCGTTTCTAAGTGCAGTACGGTAACGCACCAAAAGGAGCGACGTCGTATCTTAGTGCAGTACGGTAACGCACCACAAGGAGCGACGTCGTTTCTAAGTGCAGTACGGTAACGCACCACAAGGAGCGAGGTGGTTTCTTAGTGCAGTACGGTAACGCACCAAAAGGAGCGACGTCGTTTCTTAGTGCAGTACGGTAACGCACCACAAGGAGCGATGTCGTTTCTTAGTGCAGTACGGTAACGCACCACAAGGAGCGATGTCGTTTCTAAGTGCAGTACGGTAACGCACCAAAAGGAGCGACGTCGTTTCCTAGTGCAGTACAGTAACGCACCACAAGGAACAACGTCGTTTCTTAGTGCAGTACGGTAACGCACCACAAGGAACGACGGCGTTTCTTAGTGCAGTACGGTAACGCACCACAAGGAACGACGTCGTTTCTTATTGCAGTACGGTAACGCACCACAAGGAGTGACGGCGTTTCTTAGTGCAGTACGGTAACGCAGCACAAGGAATGACGTCGTTTCTTAGTGCAGTACAGTAACGCACCACAAGGAACGACGTCGTTTCTTAGTGCAGTACGGTAACGCACCACAAGGAACGACGGCGTTTCTTAGTGCAGTACGGTAACGCACCACAAGGAACGACGGCGTTTCTTAGTGCAGTACGGTAACGCAGCAAAAGGAACGACGGCGTTTCTAAGTGCAGTACGGTAAGGCACCACAAGGAGCGACGTCGTTTCTAAGTGCAGTACGGTAACGCACTACAAGAAGCGACGTCGTTCCTAAGTGCAGTACGGTAACGCACCGTAAGGAGCGACGTCGTTTCTAAGTGCAGTACGGTAACGCACCACAAGGAACGACGGCGCTTCTTAGTGCAGTACGGTAACGCACCACAAGGAGCGACGTCGTTTCTTAGTGCAGTGCCGTAACGCACCACAAGGAACGACGTCGTTTCTAAGTGCAGTACGGTAACGCACCACAAGGAACGACGTCGTTTCTTAGTGCAGTACGGTAACGCACCACAAGGAACGACGTCGTTTCTTAGTGCAGTACGGTAACGCACCACAAGGAGCGACGTCGTTTCTTAGTGCAGTACGGTAACGCACCACAAGGAACGACTTCGTTTCTTAGTGCAGTACGGTAACGCACCACAAGGAGCGACGTCGTTTCTTAGTGCAGTACCGTAACGCATCACAAGAAACGACGTCGTTTCTAAGTGCAGTACGGTAACGCACCACAAGGAACGACGTCGTTTTTTAGTTCAGTACGGTAACGCACCACAAGGAACGACGTTGTTTCTTAGTGCAGTACGCTAACGCACCACAAAGAGCGACGTCGTTTCTTAGTGCAGTAAGGTAACGCACCACAAGGAACGACGTCGTTTCTTAGTGCAGTGCGGTAACGCACCACAAGGAAGGACGTCGTTTCTTAGTGCAGTGCGGTAACACACCACAAGGAACGACGTCGTTTCTTATTGCAGTACGGTAACGCACCACATAGAACGGCGTCGTTTCTTAGTGCAGTACCGTAACGCACCACAAGGAACGACGTCGTTTCTTAGTGCAGTACGGTAACGCACCACAAGGAGCGACGTCGTTTCTTAGTGCAGTACGGTAACGCACCACAAGGAAGGACGTCGTTTCTTAGTGCAGTACAGTAACGCACCACAAGGAACGACGTCGTTTCTTAGTGCGGTACGGTAACGCACCACAAGGAACGATGGCGTTTCTAAGTGCAGTACGGTAACGCACCACAAGGAACGACGACGTTTCTTAGTGCAGTACGGAAACGCAGCACAAGGAACGACGGCGTTTCTAAGGGCAGTACGGTAACGCACCACAAGGAGCGACGTCGTTTCTAAGTGCAGTACGGTAACGCACCACAAGGAGCGACGTCGTTTCTAAGTGCAGTACGGTAACGCACCCCAAGGAGCGACGTCGTTTCTAAGTGCAGTACGGTAACGCACCACAAGGAACGACGGCGCTTCTTAGTGCAGTACGGTAACGCACCACAAGGAGCGACGTCGTTTCTTAGTGCAGTACCGTAACGCACCACAAGGAACGACGTCGTTTCTAAGTGCAGTACGGTAACGCACCACAAGGAACGACGTCGTTTCTTAGTGCAGTACGGTAACGCACCACAAGGAACGGCGTCGTTTTTTAGTGCAGTACGGTAACGCACCACAAGGAGCGACGTCGTTTCTTAGTGCAGTACGGTAACGCACCACAAGGAACGACGTCGTTTCTCAGTGCAGTACGGTAACGCACCACAAGGAGCGACGTCGTTTCTTAGTGCAGTACCGTAACGCATCACAAGGAACGACGTCGTTTCTAAGTGCAGTACGGTAACGCAACACAAGGAAAGACGTCCTTTTTTAGTGCAGTACGGTAACGCACCACAAGGAACGACGGCGTTTCTTAGTGCAGTACGGTAACGCACCACAAGGAACGACATCGTTTCTAAGCACAGTACGGTAACGCAAAACAAGGAACGACGTCGTTTTTTAGTGCAGTACGGAAACGCACCACAAGGAACGACGGCGTTTCTTAGTGCAGTACGGTAACGCACCACAAGGAACGACGTCGTTTCTAAGCACAGTACGGTAACGCACCGCAAGGAACGACGTCGTTTCTTAGTGCAGTACGGTAACGCACCACAAGGAGCGACGTCGTTTCTTAGTGCAGTACGGTAACGCACCACAAGGAGCGACGTCGTTTCTTAGTGCAGTACGGTAACGCACCAAAAGGAGCGACGTCGTTTCTTAGTGCAGTACGGTAACGCACCACAAGGAGCGACGTCGTTTCTAAGTGCAGTACGGTAACGCACCACAAGGAACGACGTCGTTTTTTAGTGCAGTACGGTAACGCACCACAAGGAACGACGTCGTTTCTTAGTGCAGTACCGTAACGCACCACATGGAACGACGTCGTTTCTTAGTGCAGTACGGTAACGCACCACAAGGAACGACGTCGTTTCTTAGTGCAGTACGGTAACGCACCACAAGGAGCGACGTCGTTTCTAAACGCAGTACGGTAACGCACCGCAAGGAACGACGGCGTTTCTTAGTGCAGTACGGTAACGCACCACAAGGAGCGACGTCGTTTCTTAGTGCAGTACGGTAACGCACCACAAGGAGCGAGGTCGTTTCTAAGTGCAGTACGGTAACGCACCAAAAGGAGCGACGTCGTTTCTTAGTGCAGTACGGTAACGCACCACAAGGAGCGACGTCGTTTCTAAGTGCAGTACGGTAACGCACCAAAAGCAGCGAGGTCGTTTCTTAGTGCAGTACGGTAACGCACCACAAGGAGCGACGTCGTTTCTAAGTGCAGTACGGTAACGCACCAAAAGGAGCGACGTCGTTTCTTAGTGCAGTACGGTAACGCACCACAAGGAGCGATGTCGTTTCTAAGTGCAGTACGGTAACGCACCAAAAGGAGCGACGTCGTTTCTTAGTGCAGTACAGTAACGCACCACAAGGAACGACGTCGTTTCTTAGTGCAGTACGGTAACGCACTACAAGAAGCGACGTCGTTCCTAAGTGCAGTACGGTAACGCACCGTAAGGAGCGACGTCGTTTCTAAGTGCAGTACGGTAACGCACCACAAGGAACGACGGCGCTTCTTAGTGCAGTACGGTAACGCACCACAAGGAGCGACGTCGTTTCTTAGTGCAGTACCGTAACGCACCACAAGGAACGACGTCGTTTCTAAGTGCAGTACGGTAACGCACCACAAGGAACGACGTCGTTTCTTAGTGCAGTACGGTAACGCACCACAAGGAACGACGTCGTTTCTTAGTGCAGTACGGTAACGCACCACAAGGAGCGACGTCGTTTCTTAGTGCAGTACGGTAACGCACCAAAAGGAACGACTTCGTTTCTTAGTGCAGTACGGTAACGCACCACAAGGAGCGACGTGGTTTCTTAGTGCAGTACCGTAACGCATCACAAGAAACGACGTCGTTTCTAAGTGCAGTACGGTAACGCACCACAAGGAACGACGTCGTTTTTTAGTGCAGTACGGTAACGCACCACAAGGAACGACGTTATTTCTTAGTGCCGTACGGTAACGCACCACAAGGAACGACGTCGTTTCTTAGTGCAGTACCGTAACGCACCACAAGGAACGACGTCGTTTCTTAGTGCAGTACGGTAACGCACCACAAGGAGCGACGTCGTTTCTTAGTGCAGTACGGTAACGCACCACAAGGAAGGACGTCGTTTCTTAGTGCAGTACAGTAACGCACCACAAGGAACGACGTCGTTTCTTAATGCGGTACGGTAACGCACCAAAAGGAACGACGGCGTTTCTAAGTGCAGTACGGTAACGCACCACAAGGAACGACGACGTTTCTTAGTGCAGTACGGTAACGCAGCACAAGGAACGACGGCGTTTCTAAGGGCAGTACGGTAACGCACCACAAGGAGCGACGTCGTTTCTAAGTGCAGTACGGTAACGCACCCCAAGGAGCGACGTCGTTTCTAAGTGCAGTACGGTAACGCACCACAAGGAACGACGGCGCTTCTTAGTGCAGTACGGTAACGCACCACAAGGAGCGACGTCGTTTCTTAGTGCAGTACAGTAACGCACCACAAGGAACGACGTCGTTTCTTAGTGCAGTACGGTAACGCACCACAAGGAACGACGGCGTTTCTTAGTGCAGTACGGTAACGCACCACAAGGAACGACGGCGTCTCTTAGTGCAGTACGGTAACGCAGCACAAGGAACGACGGCGTTTCTAAGTGCAGTACGGTAACGCACCACAAGGAGCGACGTCGTTTCTAAGTGCAGTACGGTAACGCACTACAAGAAGCGACGTCGTTCCTAAGTGCAGTACGGTAACGCACCACAAGGAGCGACGGCGTTTCTTAGTGCAGTACGGTAACGCACCACAAGGAAGGACGTCGTTTCTTAGTGCAGTACAGTAACGCACCACAAGGAACGACGTCGTTTCTTAATGCGGTACGGTAACGCACCAAAAGGAACGACGGCGTTTCTAAGTGCAGTACGGTAACGCACCACAAGGAACGACGACGTTTCTTAGTGCAGTACGGTAACGCAGCACAAGGAACGACGGCGTTTCTAAGGGCAGTACGGTAACGCACCACAAGGAGCGACGTCGTTTCTAAGTGCAGTACGGTAACGCACCCCAAGGAGCGACGTCGTTTCTAAGTGCAGTACGGTAACGCACCACAAGGAACGACGGCGTTTCTAAGTGCAGTACGGTAACGCCCCACAAGGAGCGACGGCGTTTCTTAGTGCAGTACGGTAACGCACCACAAGGAACGACGGCGTTTCTTAGTGCAGTACGGTAACGCACCACAAGGAACGACGGCGCTTCTTAGTGCAGTACGGTAACGCACCACAAGGAGCGACGTCGTTTCTTAGTGCAGTACAGTAACGCACCACAAGGAACGACGTCGTTTCTTAGTGCAGTACGGTAACGCACCACAAGGAACGACGGCGTTTCTTAGTGCAGTACGGTAACGCACCACAAGGAACGACGGCGTTTCTTAGTGCAGTACGGTAACGCAGCACAAGGAACGACGGCGTTTCTAAGTGCAGTACGGTAACGCACCACAAGGAGCGACGTCGTTTCTAAGTGCAGTACGGTAACGCACTACAAGAAGCGACGTCGTTCCTAAGTGCAGTACGGTAACGCACCGTAAGGAGCGACGTCGTTTCTAAGTGCAGTACGGTAACGCACCACAAGGAACGACGGCGCTTCTTAGTGCAGTACGGTAACGCACCACAAGGAGCGACGTCGTTTCTTAGTGCAGTACCGTAACGCACCACAAGGAACGACGTCGTTTCTAAGTGCAGTACGGTAACGCACCACAAGGAACGACGTCGTTTCTTAGTGCAGTACGGTAACGCACCACAAGGAACGACGTCGTTTCTTAGTGCAGTACGGTAACGCACCACAAGGAGCGACGTCGTTTCTTAGTGCAGTACGGTAACGCACCAAAAGGAACGACGTCGTTTCTTAATGCGGTACGGTAACGCACCAAAAGGAACGACGGCGTTTCTAAGTGCAGTACGGTAACGCACCACAAGGAAGGACGTCGTTTCTTAGTGCAGTACAGTAACGCACCACAAGGAACGACGTCGTTTCTTAGTGCAGTACAGTAACGCACCACAAGGAACGACGTCGTTTCTTAATGCGGTACGGTAACGCACCAAAAGGAACGACGGCGTTTCTAAGTGCAGTACGGTAACGCACCACAAGGAACGACGACGTTTCTTAGTGCAGTACGGTAACGCAGCACAAGGAACGACGGCGTTTCTAAGGGCAGTACGGTAACGCACCACAAGGAGCGACGTCGTTTCTAAGTGCAGTACGGTAACGCACCCCAAGGAGCGACGTCGTTTCTAAGTGCAGTACGGTAACGCACCACAAGGAACGACGGCGCTTCTTAGTGCAGTACGGTAACGCACCACAAGGAGCGACGTCGTTTCTTAGTGCAGTACCGTAACGCACCACAAGGAACGACGTCGTTTCTAAGTGCAGTACGGTAACGCACCACAAGGAACGACGTCGTTTCTTAGTGCAGTACGGTAACGCACCACAAGGAACGGCGTCGTTTCTTAGTGCAGTACGGTAACGCACCACAAGGAGCGACGTCGTTTCTTAGTGCAGTACGGTAACGCACCCCAAGGAACGACGTCGTTTCTTAGTGCAGTACGGTAACGCACCACAAGGAGCGACGTCGTTTCTTAGTGCAGTACCGTAACGCATCACAAGGAACGACGTCGTTTCTAAGTGCAGTACGGTAACGCACCACAAGGAAAGACGTCCTTTTTTAGTGCAGTACGGTAACGCACCACAAGGAACGACGGCGTTTCTTAGTGCAGTACGGTAACGCACCACAAGGAACGACGTCGTTTCTAAGTGCAGTACGGTAACGCAAAACAAGGAACGACGTCGTTTTTTAGTGCAGTACGGTAACGCACCACAAGGAACGACGGCGTTTCTTAGTGCAGTACGGTAACGCACCACAAGGAACGACGTCGTTTCTAAGTGCAGTACGGTAACGCACCACAAGGAACGACGTCGTTTCTTAGTGCAGTACGGTAACGCACCACAAGGAGCGACGTCGTTTCTCAGTGCAGTACGGTAACGCACCACAAGGAGCGACGTCGTTTCTTAGTGCAGTACGGTAACGCACCACAAGGAGAGACGTCGTTTCTTAGTGCAGTACGGTAACGCACCACAAGGAGCGACGTCGTTTCTAAGTGCAGTACGGTAACGCACCAAAAGGAGCGACGTCGTTTCTTAGTGCAGTACGGTAACGCACCACAAGGAGCGGCGTCGTTTCTAAGTGCAGTACGGTAACGCACCAAAAGGAGCGACGTCGTTTCTCAGTGCAGTACGGTAACGCACCACAAGGAGCGACGTCGTTTCTAAGTGCAGTACGGTAACGCACCAAAAGGAGCGACGTCGTTTCTTAGTGCAGTACGGTAACGCACCAAAAGGAACGACGTCGTTTCTTAGTGCAGTACCGTAACGCACCACAAGGAACGACGTCGTTTCTTAGTGCAGTACGGTAACGCACCACAAGGAACGACGTCGCTTCTTAGTGCAGTACGGTAACGCACCACAAGGAGCGACGTCGTTTCTTAGTGCAGTACCGTAACGCACCACAAGGAACGACGTCCTTTCTAAGTGCAGTACGGTAACGCACCACAAGGAACGACGTCGTTTCTTAGTGCAGTACGGTAACGCACCACAAGGAACGGCGTCGTTTCTTAGTGCAGTACCGTAACGCACCACAAGGAGCGACGTCGTTTCTTAGTGCAGTTTGGTAACGCACCACAAGGAACGACGTCGTTTCTTAGTGCAGTACGGTAACGGACCACAAGGAGCGACGTCGTTTCTTAGTGCAGTACCGTAACGCATCACAAGGAACGACGTCGTTTCTAAGTGCAGTACGGTAACGCACCACAAGGAACGACGTCGTTTTTTAGTGCAGTACGGTAACGCACCACAAGGAACGACGGCGTTTCTTAGTGCAGTACGGTAACGCACCACAAGGAACGACGTCGTTTCTTAGTGCAGTACCGTAACGCACCACAAGGAACGACGTCGTTTTTTAGTGCAGTAAGGTAACGCACCACAAGGAACGACGTCGTTTCTTAGTGCAGTACGGTAACGCACCACAAGGAACGACGTCGTTTCTAAGTGCAGTACGGTAACGCACCACAAGGAAAGACGTCCTTTTTTAGTGCAGTACGGTAACGCACCACAAGGAACGACGGCGTTTCTTAGTGCAGTACGGTAACGCACCACAAGGAACGACGTCGTTTCTAAGTGCAGTACGGTAACGCAAAACAAGGAACGACGTCGTCTTTTAGTGCAGTACGGTAACGCACCACAAGGAACGACGGCGTTTCTTAGTGCAGTACGGTAACGCACCACAAGGAACGACGTCGTTTCTAAGTGCGGTACGGTAACGCACCACAAGGAACGACGTCGTTTCTTAGTGCAGTACGGTAACGCACCACAAGGAGCGACGTCGTTTCTCAGTGCAGTACGATAACGCACCACAAGGAGCGACGTCGTTTCTTAGTGCAGTACGGTAACGCACCAAAAGGAGAGACGTCGTTTCTTAGTGCAGTACGGTAACGCACCACAAGGAGCGACGTCGTTTCTAAGTGCAGTACGGTAACGCACCAAAAGGAGCGACGTCGTTTCTTAGTGCAGTACGGTAACGCACCACAAGGAGCGGCGTCGTTTCTAAGTGCAGTACGGTAACGCACCAAAAGGAGCGACGTCGTTTCTCAGTGCAGTACGGTAACGCACCACAAGGAGCGACGTCGTTTCTAAGTGCAGTACGGTAACGCACCAAAAGGAGCGACGTCGTTTCTTAGTGCAGTACGGTAACGCACCAAAAGGAACGACGTCGTTTCTTAGTGCAGTACCGTAACGCACCACAAGGAACGACGTCGTTTCTTAGTGCAGTACGGTAACGCACCACAAGGAACGACGGCGCTTCTTAGTGCAGTACGGTAACGCACCACAAGGAGCGACGTCGTTTCTTAGTGCAGTACCGTAACGCACCACAAGGAACGACGTCGTTTCTAAGTGCAGTACGGTAACGCACCACAAGGAACGACGTCGTTTCTTAGTGCAGTACGGTAACGCACCACAAGGAACGGCGTCGTTTCTTAGTGCAGTACGGTAACGCACCACAAGGAGCGACGTCGTTTCTTAGTGCAGTTTAGTAACGCACCACAAGGAACGACGTCGTTTCTTAGTGCAGTACGGTAACGGACCACAAGGAGCGACGTCGTTTCTTAGTGCAGTACCGTAACGCATCACAAGGAACGACGTCGTTTCTAAGTGCAGTACGGTAACGCACCACAAGGAACGACGTCGTTTTTTAGTGCAGTACGGTAACGCACCACAAGGAACGACGGCGTTTCTTAGTGCAGTACGGTAACGCACCACAAGGAACGACGTCGTTTCTTAGTGCAGTACCGTAACGCACCACAAGGAACGACGTCGTTTTTTAGTGCAGTAAGGTAACGCACCACAAGGAACGACGTCGTTTCTTAGTGCAGTACGGTAACGCACCACAAGGAATGACGTCGTTTCTTAGTGCAGTACAGTAACGCACCACAAGGAACGACGTCGTTTCTTAGTGCAGTACGGTAACGCACCACAAGGAACGACGGCGTTTCTTAGTGCAGTACGGTAACGCAGCACAAGGAACGACGGCGTTTCTAAGTGCAGTACGGTAACGCACCACAAGGAGCGACGTCGTTTCTAAGTGCAGTACGGTAACGCACTACAAGAAGCGACGTCGTTCCTAAGTGCAGTACGGTAACGCACCGTAAGGAGCGACGTCGTTTCTAAGTGCAGTACGGTAACGCACCACAAGGAACGACGGCGCTTCTTAGTGCAGTACGGTAACGCACCACAAGGAGCGACGTCGTTTCTTAGTGCAGTACCGTAACGCACCACAAGGAACGACGTCGTTTCTAAGTGCAGTACCGTAACGCACCACAAGGAACGACGTCGTTTCTTAGTGCAGTACGGTAACGCACCACAAGGAACGACGTCGTTTCTTAGTGCAGTACGGTAACGCACCACAAGGAGCGACGTCGTTTCTTAGTGCAGTACGGTAACGCACCAAAAGGAACGACTTCGTTTCTTAGTGCAGTACGGTAACGCACCACAAGGAGCGACGTCGTTTCTTAGTGCAGTACCGTAACGCATCACAAGAAACGACGTCGTTTCTAAGTGCAGTACGGTAACGCTCCACAAGGAACGACGTCGTTTTTTAATGCAGTACGGTGACGCACCACAAGGAACGACGTTGTTTCTTAGTGCCGTACGCTAACGCACCACAAAGAGCGACGTCGTTTCTTAGTGCAGTACGGTAACGCACCACAAGGAAGGACGTCGTTTCTTAGTGCAGTACAGTAACGCACCACAAGGAACGACGTCGTTTCTTAGTGCGGTACGGTAACGCACCAAAAGGAACGACGGCGTTTCTAAGTGCAGTACGGTAAAGCAGCACAAGGAACGACGGCGTTTCTAAGGGCAGTACGGTAACGCACCACAAGGAGCGACGTCGTTTCTAAGTGCAGTACGGTAACGCACCACAAGGAGCGACGTCGTTTCTAAGTGCAGTACGGTAACGCACCCCAAGGAGCGACGTCGTTTCTAAGTGCAGTACGGTAACGCACCACAAGGAACGAAGGCGCTTCTTAGTGCAGTACGGTAACGCACCACAAGGAGCGACGTCGTTTCTTAGTGCAGTACCGTAACGCACCACAAGGAACGACGTCGTTTCTAAGTGCAGTACGGTAACGCACCACAAGGAACGACGTCGTTTCTTAGTGCAGTACGGTAACGCACCACAAGGAACGGCGTCGTTTCTTAGTGCAGTACGGTAACGCACCACAAGGAGCGACGTCGTTTCTTAGTGCAGTACGGTAACGCACCCCAAGGAACGACGTCGTTTCTTAGTGCAGTACGGTAACGCACCACAAGGAGCGACGTCGTTTCTTAGTGCAGTACCGTAACGCATCACAAGGAACGACGTCGTTTCTTAGTGCAGTACGGTAACGCACCACAAGGAAAGACGTCCTTTTTTAGTGCAGTACGGTAACGCACCACAAGGAACGACGGCGTTTCTTAGTGCAGTACGGTAACGCACCACAAGGAACGACGTCGTTTCTAAGCACAGTACGGTAACGCAAAACAAGGTACGACGTCGTTTTTTAGTGCAGTACGGTAACGCACCACAAGGAACGACGGCGTTTCTTAGTGCAGTACGGTAACGCACCACAAGGAACGACGTCGTTTCTAAGCACAGTACGGTAACGCACCGCAAGGAACGACGTCGTTTCTTAGTGCAGTACGGTAACGCACCACAAGGAACGACGTCGTTTCTCAGTGCAGTACGGTAACGCAACACAAGGAGCGACGTCGTTTCTTAGTGCTGTACGGTAACGCACCAAAAGGAGCGACGTCGTTTCTTAGTGCAGTACGGTAACGCACCACAAGGAGCGACGTCGTTTCTAAGTGCAGTACGGTAACGCACCAAAAGGAGCGACGTCGTTTCTAAGTGCAGTACGGTAACGCACCAAAAGGAGCGACGTCGTTTCTCAGTGCAGTACGGTAACGCACCACAAGGAGCGACGTCGTTTCTAAGTGCAGTACGGTAACGCACCAAAAGGAGCGACGTCGTTTCTTAGTGCAGTACGGTAACGCACCAAAAGGAACGACGTCGTTTCTTAGTGCAGTACCGTAACGCACCACAAGGAACGACGTCGTTTCTTAGTGCAGTACGGTAACGCACCACAAGGAACGACGGCGCTTCTTAGTGCAGTACGGTAACGCACCACAAGGAGCGACGTCGTTTCTTAGTGCAGTACCGTAACGCACCACAAGGAACGACGTCGTTTCTAAGTGCAGTACGGTAACGCACCACAAGGAACGACGTCGTTTCTTAGTGCAGTACGGTAACGCACCACAAGGAACAACGTCGTTTCTTAGTGCAGTACGGTAACGCACCACAAGGAGCGACGTCGTTTCTTAGTGCAGTACGGTAACGCACCACAAGGCCCGACGTCGTTTCTTAGTGCAGTACGGTAACGCACCACAAAGAGCGACATCGTTTCTAAGTGCAGTACGGTAACGCACCACAAGGAGCGACGTCGTTTCTTAGTGCAGTACGGTAACGCACCACAAGGAACGACGTCGTTTCTTAGTGCAGTACGGTAACGCACCACAAGGAACGACGGCGTTTCTTAGTGCAGTACGGTAACGCACCACAAGGAACGACGGCGTTTCTTAGTGCAGTACGGTAACGCAGCACAAGGAACGACGGCGTTTCTAAGTGCAGTACGGTAACGCACCACAAGGAGCGACGTCGTTTCTAAGTGCAGTACGGTAACGCACTACAAGAAGCGACGTCGTTCCTAAGTGCAGTACGGTAACGCACCGTAAGGAGCGACGTCGTTTCTAAGTGCAGTACGGTAACGCACCACAAGGAACGACGGCGCTTCTTAGTGCAGTACGGTAACGCACCACAAGGAGCGACGTCGTTTCTTAGTGCAGTACCGTAACGCACCACAAGGAACGACGTCGTTTCTAAGTGCAGTACCGTAACGCACCACAAGGAACGACGTCGTTTCTTAGTGCAGTACGGTAACGCACCACAAGGAACGACGTCGTTTCTTAGTGCAGTACGGTAACGCACCACAAGGAGCGACGTCGTTTCTTAGTGCAGTACGGTAACGCACCAAAAGGAACGACTTCGTTTCTTAGTGCAGTACGGTAACGCACCACAAGGAGCGACGTCGTTTCTTAGTGCAGTACCGTAACGCATCACAAGAAACGACGTCGTTTCTAAGTGCAGTACGGTAACGCTCCACAAGGAACGACGTCGTTTTTTAGTGCAGTACGGTGACGCACCACAAGGAACGACGTTGTTTCTTAGTGCCGTACGCTAACGCACCACAAAGAGCGACGTCGTTTCTTAGTGCAGTAAGGTAACGCACCACAAGGAACGACGGCGTTTCTTAGTGCAGTGCGGTAACGCACCACAAGGAACGACGTCGTTTCTTAGTGCAGTGCGGTAACACACCACAAGGAACGACGTCGTTTCTTATTGCAGTACGGTAACGCACCACAACGAACGGCGTCGTTTCTTAGTGCAGTACCGTAACGCACCACAAGGAACGACGTCGTTTCTTAGTGCAGTACGGTAACGCACCACAAGGAGCGACGGCGTTTCTTAGTGCAGTACGGTAACGCACCACAAGGAAGGACGTCGTTTCTTAGTGCAGTACAGTAACGCACCACAAGGAACGACGTCGTTTCTTAGTGCGGTACGGTAACGCACCAAAAGGAACGACGGCGTTTCTAAGTGCAGTACGGTAACGCAGCACAAGGAACGACGGCGTTTCTAAGGGCAGTACGGTAACGCACCACAAGGAGCGACGTCGTTTCTAAGTGCAGTACGGTAACGCACCACAAGGAACGACGTCGTTTCTTAGTGCAGTACGGTAACGCACCACAAGGAGCGACGGCGTTTCTTAGTGCAGTACGGTAACGCACCACAAGGAAGGACGTCGTTTCTTAGTGCAGTACAGTAACGCACCACAAGGAACGACGTCGTTTCTTAGTGCGGTACGGTAACGCACCAAAAGGAACGACGGCGTTTCTAAGTGCAGTACGGTAACGCAGCGCAAGGAACGACGGCGTTTCTAAGGGCAGTACGGTAACGCACCACAAGGAGCGACGTCGTTTCTAAGTGCAGTACGGTAACGCACCCCAAGGAGCGACGTCGTTTCTAAGTGCAGTTCGGTAACGCACCACAAGGAACGAAGGCGCTTCTTAGTGCAGTACGGTAACGCACCACAAGGAGCGACGTCGTTTCTTAGTGCAGTACCGTAACGCACCACAAGGAACGACGTCGTTTCTAAGTGCAGTACGGTAACGCACCACAAGGAACGACGTCGTTTCTTAGTGCAGTACGGTAACGCACCACAAGGAACGGCGTCGTTTCTTAGTGCAGTACGGTAACGCACCACAAGGAGCGACGTCGTTTCTTAGTGCAGTACGGTAACGCACCCCAAGGAACGACGTCGTTTCTTAGTGCAGTACGGTAACGCACCACAAGGAGCGACGTCGTTTCTTAGTGCAGTACCGTAACGCATCACAAGGAACGACGTCGTTTCTTAGTGCAGTACGGTAACGCACCACAAGGAAAGACGTCCTTTTTTAGTGCAGTACGGTAACGCACCACAAGGAACGACGGCGTTTCTTAGTGCAGTACGGTAACGCACCACAAGGAACGACGTCATTTCTAAGCACAGTACGGTAACGCAAAACAAGGTACGACGTCGTTTTTTAGTGCAGTACGGTAACGCACCACAAGGAACGACGGCGTTTCTTAGTGCAGTACGGTAACGCACCACAAGGAACGACGTCGTTTCTAAGCACAGTACGGTAACGCACCGCAAGGAACGACGTCGTTTCTTAGTGCAGTACGGTAACGCACCACAAGGAACGACGTCGTTTCTCAGTGCAGTACGGTAACGCACCACAAGGAGCGACGTCGTTTCTTAGTGCTGTACGGTAACGCACCAAAAGGAGCGACGTCGTTTCTTAGTGCAGTACGGTAACGCACCACAAGGAGCGACGTCGTTTCTAAGTGCAGTACGGTAACGCACCAAAAGGAGCGACGTCGTTTCTTAGTGCAGTACGGTAACGCACCACAAGGAGCGGCGTCGTTTCTAAGTGCAGTACGGTAACGCACCAAAAGGAGCGACGTCGTTCCTAAGTGCAGTACGGTAACGCACCGTAAGGAGCGACGTCGTTTCTAAGTGCAGTTCGGTAACGCACCACAAGGAACGACGGCGCTTCTTAGTGCAGTACGGTAACGCACCACAAGGAGCGACGTCGTTTCTTAGTGCAGTACCGTAACGCACCACAAGGAACGACGTCGTTTCTAAGTGCAGTACCGTAACGCACCACAAGGAACGACGTCGTTTCTTAGTGCAGTACGGTAACGCACCACAAGGAACGACGTCGTTTCTTAGTGCAGTACGGTAACGCACCACAAGGAGCGACGTCGTTTCTTAGTGCAGTACGGTAACGCACCAAAAGGAACGACTTCGTTTCTTAGTGCAGTACGGTAACGCACCACAAGAAACGACGTCGTTTCTTAGTGCAGTGCGGTAACACACCACAAGGAACGACGTCGTTTCTAATTGCAGTACGGTAACGCACCACAACGAACGGCGTCGTTTCTTAGTGCAGTACCGTAACGCACCACAAGGAACGACGTCGTTTCTTAGTGCAGTACGGTAACGCACCACAAGGAGCGACGGCGTTTCTTAGTGCAGTACGGTAACGCACCACAAGGAAGGACGTCGTTTCTTAGTGCAGTACAGTAACGCACCACAAGGAACGACGTCGTTTCTTAGTGCGGTACGGTAACGCACCAAAAGGAACGACGGCGTTTCTAAGTGCAGTACGGTAACGCAGCACAAGGAACGACGGCGTTTCTAAGGGCAGTACGGTAACGCACCACAAGGAGCGACGTCGTTTCTAAGTGCAGTACGGTAACGCACCACAAGGAGCGACGTCGTTTATAAGTGCAGTACGGTAACGCACCCCAAGGAGCGACGTCGTTTCTAAGTGCAGTACGGTAACGCACCACAAGGAACGAAGGCGCTTCTTAGTGCAGTACGGTAACGCACCACAAGGAGCGACGTCGTTTCTTAGTGCAGTACCGTAACGCACCACAAGGAACGACGTCGTTTCTAAGTGCAGTACGGTAACGCACCACAAGGAACGACGTCGTTTCTTAGTGCAGTACGGTAACGCACCACAAGGAACGGCGTCGTTTCTTAGTGCAGTACGGTAACGCACCACAAGGAGCGACGTCGTTTCTTAGTGCAGTACGGTAACGCACCCCAAGGAACGACGTCGTTTCTTAGTGCAGTACGGTAACGCACCACAAGGAGCGACGTCGTTTCTTAGTGCAGTACCGTAACGCATCACAAGGAACGACGTCGTTTCTTAGTGCAGTACGGTAACGCACCACAAGGAAAGACGTCCTTTTTTAGTGCAGTACGGTAACGCACCACAAGGAACGACGGCGTTTCTTAGTGCAGTACGGTAACGCACCACAAGGAACGACGTCGTTTCTAAGCACAGTACGGTAACGCAAAACAAGGTACGACGTCGTTTTTTAGTGCAGTACGGTAACGCACCACAAGGAACGACGGCGTTTCTTAGTGCAGTACGGTAACGCACCACAAGGAACGACGTCGTTTCTAAGCACAGTACGGTAACGCACCGCAAGGAACGACGTCGTTTCTTAGTGCAGTACGGTAACGCACCGCAAGGAACGACGTCGTTTCTCAGTGCAGTACGGTAACGCACCACAAGGAGCGACGTCGTTTCTTAGTGCTGTACGGTAACGCACCAAAAGGAGCGACGTCGTTTCTTAGTGCAGTACGGTAACGCACCACAAGGAGCGACGTCGTTTCTAAGTGCAGTACGGTAACGCACCAAAAGGAGCGACGTCGTTTCTTAGTGCAGTACGGTAACGCACCACAAGGAGCGGCGTCGTTTCTAAGTGCAGTACGGTAACGCACCAAAAGGAGCGACGTCGTTTCTCAGTGCAGTACGGTAACGCACCACAAGGAGCGACGTCGTTTCTAAGTGCAGTACGGTAACGCACCAAAAGGAGCGACGTCGTTCCTTAGTGCAGTACGGTAACGCACCAAAAGGAACGACGTCGTTTCTTAGTGCAGTACCGTAACGCACCACAAGGAACGACGTCGTTTCTTAGTGCAGTACGGTAACGCACCACAAGGAACGACGGCGCTTCTTAGTGCAGTACGGTAACGCACCACAAGGAGCGACGTCGTTTCTTAGTGCAGTACCGTAACGCACCACAAGGAACGACGTCGTTTCTAAGTGCAGTACGGTAACGCACCACAAGGAACGACGTCGTTTCTTAGTGCAGTACGGTAACGCACCACAAGGAACAACGTCGTTTCTTAGTGCAGTACGGTAACGGACCACAAGGAGCGACGTCGTTTCTTAGTGCAGTACGGTAACGCACCACAAGGCCCGACGTCGTTTCTTAGTGCAGTACGGTAACGCACCACAAAGAGCGACATCGTTTCTAAGTGCAGTACGGTAACGCACCACAAGGAGCGACGTCGTTTCTTAGTGCAGTACGGTAACGCACCACAAGGAACGACGTCGTTTCTTAGTGCAGTACGGTAACGCACCACAAGGAACGACGGCGTTTCTTAGTGCAGTACGGTAACGCAGCACAAGGAACGACGGCGTTTCTAAGTGCAGTACGGTAACGCACCACAAGGAGCGACGTCGTTTCTAAGTGCAGTACGGTAACGCACTACAAGAAGCGACGTCGTTCCTAAGTGCAGTACGGTAACGCACCGTAAGGAGCGACGTCGTTTCTAAGTGCAGTACGGTAACGCACCACAAGGAACGACGTCGTTTCTTAGTGCAGTACGGTAACGCACCACAAGGAACGACGGCGCTTCTTAGTGCAGTACGGTAACGCACCACAAGGAGCGACGTCGTTTCTTAGTGCAGTACCGTAACGCACCACAAGGAACGACGTCGTTTCTAAGTGCAGTACCGTAAGGCACCACAAGGAACGACGTCGTTTCTAAGTGCAGTACGGTAACGCACCACAAGGAACGACGTCGTTTCTTAGTGCAGTACGGTAACGCACCACAAGGAGCGACGTCGTTTCTTAGTGCAGTACGGTAACGCACCAAAAGGAACGACTTCGTTTCTTAGTGCAGTACGGTAACGCACCACAAGGAGCGACGTCGTTTCTTAGTGCAGTACCGTAACGCATCACAAGAAACGACGTCGTTTCTAAGTGCAGTACGGTAACGCTCCACAAGGAACGACGTCGTTTTTTAGTGCAGTACGGTGACGCACCACAAGGAACGACGTTGTTTCTTAGTGCCGTACGCTAACGCACCACAAAGAGCGACGTCGTTTCTTAGTGCAGTAAGGTAACGCACCACAAGGAACGACGGCGTTTCTTAGTGCAGTGCGGTAACGCACCACAAGGAACGACGTCGTTTCTTAGTGCAGTGCGGTAACACACCACAAGGAACGACGTCGTTTCTTATTGCAGTACGGTAACGCACCACAACGAACGGCGTCGTTTCTTAGTGCAGTACCGTAACGCACCACAAGGAACGACGTCGTTTCTTAGTGCAGTACGGTAACGCACCACAAGGAGCGACGGCGTTTCTTAGTGCAGTACGGTAACGCACCACAAGGAAGGACGTCGTTTCTTAGTGCAGTACAGTAACGCACCACAAGGAACGACGTCGTTTCTTAGTGCGGTACGGTAACGCACCAAAAGGAACGACGGCGTTTCTAAGTGCAGTACGGTAACGCACCACAAGGAGCGACGTCGTTTCTTAGTGCAGTACCGTAACGCATCACAAGAAACGACGTCGTTTCTAAGTGCAGTACGGTAACGCTCCACAAGGAACGACGTCGTTTTTTAGTGCAGTACGGTGACGCACCACAAGGAACGACGTTGTTTCTTAGTGCCGTACGCTAACGCACCACAAAGAGCGACGTCGTTTCTTAGTGCAGTAAGGTAACGCACCACAAGGAACGACGGCGTTTCTTAGTGCAGTGCGGTAACGCACCACAAGGAACGACGTCGTTTCTTAGTGCAGTGCGGTAACACACCACAAGGAACGACGTCGTTTCTTATTGCAGTACGGTAACGCACCACAACGAACGGCGTCGTTTCTTAGTGCAGTACCGTAACGCACCACAAGGAACGACGTCGTTTCTTAGTGCAGTACGGTAACGCACCACAAGGAGCGACGGCGTTTCTTAGTGCAGTACGGTAACGCACCACAAGGAAGGACGTCGTTTCTTAGTGCAGTACAGTAACGCACCACAAGGAACGACGTCGTTTCTTAGTGCGGTACGGTAACGCACCAAAAGGAACGACGGCGTTTCTAAGTGCAGTACGGTAACGCAGCACAAGGAACGACGGCGTTTCTAAGGGCAGTACGGTAACGCACCACAAGGAGCGACGTCGTTTCTTAGTGCAGTACCGTAACGCACCACAAGGAACGACGTCGTTTCTAAGTGCCGTACGGTAACGCACCACAAGGAACGACGTCGTTTCTTAGTGCAGTACGGTAACGCACCACAAGGAACGGCGTCGTTTCTTAGTGCAGTACGGTAACGCACCACAAGGAGCGACGTCGTTTCTTAGTGCAGTACGGTAACGCACCCCAAGGAACGACGTCGTTTCTTAGTGCAGTACGGTAACGCACCACAAGGAGCGACGTCGTTTCTTAGTGCAGTACCGTAACGCATCACAAGGAACGACGTCGTTTCTTAGTGCAGTACGGTAACGCACCACAAGGAAAGACGTCCTTTTTTAGTGCAGTACGGTAACGCACCACAAGGAACGACGGCGTTTCTTAGTGCAGTACGGTAACGCACCACAAGGAACGACGTCGTTTCTAAGCACAGTACGGTAACGCAAAACAAGGTACGACGTCGTTTTTTAGTGCAGTACGGTAACGCACCACAAGGAACGACGGCGTTTCTTAGTGCAGTACGGTAACGCACCACAAGGAACGACGTCGTTTCTAAGCACAGTACGGTAACGCACCGCAAGGAACGACGTCGTTTCTTAGTGCAGTACGGTAACGCACCACAATGAACGACGTCGTTTCTCAGTGCAGTACGGTAACGCACCACAAGGAGCGACGTCGTTTCTTAGTGCTGTACGGTAACGCACCAAAAGGAGCGACGTCGTTTCTTAGTGCAGTACGGTAACGCACCACAAGGAGCGACGTCGTTTCTAAGTGCAGTACGGTAACGCACCAAAAGGAGCGACGTCGTTTCTTAGTGCAGTACGGTAACGCACCACAAGGAGCGGCGTCGTTTCTAAGTGCAGTACGGTAACGCACCAAAAGGAGCGACGTCGTTTCTCAGTGCAGTACGGTAACGCACCACAAGGAGCGACGTCGTTTCTAAGTGCAGTACGGTAACGCACCAAAAGGAGCGACGTCGTTTCTTAGTGCAGTACGGTAACGCAACAAAAGGAACGACGTCGTTTCTTAGTGCAGTACCGTAACGCACCACAAGGAACGACGTCGTTTCTTAGTGCAGTACGGTAACGCACCACAAGGAACGACGTTGTTTCTTAGTGCAGTACGCTAACGCACCACAAAGAGCGACGTCGTTTCTTAGTGCAGTAAGGTAACGCACCACAAGGAATGACGTCGTTTCTTAGTGCAGTGCGGTAACGCACCACAAGTAACGACGTCGTTTCTTAGTGCAGTGCGGTAACACACCGCAAGGAACGACGTCGTTTCTTATTGCAGTACGGTAACGCACCACAAGGAACGACGTCGTTTCTTAGTGCAGTACGGTAACGCACCACAAGTAACGACGTCGTTTCTTAGTGCAGTGCGGTAACACACCGCAAGGAACGACGTCGTTTCTTATTGCAGTACGGTAACGCACCACAAGGAGCGACGTCGTTTCTTAGTGCAGTACGGTAACGCACCACAAGGAGCGACGTCGTTTCTTAGTGCAGTACGGTAACGCACCAAAAGGAGCGACGTCGTTTCTTAGTGCAGTACGGTAACGCACCACAAGGAGCGACGTCGTTTCTAAGTGCAGTACGGTAACGCACCAAAAGGAGCGACGTCGTTTCTTAGTGCAGTACGGTAACGCACCACAAGGAGCGGCGTCGTTTCTAAGTGCTGTACGGTAACGCACCGAAAGGAGCGACGTCGTTTCTCAGTGCAGTACGGTAACGCACCACAAGGAGCGACGTCGTTTCTATGTGCAGTACGGTAACGCACCAAAAGGAGCGACGTCGTTTCTTAGTGCAGTACGGTAACGCACCAAAAGGAACGACGTCGTTTCTTAGTGCAGTACCGTAACGCAACACAAGGAACGACGTCGTTTCTTAGTGCAGTACGGTAACGCACCACAAGGAACGACGGCGCTTCTTAGTGCAGTACGGTAACGCACCACAAGGAGCGACGTCGTTTCTTAGTGCAGTACCGTAACGCACCACAAGGAACGACGTCGTTTCTTAGTGCAGTACGGTAACGCACCACAAGGAACGACGTCGTTTCTTAGTGCAGTACGGTAACGCACCACAAGGAACGGCGTCGTTTCTTAGTGCAGTACGGTAACGCACCACAAGGAACGACGTCGTTTCTAAGTGCAGTACGGTAACGCACCACAAGGAGCGACGTCGTTTCTTAGTGCAGTACCGTAACGCATCACAAGGAACGACGTCGTTTCTAAGTGCAGTACGGTAACGCACCACAAGGAACGACGTCGTTTTTTAGTGCAGTACGGTAACGCACCACAAGGAACGACGGCGTTTCTTAGTGCAGTACGGTAACGCACCACAAGGAACGACGTCGTTTCTAAGCACACTACGGTAACGCACCACAAGGAACGACGTCGTTTTTTAGTGCAGTACGGTAACGCACCACAAGGAACGACGGCGTTTCTTAATGCAGTACGGTAACGCACCACAAGGAACGACGTCGTTTCTAAGCACAGTACGGTAACGCACCGCAAGGAACGACGTCGTTTCTTAGTGCAGTACGGAAACGCACCACAAGGAGCGACGTCGTTTCTTAGTGCAGTACGGTAACGCACCACAAGGAGCGACGTCGTTTCTTAGTGCAGTACGGTAACGCACCAAAAGGAGCGACGTCGTTTCTTAGTGCAGTACGGTAACGCACCACAAGGAGCGACGTCGTTTCTAAGTGCAGTACGGTAACGCACCGAAAGGAGCGACGTCGTTTCTTAGTGCAGTACGGTAACGCACCACAAGGAGCGGCGTCGTTTCTAAGTGCAGTACGGTAACGCACCAAAAGGAGCGACGTCGTTTCTCAGTGCAGTACGGTAACGCACCACAAGGAGCGACGTCGTTTCTAAGTGCAGTACGGTAACGCACTAAAAGGAGCGACGTCGCTTCTTAGTGCAGTACGGTAACGCACCACAAGGAACGACGTCGTTTCTTAGTGCAGTACGGTAACGCACCACAAGGAGCGACGTCGTTTCTTAGTGCAGTACCGTAACGCATCACAAGGAACGACGTCGTTTCTAAGTGCAGTACGGTAACACACCACAAGGAACGACGTCGTTTTTTAGTGCAGTGCGGTAACGCACCACAAGGAACGACGGCGTTTCTTAGTGCAGTACGGTAACGCACCACAAGGAACGACGTCGTTTCTAAGCACAGTACGGTAACGCACCACAAGGAACGACGTCGTTTTTTAGTGCAGTACGGTAACGCACCACAAGGAGCGACGGCGTTTCTTAATGCAGTACGGTAACGCACCACAAGGAACGACGTCGTTTCTAAGCACAGTACGGTAACGCACCGCAAGGAACGACGTCGTTTCTTAGTGCAGTACGGAAACGCACCACAAGGAGCGACGTCGTTTCTTAGTGCAGTACGGTAACGCACCACAAGGAGCGACGTCGTTTCCTAGTGCAGTACGGTAACGCACCACAAGGAGCGACGTCGTTTCTTAGTGCAGTACGGTATCGCACCAAAAGGAGCGACGTCGTTTCTTAGTGCAGTACGGTAACGCACCACAAGGAGCGACGTCGTTTCCTAGTGCAGTACGGTAACGCACCACAAGGAGCGACGTCGTTTCCTAGTGCAGTACGGTATCGCACCAAAAGGAGCGACGTCGTTTCTTAGTGCAGTACGGTAACGCACCACAAGGAGCGACGTCGTTTCTAAGTGCAGTACGGTAACGCACCGAAAGGAGCGACGTCGTTTCTTAGTGCAGTACGGTAACGCACCACATGGAGCGGCGTCGTTTCTAAGTGCAGTACGGTAACGCACCAAAAGGAGCGACGTCGTTTCTCAGTGCAGTACGGTAACGCACCACAAGGAGCGACGTCGTTTCTAAGTGCAGTACGGTAACGCACTAAAAGGAGCGACGTCGCTTCTTAGTGCAGTACGGTAACGCACCAAAAGGAGCGACATCGTTTCTTAGTGCAGTACGGTAACGCACCACAAGGAGCCACGTCGTTTCTAAGTGCAGTACGGTAACGCACCACAAGGAGTGACGTCGTTTCTTAGTGCAGTACGGTAACGCACCATAAGGAGCGACGGCGTTTCTTAGTGCAGTACGGTAACGCACCACAAGGAACGACGTCGTTCCATAGTGGAGTACGGTAACGCACACCAGGAGCGACGTCGTTTCTTAGTGCATTACGGTTGCGCGCCACAAGGAGCGACCTCGTTTCTAAGTGCAGTACGGTAACGCACCACAAGGAGCGACGGCGTTTCTTAGTGCAGTACGGTAACGCTCCACAAGGAACAACGTCGTTTCTTAGTGCAGTACGGTAACGCACCACAAGGAGCGACGTCGTTTCTTAGTGCAGTACGGTAACGCACCACAAGGCCCGACGTCGTTTCTTAGTGCAGTACGGTAACGCACCAAAAAGAGCGACATCGTTTCTAAGTGCAGTACGGTAACCCACCACAAGGAGCGACGTCGTTTCTTAGTGCAGTACGGTAACGCACCACAAGGAGCGACGTCGTTTCTAAGTGTAGTACGGTAACGCACCAAAAGAAGCGACGTCGTTTCTTAGTGCTGTACGGTAACGCACCACAAGGAGCGATGTCGTTTCTAAGTGCAGTACGGTAACGCACCAAAAGGAGCGACGTCGTTTCTTAGTGCAGTACGGTAACGCACCAAAAGGAGCGACGTTGTTTCTTAGTGCAGTACGGTAACGCACCACAAGGGTAGACGTCGTTTCTTAGTGCAGTACGGTAACGCACCACAAGGAACGACGTCGTTTCTTAGTGCAGTACGGTAACGCACCACAAGGAATGACGTCGTTTCTCAGTGCAGTACCGTAACGCACCACAAGGAACGACGTCGTTTCTTAGTGCAGTACCGTAACGCACGACAAGGAGCGACGTCGTTTCTTAGTGCAGTACGGTAACGCACCACAAGGAGCGACGTCGTTTCTTAGTGCTGTACGGTAACGCACCACAAGGAGCGATGTCGTTTCTAAGTGCAGTACGGTAACGCACCAAAAGGAGCGACGTCGTTTCTTAGTGCAGTACGGTAACGCACCAAAAGGAGCGACGTTGTTTCTTAGTGCAGTACGGTAACGCACCACAAGGGTAGACGTCGTTTCTTAGTGCAGTACGGGAACGCACCAAAAGGAGCGACGGCGTTTCATAGTGCAGTACGGTAACGCACCACAAGGAACGACGTCGTTTCATAGTGCAGTACGGTAACGTACACCAGGAGCGACGTCGTTTCTTAGTGCAGTACGGTAACGCACCACAACGAACGACGTCGTTTCTTAGTGCAGTACGGTAACGCACACAAGGAACGACGTCGTTTCTTAGTGCAGTACGGTAACGCACCACAAGGAATGACGTCGTTTCTCAGTGCAGTACCGTAACGCACCACAAGGAACGACGTCGTTTCTTAGTGCAGTACCGTAACGCACGACAAGGAGCGACGTCGTTTCTTAGTGCAGTACGGTAACGCACCACAAGGAGCGACGTCGTTTCTTAGTCCAGTACGGTAACGCACCACAAGGAACGACGTCGTTTCTTAGTGCAGTACGGTAACGCACCACAAGGAGCGACGTCGTTTCTTAGTGCAGTACCGTAACGCATCACAAGGAACGACGTCGTTTCTAAGTGCAGTACGGTAACGCACCACAAGGAACGACGTCGTTTTTTAGTGCAGTACGGTAACGCACCACAAGGAACGACGGCGTTTCTTAGTGCAGTACGGTAACGCACCACAAGGAACGACGTCGTTTCTAAGCACACTACGGTAACGCACCACAAGGAACGACGTCGTTTTTTAGTGCAGTACGGTAACGCACCACAAGGAACGACGGCGTTTCTTAATGCAGTACGGTAACGCACCACAAGGAACGACGTCGTTTCTAAGCACAGTACGGTAACGCACCGCAAGGAACGACGTCGTTTCTTAGTGCAGTACGGAAACGCACCACAAGGAGCGACGTCGTTTCTTAGTGCAGTACGGTAACGCACCACAAGGAGCGACGTCGTTTCTTAGTGCAGTACGGTAACGCACCAAAAGGAGCGACGTCGTTTCTTACTGCAGTACGGTAACGCACCACAAGGAGCGACGTCGTTTCTAAGTGCAGTACGGTAACGCACCGAAAGGAGCGACGTCGTTTCTTAGTGCAGTACGGTAACGCACCACAAGGAGCGGCGTCGTTTCTAAGTGCAGTACGGTAACGCACCAAAAGGAGCGACGTCGTTTCTCAGTGCAGTACGGTAACGCACCACAAGGAGCGACGTCGTTTCTAAGTGCAGTACGGTAACGCACTAAAAGGAGCGACGTCGCTTCTTAGTGCAGTACGGTAACGCACCACAAGGAACGACGTCGTTTCTTAGTGCAGTACGGTAACGCACCACAAGGAGCGACGTCGTTTCTTAGTGCAGTACCGTAACGCATCACAAGGAACGACGTCGTTTCTAAGTGCAGTACGGTAACGCACCACAAGGAACGACGTCGTTTTTTAGTGCAGTGCGGTAACGCACCACAAGGAACGACGGCGTTTCTTAGTGCAGTACGGTAACGCACCACAAGGAACGACGTCGTTTCTAAGCACAGTACGGTAACGCACCACAAGGAACGACGTCGTTTTTTAGTGCAGTACGGTAACGCACCACAAGGAACGACGGCGTTTCTTAATGCAGTACGGTAACGCACCACAAGGAACGACGTCGTTTCTAAGCACAGTACGGTAACGCACCGCAAGGAACGACGTCGTTTCTTAGTGCAGTACGGAAACGCACCCCAAGGAGCGACGTCGTTTCTTAGTGCAGTACGGTAACGCACCACAAGGAGCGACGTCGTTTCCTAGTGCAGTACGGTAACGCACCACAAGGAGCGACGTCGTTTCTTAGTGCAGTACGGTATCGCACCAAAAGGAGCGACGTCGTTTCTTAGTGCAGTACGGTAACGCACCACAAGGAGCGACGTCGTTTCCTAGTGCAGTACGGTAACGCACCACAAGGAGCGACGTCGTTTCCTAGTGCAGTACGGTATCGCACCAAAAGGAGCGACGTCGTTTCTTAGTGCAGTACGGTAACGCACCACAAGGAGCGACGTCGTTTCTAAGTGCAGTACGGTAACGCACCGAAAGGAGCGACGTCGTTTCTTAGTGCAGTACGGTAACGCACCACAAGGAGCGGCGTCGTTTCTAAGTGCAGTACGGTAACGCACCAAAAGGAGCGACGTCGTTTCTCAGTGCAGTACGGTAACGCACCACAAGGAGCGACGTCGTTTCTAAGTGCAGTACGGTAACGCACTAAAAGGAGCGACGTCGCTTCTTAGTGCAGTACGGTAACGCACCAAAAGGAGCGACATCGTTGCTTAGTGCAGTACGGTAACGCACCACAAGGAGCCACGTCGTTTCTTAGTGCAGTACGGTAACGCACCACAAGGAGTGACGTCGTTTCTTAGTGCAGTACGGTAACGCACCATAAGGAGCGACGGCGTTTCTTAGTGCAGTACGGTAACGCACCACAAGGAACGACGTCGTTCCATAGTGGAGTACGGTAACGCACACCAGGAGCGACGTCGTTTCTTAGTGCATTACGGTTGCGCGCCACAAGGAGCGACCTCGTTTCTAAGTGCAGTACGGTAACGCACCACAAGGAGCGACGGCGTTTCTTAGTGCAGTTCGGTAACGCTCCACAAGGAACAACGTCGTTTCTTAGTGCAGTACGGTAACGCACCACAAGGAGCGACGTCGTTTCTTAGTGCAGTACGGTAACGCACCACAAGGCCCGACGTCGTTTCTTAGTGCAGTACGGTAACGCACCAAAAAGAGCGACATCGTTTCTAAGTGCAGTACGGTAACGCACCACAAGGAGCGACGTCGTTTCTTAGTGCAGTACGGTAACGCACCACAAGGAGCGACGTCGTTTCTAAGTGTAGTACGGTAACGCACCAAAAGAAGCGACGTCGTTTCTTAGTGCTGTACGGTAACGCACCACAAGGAGCGATGTCGTTTCTAAGTGCAGTACGGTAACGCACCAAAAGGAGCGACGTCGTTTCTTAGTGCAGTACGGTAACGCACCAAAAGGAGCGACGTTGTTTCTTAGTGCAGTACGGTAACGCACCACAAGGGTAGACGTCGTTTCTTAGTGCAGTACGGGAACGCACCAAAAGGAGCGACGGCGTTTCATAGTGCAGTACGGTAACGCACCACAAGGAACGACGTCGTTTCATAGTGCAGTACGGTAACGTACACCAGGAGCGACGTCGTTTCTTAGTGCAGTACGGTAACGCACCACAAGGAACGACGTCGTTTCTTAGTGCAGTACGGTAACGCACCACAAGGAATGACGTCGTTTCTCAGTGCAGTACCGTAACGCACCACAAGGAACGACGTCGTTTCTTAGTGCAGTACCGTAACGCACGACAAGGAGCGACGTCGTTTCTTAGTGCAGTACGGTAACGCACCACAAGGAGCGACGGCGTTTCTTAGTGCAGTACGGTAACGCACCACAAGGAACGACGTCGTTTCTTAGTGCAGTACGGTAACGCACCACAAGGAACGACGTCGTTTCTTAGTGCAGTACCGTAACGCACCACAAGGAGCGACGTCGTTTCTTAGTGCAGTACCGTAACGCACCACAAGGAGCGACGTCGTTTCTTAGTGCAGTACGGTAACGCACCACAAGGAACGACGTCGTTTCTTAGTGCAGTACGGTAACGCACCACAAGGAACGACGTCGTTTCTAAGTGCAGTACCGTAACGCACCACAAGGAACGACGTCGTTTCTAAGTGCAGTAAGGTAACACACCACAAGGAACGACGTCGTTTCTTAGTGCAGTACGGTAACGCACCACGAGGAACGACGTCGTTTCGTAGTGCAGTACCGTAACGCACTGCAAGAAACGACGTCGTTTCTTAGTGCAGTACCGTAACGCACCACAAGGAGCGACGTCGTTTCTTAGTGCAGTACGGTAACGCACCACAAGGAACGACGTCGTGTCTTAGTGCAGTACGGTAACGCACAACAAGGAACGACGTCTTTTCTAAGTGCAGTACGGTAACGCACCACAAGGAACGACGTCGTTTCTTAGTGCAGTACCGTAACGCACCACAAGGAGCGACGTCGTTTCTTAGTGCAGTACGGTAACGCACCACAAGGAACGACGTCGTTTCTTAGTGCAGTACGGTAACGCACCACAAGGAACGAAGTCGTTTCTAAGTGCGGTACGGTAACGCACCACAAGGAACGACGTCGTTTCTAAGTGCAGTACGGTAACACACCACAAGGAACGACGTCGTTTCTTAGTGCAGTACGGTAACGCACCACAAGGAACGACGTCGTTTCGTAGTGCAGTACCGTAACGCACTGCAAGAAACGACGTCGTTTCTTAGTGCAGTACCGTAACGCACCACAAGGAACGACGTCGTTTCTTAGTGCAGTACGGTAACGCACCACAAGGAACGACGTCGTTTCTTAGTGCAGTACCGTAACGCGCGACAAGGAGCGACGTCGTTTCTTAGTGCAGTACGGTAACGCACCACAAGGAACGACGTCGTTTCTTAGTGCAGTACGGTAACGCACCACAAGGAACCACGTCTTTTCTAAGTGTGCAGTACGGTAACAAACCACAAGGAACGACGTCGTTTCTCAGTGCAGTACCGTAACGCAACACAAGGAGCGACGTCGTTTATTAGTGCAGTACGGTAACGCACCACAAGGAGCGACGTCGTTTCTTAGTGCAGTACGGTAACGCACCACAAGGAACGACGTCTATTCTAAGTGCAGTACCGTAACCCACCACAAGGAACGACGTCGTTTCTTAGTGCAGTACCGTAACGCAACACAAGGAGCAACGTCGTTTATTAGTGCAGTACGCTAACGCACCACAAAGAGCGACGTCGTTTCTTAGTGCAGTACGGTAACGCACCACAAGGAACGACGTTGTTTCTTAGTGCAGTGCGGTGACGCACTACAACGAACGACGTCGTTACTTAGTGCAGTACGGTAACGCACCACAAGGAACGGCGTCGTTTCTTAGTGCAGTACCGTAACGCACCACAAGGAGCGACGTCGTTTCTTAGTGCAGTACGGTAACGCACCACAAGGAGCGACGGCGTTTCTTAGTGCAGTACGGTAACGCACCACAAGGAACGACGTCGTTTCTTAGTGCAGTACAGTAACGCACCACAAGGAGCGACGTCGTTTCTAAGTGCAGTACGGTAACGCACCACAAGGAACGACGTCGTTTTTTAGTGCAGTACGGTAACGCACCACAAGGAACGACGTCGTTTCTTAGTGCAGTACCGTAACGCACCATATGGAACGACGTCGTTTCTAAGTGCAGTACGGTAACGCACCACAAGGAACGACGTCGTTTTTTAGTGCAGTACGGTAACGCACCACAAGGAACGACGTCGTTTCTTAGTGCAGTACCGTAACGCACCATATGGAACGACGTCGTTTCTTAGTGCAGTACGGTAACGCACCACAAGGAGCGACGTCGTTTCTTAGTGCAGTACGGTAACGCACCACAAGGAACGACGTCGTTTCGTAGTGCAGTACCGTAACGCACTGCAAGAAACGACGTCGTTTCTTAGTGCAGTACCGTAACGCACCACAAGGAACGACGTCGTTTCTTAGTGCAGTACGGTAACGCACCACAAGGAACGACGTCGTTTCTTAGTGCAGTACCGTAACGCGCGACAAGGAGCGACGTCGTTTCTTAGTGCAGTACGGTAACGCACCACAAGGAACGACGTCGTTTCTTAGTGCAGTACGGTAACGCACCACAAGGAACCACGTCTTTTCTAAGTGTGCAGTACGGTAACAAACCACAAGGAACGACGTCGTTTCTCAGTGCAGTACGGTAACGCACCACAAGGAACGACGTCGTTTCTTAGTGCAGTACCGTAACGCGCGACAAGGAGCGACGTCGTTTCTTAGTGCAGTACGGTAACGCACCACAAGGAACGACGTCGTTTCTTAGTGCAGTACGGTAACGCACCACAAGGAACCACGTCTTTTCTAAGTGTGCAGTACGGTAACAAACCACAAGGAACGACGTCGTTTCTCAGTGCAGTACCGTAACGCAACACAAGGAGCGACGTCGTTTATTAGTGCAGTACGGTAACGCACCACAAGGAGCAACGTCGTTTCTTAGTGCAGTACGGTAACGCACCACAAGGAACGACGTCTATTCTAAGTGCAGTACCGTAACCCACCACAAGGAACGACGTCGTTTCTTAGTGCAGTACCGTAACGCAACACAAGGAGCAACGTCGTTTATTAGTGCAGTACGCTAACGCACCACAAAGAGCGACGTCGTTTCTTAGTGCAGTACGGTAACGCACCACAAGGAACGACGTTGTTTCTTAGTGCAGTGCGGTGACGCACCACAAGGAACGACGTCGTTACTTATTGCAGTACGGTAACGCACCACAAGGAACGGCGTCGTTTCTTAGTGCAGTACGGTAACGCACCACAAGGAGCGACGGCGTTTCTTAGTGCAGTACGGTAACGCACCACAAGGAGCGACGTCGTTTCTTAGTGCAGTACCGTAACGCACCACAAGGAGCGACGTCGTTTCTTAGTGCAGTACGGTAACGCACCACAAGGAACGACGTCGTTTCTTAGTGCAGTACGGTAACGCACCACAAGGAACGACGTCGTTTCTAAGTGCAGTACCGTAACGCACCACAAGGAACGACGTCGTTTCTAAGTGCAGTAAGGTAACACACCACAGGGACCGACGTCGTTTCTTAGTGCAGTACGGTAACGCACCACGAGGAACGACGTCGTTTCGTAGTGCAGTACCGTAACGCACTGCAAGAAACGACGTCGTTTCTTAGTGCAGTACCGTAACGCACCACAAGGAGCGACGTCGTTTCTTAGTGCAGTACGGTAACGCACCACAAGGAACGACGTCGTGTCTTAGTGCAGTACGGTAACGCACAACAAGGAACGACGTCTTTTCTAAGTGCAGTACGGTAACGCACCACAAGGAACGACGTCGTTTCTTAGTGCAGTACCGTAACGCACCACAAGGAGCGACGTCGTTTCTTAGTGCAGTACGGTAACGCACCACAAGGAACGACGTCGTTTCTTAGTGCAGTACGGTAACGCACCACAAGGAACGAAGTCGTTTCTAAGTGCGGTACGGTAACGCACCACAAGGAACGACGTCGTTTCTAAGTGCAGTACGGTAACACACCACAAGGAACGACGTCGTTTCTTAGTGCAGTACGGTAACGCACCACAAGGAACGACGTCGTTTCGTAGTGCAGTACCGTAACGCACTGCAAGAAACGACGTCGTTTCTTAGTGCAGTACCGTAACGCACCACAAGGAACGACGTCGTTTCTTAGTGCAGTACGGTAACGCACCACAAGGAACGACGTCGTTTCTTAGTGCAGTACCGTAACGCGCGACAAGGAGCGACGTCGTTTCTTAGTGCAGTACGGTAACGCACCACAAGGAACGACGTCGTTTCTTAGTGCAGTACGGTAACGCACCACAAGGAACCACGTCTTTTCTAAGTGTGCAGTACGGTAACAAACCACAAGGAACGACGTCGTTTCTCAGTGCAGTACCGTAACGCAACACAAGGAGCGACGTCGTTGATTAGTGCAGTACGGTAACGCACCACAAGGAGCGACGTCGTTTCTTAGTGCAGTACGGTAACGCACCACAAGGAACGACGTCTATTCTAAGTGCAGTACCGTAACCCACCACAAGGAACGACGTCGTTTCTTAGTGCAGTACCGTAACGCAACACAAGGAGCAACGTCGTTTATTAGTGCAGTACGCTAACGCACCACAAAGAGCGACGTCGTTTCTTAGTGCAGTACGGTAACGCACCACAAGGAACGACGTTGTTTCTTAGTGCAGTGCGGTGACGCACCACAACGAACGACGTCGTTACTTATTGCAGTACGGTAACGCACCACAAGGAACGGCGTCGTTTCTTAGTGCAGTACCGTAACGCACCACAAGGAGCGACGTCGTTTCTTAGTGCAGTACGGTAACGCACCACAAGGAGCGACGGCGTTTCTTAGTGCAGTACGGTAACGCACCACAAGGAACGACGTCGTTTCTTAGTGCAGTACAGTAACGCACCACAAGGAGCGACGTCGTTTCTAAGTGCAGTACGGTAACGCACCACAAGGAACGACGTCGTTTTTTAGTGCAGTACGGTAACGCACCACAAGGAACGACGTCGTTTCTTAGTGCAGTACCGTAACGCACCATATGGAACGACGTCGTTTCTAAGTGCAGTACGGTAACGCACCACAAGGAACGACGTCGTTTTTTAGTGCAGTACGGTAACGCACCACAAGGAACGACGTCGTTTCTTAGTGCAGTACCGTAACGCACCATATGGAACGACGTCGTTTCTTAGTGCAGTACGGTAACGCACCACAAGGAGCGACGTCGTTTCTTAGTGCAGTACGGTAACGCACCACAAGGAACGACGTCGTTTCGTAGTGCAGTACCGTAACGCACTGCAAGAAACGACGTCGTTTCTTAGTGCAGTACCGTAACGCACCACAAGGAACGACGTCGTTTCTTAGTGCAGTACGGTAACGCACCACAAGGAACGACGTCGTTTCTTAGTGCAGTACCGTAACGCGCGACAAGGAGCGACGTCGTTTCTTAGTGCAGTACGGTAACGCACCACAAGGAACGACGTCGTTTCTTAGTGCAGTACGGTAACGCACCACAAGGAACCACGTCTTTTCTAAGTGTGCAGTACGGTAACAAACCACAAGGAACGACGTCGTTTCTCAGTGCAGTACGGTAACGCACCACAAGGAACGACGTCGTTTCTTAGTGCAGTACCGTAACGCGCGACAAGGAGCGACGTCGTTTCTTAGTGCAGTACGGTAACGCACCACAAGGAACGACGTCGTTTCTTAGTGCAGTACGGTAACGCACCACAAGGAACCACGTCTTTTCTAAGTGTGCAGTACGGTAACAAACCACAAGGAACGACGTCGTTTCTCAGTGCAGTACCGTAACGCAACACAAGGAGCGACGTCGTTTATTAGTGCAGTACGGTAACGCACCACAAGGAGCAACGTCGTTTCTTAGTGCAGTACGGTAACGCACCACAAGGAACGACGTCTATTCTAAGTGCAGTACCGTAACCCACCACAAGGAACGACGTCGTTTCTTAGTGCAGTACCGTAACGCAACACAAGGAGCAACGTCGTTTATTAGTGCAGTACGCTAACGCACCACAAAGAGCGACGTCGTTTCTTAGTGCAGTACGGTAACGCACCACAAGGAACGACGTTGTTTCTTAGTGCAGTGCGGTGACGCACCACAAGGAACGACGTCGTTACTTATTGCAGTACGGTAACGCACCACAAGGAACGGCGTCGTTTCTTAGTGCAGTACGGTAACGCACCACAAGGAGCGACGGCGTTTCTTAGTGCAGTACGGTAACGCACCACAAGGAGCGACGTCGTTTCTTAGTGCAGTACCGTAACGCACCACAAGGAGCGACGTCGTTTCTTAGTGCAGTACGGTAACGCACCACAAGGAACGACGTCGTTTCTTAGTGCAGTACGGTAACGCACCACAAGGAACGACGTCGTTTCTAAGTGCAGTACCGTAACGCACCACAAGGAACGACGTCGTTTCTAAGTGCAGTAAGGTAACACACCACAGGGACCGACGTCGTTTCTTAGTGCAGTACGGTAACGCACCACGAGGAACGACGTCGTTTCGTAGTGCAGTACCGTAACGCACTGCAAGAAACGACGTCGTTTCTTAGTGCAGTACCGTAACGCACCACAAGGAGCGACGTCGTTTCTTAGTGCAGTACGGTAACGCACCACAAGGAACGACGTCGTGTCTTAGTGCAGTACGGTAACGCACAACAAGGAACGACGTCTTTTCTAAGTGCAGTACGGTAACGCACCACAAGGAACGACGTCGTTTCTTAGTGCAGTACCGTAACGCACCACAAGGAGCGACGTCGTTTCTTAGTGCAGTACGGTAACGCACCACAAGGAACGACGTCGTTTCTTAGTGCAGTACGGTAACGCACCACAAGGAACGAAGTCGTTTCTAAGTGCGGTACGGTAACGCACCACAAGGAACGACGTCGTTTCTAAGTGCAGTACGGTAACACACCACAAGGAACGACGTCGTTTCTTAGTGCAGTACGGTAACGCACCACAAGGAACGACGTCGTTTCGTAGTGCAGTACCGTAACGCACTGCAAGAAACGACGTCGTTTCTTAGTGCAGTACCGTAACGCACCACAAGGAACGACGTCGTTTCTTAGTGCAGTACGGTAACGCACCACAAGGAACGACGTCGTTTCTTAGTGCAGTACCGTAACGCGCGACAAGGAGCGACGTCGTTTCTTAGTGCAGTACGGTAACGCACCACAAGGAACGACGTCGTTTCTTAGTGCAGTACGGTAACGCACCACAAGGAACCACGTCTTTTCTAAGTGTGCAGTACGGTAACAAACCACAAGGAACGACGTCGTTTCTCAGTGCAGTACCGTAACGCAACACAAGGAGCGACGTCGTTTATTAGTGCAGTACGGTAACGCACCACAAGGAGCGACGTCGTTTCTTAGTGCAGTACGGTAACGCACCACAAGGAACGACGTCTATTCTAAGTGCAGTACCGTAACCCACCACAAGGAACGACGTCGTTTCTTAGTGCAGTACCGTAACGCAACACAAGGAGCAACGTCGTTTATTAGTGCAGTACGCTAACGCACCACAAAGAGCGACGTCGTTTCTTAGTGCAGTACGGTAACGCACCACAAGGAACGACGTTGTTTCTTAGTGCAGTGCGGTGACGCACCACAACGAACGACGTCGTTACTTATTGCAGTACGGTAACGCACCACAAGGAACGGCGTCGTTTCTTAGTGCAGTACCGTAACGCACCACAAGGAGCGACGTCGTTTCTTAGTGCAGTACGGTAACGCACCACAAGGAGCGACGGCGTTTCTTAGTGCAGTACGGTAACGCACCACAAGGAACGACGTCGTTTCTTAGTGCAGTACAGTAACGCACCACAAGGAGCGACGTCGTTTCTAAGTGCAGTACGGTAACGCACCACAAGGAACGACGTCGTTTTTTAGTGCAGTACGGTAACGCACCACAAGGAACGACGTCGTTTCTTAGTGCAGTACCGTAACGCACCATATGGAACGACGTCGTTTCTAAGTGCAGTACGGTAACGCACCACAAGGAACGACGTCGTTTTTTAGTGCAGTACGGTAACGCACCACAAGGAACGACGTCGTTTCTTAGTGCAGTACCGTAACGCACCATATGGAACGACGTCGTTTCTTAGTGCAGTACGGTAACGCACCACAAGGAGCGACGTCGTTTCTTAGTGCAGTACGGTAACGCACCACAAGGAACGACGTCGTTTCGTAGTGCAGTACCGTAACGCACTGCAAGAAACGACGTCGTTTCTTAGTGCAGTACCGTAACGCACCACAAGGAACGACGTCGTTTCTTAGTGCAGTACGGTAACGCACCACAAGGAACGACGTCGTTTCTTAGTGCAGTACCGTAACGCGCGACAAGGAGCGACGTCGTTTCTTAGTGCAGTACGGTAACGCACCACAAGGAACGACGTCGTTTCTTAGTGCAGTACGGTAACGCACCACAAGGAACCACGTCTTTTCTAAGTGTGCAGTACGGTAACAAACCACAAGGAACGACGTCGTTTCTCAGTGCAGTACCGTAACGCAACACAAGGAGCGACGTCGTTTATTAGTGCAGTACGGTAACGCACCACAAGGAGCGACGTCGTTTCTTAGTGCAGTACGGTAACGCACCACAAGGAACGACGTTGTTTCTTAGTGCAGTGCGGTGACGCACCACAAGGAACGACGTCGTTACTTATTGCAGTACGGTAACGCACCACAAGGAACGGCGTCGTTTCTTAGTGCAGTACCGTAACGCACCACAAGGAGCGACGTCGTTTCTTAGTGCAGTACGGTAACGCACCACAAGGAGCGACGGCGTTTCTTAGTGCAGTACGGTAACGCACCACAAGGAACGACGTCGTTTCTTAGTGCAGTACAGTAACGCACCACAAGGAGCGACGTCGTTTCTAAGTGCAGTACGGTAACGCACCACAAGGAACGACGTCGTTTTTTAGTGCAGTACGGCAACGCACCACAAGGAACGACGTCGTTTCTTAGTGCAGTACCGTAACGCACCATATGGAACGACGTCGTTTCTAAGTGCAGTACGGTAACGCACCACAAGGAACGACGTCGTTTTTTAGTGCAGTACGGTAACGCACCACAAGGAACGACGTCGTTTCTTAGTGCAGTACCGTAACGCACCATATGGAACGACGTCGTTTCTTAGTGCAGTACGGTAACGCACCACAAGGAGCGACGGCGTTTCTTAGTGCAGTACGGTAACGCTCCACAAGGAACAACGTCGTTTCTTAGTGCAGTACGGTAACGCACCACAAGGAGCGACGTCGTTTCATAGTGCAGTACGGTAACGCACAACAAGGCCCGACGTCGTTTCTTAGTGCAGTACGGTAACGCACCAAAAAGAGCGACATCGTTTCTAAGTGCAGTACGGTAACGCACCACAAGGAGCGACGTCGTTTCTTAGTGCAGTACGGTAACGCACCACAAGGAGCGACGTCGTTTCTAAGTGTAGTACGGTAACGCACCAAAAGAAGCGACGTCGTTTCTTAGTGCTGTACGGTAACGCACCACAAGGAGCGATGTCGTTTCTAAGTGCAGTACGGTAACGCACCAAAAGGAGCGACGTCGTTTCTTAGTGCAGTACGGTAACGCACCAAAAGGAGCGACGTCGTTTCTTAGTGCAGTACGGGAACGCACCAAAAGGAGCGACGGCGTTTCAAAGTGCAGTACGGTAACGCACCACAAGGAACGACGTCGTTTCATAGTGCAGTACGGTAACGTACACCAGGAGCGACGTCGTTTCTTAGTGCAGTACGGTAACGCACCACAACGAACGACGTCGTTTCTTAGTGCAGTACGGTAACGCACCACAAGGAACGACGTCGTTTCTTAGTGCAGTACGGTAACGCACCACAAGGAATGACGTCGTTTCTCAGTGCAGTACCGTAACGCACCACAAGGAACGACGTCGTTTCTTAGTGCAGTACCGTAACGCACGACAAGGAGCGACGTCGTTTCTTAGTGCAGTACGGTAACGCACCACAAGGAGCGACGGCGTTTCTTAGTGCAGTACGGTAACGCACCACAAGGAACGACGTCGTTTCTTAGTGCAGTACGGTAACGCACCACAAGGAACGACGTCGTTTCTTAGTGCAGTACCGTAACGCACCACAAGGAGCGACGTCGTTTCTTAGTGCAGTACCGTAACGCACCACAAGGAGCGACGTCGTTTCTTAGTGCAGTACGGTAACGCACCACAAGGAACGACGTCGTTTCTTAGTGCAGTACGGTAACGCACCACAAGGAACGACGTCGTTTCTAAGTGCAGTACCGTAACGCACCACAAGGAACGACGTCGTTTCTAAGTGCAGTAAGGTAACACACCACAAGGAACGACGTCGTTTCTTAGTGCAGTACGGTAACGCACCACGAGGAACGACGTCGTTTCGTAGTGCAGTACCGTAACGCACTGCAAGAAACGACGTCGTTTCTTAGTGCAGTACCGTAACGCACCACAAGGAGCGACGTCGTTTCTTAGTGCAGTACGGTAACGCACCACAAGGAACGACGTCGTGTCTTAGTGCAGTACGGTAACGCACAACAAGGAACGACGTCTTTTCTAAGTGCAGTACGGTAACGCACCACAAGGAACGACGTCGTTTCTTAGTGCAGTACCGTAACGCACCACAAGGAGCGACGTCGTTTCTTAGTGCAGTACGGTAACGCACCACAAGGAACGACGTCGTTTCTTAGTGCAGTACGGTAACGCACCACAAGGAACGAAGTCGTTTCTAAGTGCGGTACGGTAACGCACCACAAGGAACGACGTCGTTTCTAAGTGCAGTACGGTAACACACCACAAGGAACGACGTCGTTTCTTAGTGCAGTACGGTAACGCACCACAAGGAACGACGTCGTTTCGTAGTGCAGTACCGTAACGCACTGCAAGAAACGACGTCGTTTCTTAGTGCAGTACCGTAACGCACCACAAGGAACGACGTCGTTTCTTAGTGCAGTACGGTAACGCACCACAAGGAACGACGTCGTTTCTTAGTGCAGTACCGTAACGCGCGACAAGGAGCGACGTCGTTTCTTAGTGCAGTACGGTAACGCACCACAAGGAACGACGTCGTTTCTTAGTGCAGTACGGTAACGCACCACAAGGAACCACGTCTTTTCTAAGTGTGCAGTACGGTAACAAACCACAAGGAACGACGTCGTTTCTCAGTGCAGTACCGTAACGCAACACAAGGAGCGACGTCGTTTATTAGTGCAGTACGGTAACGCACCACAAGGAGCGACGTCGTTTCTTAGTGCAGTACGGTAACGCACCACAAGGAACGACGTCTATTCTAAGTGCAGTACCGTAACCCACCACAAGGAACGACGTCGTTTCTTAGTGCAGTACCGTAACGCAACACAAGGAGCAACGTCGTTTATTAGTGCAGTACGCTAACGCACCACAAAGAGCGACGTCGTTTCTTAGTGCAGTACGGTAACGCACCACAAGGAACGACGTTGTTTCTTAGTGTAGTGCGGTGACGCACCACAAGGAACGACGTCGTTACTTATTGCAGTACGGTAACGCACCACAAGGAACGGCGTCGTTTCTTAGTGCAGTACCGTAACGCACCACAAGGAGCGACGTCGTTTCTTAGTGCAGTACGGTAACGCACCACAAGGAGCGACGGCGTTTCTTAGTGCAGTACGGTAACGCACCACAAGGAACGACGTCGTTTCTTAGTGCAGTACAGTAACGCACCACAAGGAGCGACGTCGTTTCTAAGTGCAGTACGGTAACGCACCACAAGGAACGACGTCGTTTTTTAGTGCAGTACGGTAACGCAGCACAAGGAACGACGTCGTTTCTTAGTGCAGTACCGTAACGCACCATATGGAACGACGTCGTTTCTAAGTGCAGTACGGTAACGCACCACAAGGAACGACGTCGTTTTTTAGTGCAGTACGGTAACGCACCACAAGGAACGACGTCGTTTCTTAGTGCAGTACCGTAACGCACCATATGGAACGACATCGTTTCTTAGTGCAGTACGGTAACGCACCACAAGGAGCGACGTCGTTTCTTAGTGCAGTACGGTAACGCACCACAAGGAGCGACGTTGTTTCTAAGTGCAGTACGGTAACGCACCAAAAGAAGCGACGTCGTTTCTTAGTGCTGTACGGTAACGCACCACAAGGAGCGATGTCGTTTCTAAGTGCAGTACGGTAACGCACCAAAAGGAGCGACGTCGTTTCTTAGTGCAGTACGGTAACGCACCAAAAGGAGCGACGTTGTTTCTTAGTGCAGTACGGTAACGCACCACAAGGGTAGACGTCGTTTCTTAGTGCACTACGGTAACGCACCAAAAGGAGCGACGGCGTTTCATAGTGCAGTACGGTAACGCACCACAAGGAACGACGTCGTTTCATAGTGCAGTACGGTAACGTACACCAGGAGCGACGTCGTTTCTTAGTGCAGTACGGTAACGCACCACAACGAACGACGTCGTTTCTTAGTGCAGTACGGTAACGCACCACAAGGAACGACGTCGTTTCTTAGTGCAGTACGGTAACGCACCACAAGGAACGACGTCGTTTCTCAGTGCAGTACCGTAAGGCACCACAAGGAACGACGTCGTTTCTTAGTGCAGTACCGTAACGCACGACAAGGAGCGACGTCGTTTCTTAGTGCAGTACGGTAACGCACCACAAGGAACGACGTCGTTTCTTAGTGCAGTACGGTAACGCACCACAAGGAACGACGTCGTTTCTTAGTGCAGTACCGTAACGCACCACAAGGAGCGACGTCGTTTCTTAGTGCAGTACCGTAACGCACCACAAGGAGCGACGTCGTTTCTTAGTGCAGTACGGTAACGCACCACAAGGAACGACGTCGTTTCTTAGTGCAGTACGGTAACGCACCACAAGGAACGACGTCGTTTCTAAGTGCAGTACCGTAACGCACCACAAGGAACGACGTCGTTTCTAAGTGCAGTAAGGTAACACACCACAAGGAACGACGTCGTTTCTTAGTGCAGTACGGTAACGCACCACGAGGAACGACGTCGTTTCGTAGTGCAGTACCGTAACGCACTGCAAGAAACGACGTCGTTTCTTAGTGCAGTACCGTAACGCACCACAAGGAGCGACGTCGTTTCTTAGTGCAGTACGGTAACGCACCACAAGGAACGACGTCGTGTCTTAGTGCAGTACGGTAACGCACAACAAGGAACGACGTCTTTTCTAAGTGCAGTACGGTAACGCACCACAAGGAACGACGTCGTTTCTTAGTGCAGTACCGTAACGCACCACAAGGAGCGACGTCGTTTCTTAGTGCAGTACGGTAACGCACCACAAGGAACGACGTCGTTTCTTAGTGCAGTACGGTAACGCACCACAAGGAACGAAGTCGTTTCTAAGTGCAGTACGGTAACGCACCACAAGGAACGACGTCGTTTCTAAGTGCAGTACCGTAACACACCACAAGGAACGACGTCGTTTCTTAGTGCAGTACGGTAACGCACCACAAGGAACGACGTCGTTTCGTAGTGCAGTACCGTAACGCACTGCAAGGAACGACGTCGTTTCTTAGTGCAGTACCGTAACGCGCGACAAGGAGCGACGTCGTTTTCTAGTGCAGTACGGTAACGCACCACAAGGAACGACGTCGTTTCTTAGTGCAGTACGGTAACGCACCACAAGGAACCACGTCTTTTCTAAGTGTGCAGTACGGTAACAAACCACAAGGAACGACGTCGTTTCTCAGTGCAGTACCGTAACGCAACACAAGGAGCGACGTCGTTTATTAGTGCAGTACGGTAACGCACCACAAGGAGCGACGTCGTTTCTTAGGGCAGTACGGTAACGCACCACAAGGAACGACGTCTATTCTAAGTGCAGTACCGTAACCCACCACAAGGAACGACGTCGTTTCTTAGTGCAGTACCGTAACGCAACACAAGGAGCAACGTCGTTTATTAGTGCAGTACGCTAACGCACCACAAAGAGCGACGTCGTTTCTTAGTGCAGTACGGTAACGCACCACAAGGAACGACGTTGTTTCTTAGTGCAGTGCTGTGACGCACCACAAGGAACGACGTCGTTACTTATTGCAGTACGGTAACGCACCACAAGGAACGGCGTCGTTTCTTAGTGCAGTACCGTAACGCACCACAAGGAGCGACGTCGTTTCTTAGTGCAGTACGGTAACGCACCACAAGGAGCGACGGCGTTTCTTAGTGCAGTACGGTAACGCACCACAAGGAACGACGTCGTTTCTTAGTGCAGTACAGTAACGCACCACAAGGAGCGACGTCGTTTCTAAGTGCAGTACGGTAACGCACCACAAGGAACGACGTCGTTTTTTAGTGCAGTACGGTAACGCACCACAAGGAACGACGTCGTTTCTTAGTGCAGTACCGTAACGCACCATATGGAACGACGTCGTTTCTAAGTGCAGTACGGTAACGCACCACAAGGAACGACGTCGTTTTTTAGTGCAGTACGGTAACGCACCACAAGGAACGACGTCGTTTCTTAGTGCAGTACCGTAACGCACCATATGGAACGACGTCGTTTCTTAGTGCAGTACGGTAACGCACCACAAGGAGCGACGTCGTTTCTTAGTGCAGTACGGTAACGCACCAAAAGGAGCGACGTTGTTTCTAAGTGCAGTACGGTAACGCACCAAAAGAAGCGACGTCGTTTCTTAGTGCTGTACGGTAACGCACCACAAGGAGCGATGTCGTTTCTAAGTGCAGTACGGTAACGCACCAAAAGGAGCGACGTCGTTTCTTAGTGCAGTACGGTAACGCACCAAAAGGAGCGACGTTGTTTCTTAGTGCAGTACGGTAACGCACCACAAGGGTAGACGTCGTTTCTTAGTGCACTACGGTAACGCACCAAAAGGAGCGACGGCGTTTCATAGTGCAGTACGGTAACGCACCACAAGGAACGACGTCGTTTCATAGTGCAGTACGGTAACGTACACCAGGAGCGACGTCGTTTCTTAGTGCAGTACGGTAACGCACCACAACGAACGACGTCGTTTCTTAGTGCAGTACGGTAACGCACCACAAGGAGCGACGTCGTTTCTTAGTGCAGTACGGTAACGCACCACAAGGAACGACGTCGTTTCTCAGTGCAGTACCGTAACGCACCACAAGGAACGACGTCGTTTCTTAGTGCAGTACCGTAACGCACGACAAGGAGCGACGTCGTTTCTTAGTGCAGTACGGTAACGCACCACAAGGAGCGACGTCGTTTCTTAGTGCAGTACGGTAACGCACCACAAGGAACGACGTCGTTTCTTAGTCCAGTACGGTAACGCACCACAAGGAACGACGTCGTTTCTTAGTGCAGTACCGTAACGCACCACAAGGAGCGACGTCGTTTCTTAGTGCAGTACCGTAACGCACCACAAGGAGCGACGTCGTTTCTTAGTGCAGTACGGTAACGCACCACAAGGAACGACGTCGTTTCTTAGTGCAGTACGGTAACGCACCACAAGGAACGACGTCGTTTCTAAGTGCAGTACCGTAACGCACCACAAGGAACGACGTCGTTTCTAAGTGCAGTACGGTAACACACCACAAGGAACGACGTCGTTTCTAAGTGCAGTACGGTAACGCACCACAAGGAACGACGTCGTTTCTTAGTGCAGTACCGTAACGCACCACAAGGAGCGACGTCGTTTCTTAGTGCAGTACGGTAACGCACCACAAGGAACGACGTCGTTTCTTAGTGCAGTACGATAACGCACCACAAGGAACGAAGTCGTTTCTAAGTGCAGTACGGTAACGCACCACAAGGAACGACGTCGTTTCTAAGTGCAGTACGGTAACACACCACAAGGAACGACGTCGTTTCTTAGTGCAGTACGGTAACGCACCACAAGGAACGACGTCGTTTCGTAGTGCAGTACCGTAACGCACTGCAAGAAACGACGTCGTTTCTTAGTCCAGTACCGTAACGCACCACAAGGAACGACGTCGTTTCTTAGTGCAGTACGGTAACGCACCACAAGGAACGACGTCGTTTCTTAGTGCAGTACCGTAACGCGCTACAAGGAGCGACGTCGTTTCTTAGTGCAGTACGGTAACGCACCACAAGGAACGACGTCGTTTCTTAGTGCAGTACGGTAACGCACCACAAGGAGCGACGTCGTTTCTTAGTGCAGTACGGTAACGCACCACAAGGAACCACGTCTTTTCTAAGTGTGCAGTACGGTAACAAACCACAAGAAACGACGTCGTTTCTCAGTGCAGTACCGTAACGCAACACAAGAAGCGACGTCGTTTATTAGTGCAGTACGGTAACGCACCACAAGGAGCGACGTCGTTTCTTAGTGCAGTACGGTAACGCACCACAAGGAACGACGTCTATTCTAAGTGCAGTACGGTAACCCACCACAAGGAACGACGTCGTTTCTTAGTGCAGTACCGTAACGCAACACAAGGAGCAACGTCGTTTATTAGTGCAGTACGCTAACGCACCACAAAGAGCGACGTCGTTTCTTAGTGCAGTACGGTAACGCACCACAAGGAACGACGTTGTTTCTTAGTGCAGTGCGGTGACGCACCACAAGGAACGACGTCGTTACTTATTGCAGTACGGTAACGCACCACAAGGAACGGCGTCGTTTCTTAGTGCAGTACCGTAACGCACCACAAGGAGCGACGTCGTTTCTTAGTGCAGTACGGTAACGCACCACAAGGAGCGACGGCGTTTCTTAGTGCAGTACGGTAACGCACCACAAGGAACGACGTCGTTTCTTAGTGCAGTACAGTAACGCACCAAAAGGAGCGACGTCGTTTCTTAGTGCAGTACGGTAACGCACCACAAGGAGCGACGTCGTTTCCTAGTGCAGTACGGTAACGCACCACAAGGAGCGACGTCGTTTCTTAGTGCAGTACGGTATCGCACCAAAAGGAGCGACGTCGTTTCTTAGTGCAGTACGGTAACGCACCACAAGGAGCGACGTCGTTTCCTAGTGCAGTACGGTAACGCACCACAAGGAGCGACGTCGTTTCCTAGTGCAGTACGGTATCGCACCAAAAGGAGCGACGTCGTTTCTTAGTGCAGTACGGTAACGCACCACAAGGAGCGACGTCGTTTCTAAGTGCAGTACGGTAACGCACCGAAAGGAGCGACGTCGTTTCTTAGTGCAGTACGGTAACGCACCACAAGGAGCGGCGTCGTTTCTAAGTGCAGTACGGTAACGCACCAAAAGGAGCGACGTCGTTTCTCAGTGCAGTACGGTAACGCACCACAAGGAGCGACGTCGTTTCTAAGTGCAGTACGGTAACGCACTAAAAGGAGCGACGTCGCTTCTTAGTGCAGTACGGTAACGCACCAAAAGGAGCGACATCGTTTCTTAGTGCAGTACGGTAACGCACCACAAGGAGCCACGTCGTTTCTAAGTGCAGTACGGTAACGCACCACAAGGAGTGACGTCGTTTCTTAGTGCAGTACGGTAACGCACCATAAGGAGCGACGGCGTTTCTTAGTGCAGTACGGTAACGCACCACAAGGAACGACGTCGTTCCATAGTGGAGTACGGTAACGCACACCAGGAGCGACGTCGTTTCTTAGTGCATTACGGTTGCGCGCCACAAGGAGCGACCTCGTTTCTAAGTGCAGTACGGTAACGCACCACAAGGAGCGACGGCGTTTCTTAGTGCAGTACGGTAACGCTCCACAAGGAACAACGTCGTTTCTTAGTGCAGTACGGTAACGCACCACAAGGAGCGACGTCGTTTCTTAGTGCAGTACGGTAACGCACCACAAGGCCCGACGTCGTTTCTTAGTGCAGTACGGTAACGCACCAAAAAGAGCGACATCGTTTCTAAGTGCAGTACGGTAACGCACCACAAGGAGCGACGTCGTTTCTTAGTGCAGTACGGTAACGCACCACAAGGAGCGACGTCGTTTCTAAGTGTAGTACGGTAACGCACCAAAAGAAGCGACGTCGTTTCTTAGTGCTGTACGGTAACGCACCACAAGGAGCGATGTCGTTTCTAAGTGCAGTACGGTAACGCACCAAAAGGAGCGACGTCGTTTCTTAGTGCAGTACGGTAACGCACCAAAAGGAGCGACGTTGTTTCTTAGTGCAGTACGGTAACGCACCACAAGGGTAGACGTCGTTTCTTAGTGCAGTACGGGAACGCACCAAAAGGAGCGACGGCGTTTCATAGTGCAGTACGGTAACGCACCACAAGGAACGACGTCGTTTCATAGTGCAGTACGGTAACGTACACCAGGAGCGACGTCGTTTCTTAGTGCAGTACGGTAACGCACCACAAGGAACGACGTCGTTTCTTAGTGCAGTACGGTAACGCACCACAAGGAATGACGTCGTTTCTCAGTGCAGTACCGTAACGCACCACAAGGAACGACGTCGTTTCTTAGTGCAGTACCGTAACGCACGACAAGGAGCGACGTCGTTTCTTAGTGCAGTACGGTAACGCACCACAAAGAGCGACGGCGTTTCTTAGTGCAGTACGGTAACGCACCACAAGGAACGACGTCGTTTCTTAGTGCAGTACGGTAACGCACCACAAGGAACGACGTCGTTTCTTAGTGCAGTACCGTAACGCACCACAAGGAGCGACGTCGTTTCTTAGTGCAGTACCGTAACGCACCACAAGGAGCGACGTCGTTTCTTAGTGCAGTACGGTAACGCACCACAAGGAACGACGTCGTTTCTTAGTGCAGTACGGTAACGCACCACAAGGAACGAGGTCGTTTCTAAGTGCAGTACCGTAACGCACCACAAGGAACGACGTCGTTTCTAAGTGCAGTAAGGTAACACACCACAAGGAACGACGTCGTTTCTTAGTGCAGTACGGTAACGCACCACGAGGAACGACGTCGTTTCGTAGTGCAGTACCGTAACGCACTGCAAGAAACGACGTCGTTTCTTAGTGCAGCACCGTAACGCACCACAAGGAGCGACGTCGTTTCTTAGTGCAGTACGGTAACGCACCACAAGGAACGACGTCGTGTCTTAGTGCAGTACGGTAACGCACAACAAGGAACGACGTCTTTTCTAAGTGCAGTACGGTAACGCACCAAAAGGAACGACGTCGTTTCTTAGTGCAGTACCGTAACGCACCACAAGGAGCGACGTCGTTTCTTAGTGCAGTACGGTAACGCACCACAAGGAACGACGTCGTTTCTTAGTGCAGTACGGTAACGCACCACAAGGAACGAAGTCGTTTCTAAGTGCAGTACGGTAACGCACCACAAGGAACGACGTCGTTTCTAAGTGCAGTACGGTAACACACCACAAGGAACGACGTCGTTTCTTAGTGCAGTACGGTAACGCACCACAAGGAACGACGTCGTTTCGTAGTGCAGTACCGTAACGCACTGCAAGAAACGACGTCGTTTCTTAGTGCAGTACCGTAACGCACCACAAGGAACGACGTCGTTTCTTAGTGCAGTACGGTAACGCACCACAAGGAACGACGTCGTTTCTTAGTGCAGTACCGTAACGCGCGACAAGGAGCGACGTCGTTTCTTAGTGCAGTACGGTAACGCACCACAAGGAACGACGTCGTTTCTTAGTGCAGTACGGTAACGCACCACAAGGAACCACGTCTTTTCTAAGTGTGCAGTACGGTAACAAACCACAAGGAACGACGTCGTTTCTCAGTGCAGTACCGTAACGCAACACAAGGAGCGACGTCGTTTATTAGTGCAGTACGGTAACGCACCACAAGGAGCGACGTCGTTTCTTAGTGCAGTACGGTAACGCACCACAAGGAACGACGTCTATTCTAAGTGCAGTACCGTAACCCACCACAAGGAACGACGTCGTTTCTTAGTGCAGTACCGTAACGCAACACAAGGAGCAACGTCGTTTATTAGTGCAGTACGCTAACGCACCACAAAGAACGACGTCGTTTCTTAGTGCAGTACGGTAACGCACCACAAGGAACGACGTTGTTTCTTAGTGCAGTGCGGTGACGCACCACAGGGAACGACGTCGTTACTTATTGCAGTACGGTAACGCACCACAAGGAACGGCGTCGTTTCTTAGTGCAGTAACGTAACGCACCACAAGGAGCGACGTCGTTTCTTAGTGCAGTACGGTAACGCACCACAAGGAGCGACGGCGTTTCTTAGTGCAGTACGGTAACGCACCACAAGGAACGACGTCGTTTCTTAGTGCAGTACAGTAACGCACCACAAGGAGCGACGTCGTTTCTAAGTGCAGTACGGTAACGCACCACAAGGAACGACGTCGTTTTTTAGTGCAGTACGGTAACTCACCACAAGGAACGACGTCGTTTCTTAGTGCAGTACCGTAACGCACCATATGGAACGACGTCGTTTCTAAGTGCAGTACGGTAACGCACCACAAGGAACGACGTCGTTTTTTAGTGCAGTACGGTAACGCACCACAAGGAACGACGTCGTTTCTTAGTGCAGTACCGTAACGCACCATATGGAACGACGTCGTTTCTTAGTGCAGTACGGTAACGCACCACAAGGAGCGACGTCGTTTCTTAGTGCAGTACGGTAACGCACCACAAGGAGCGACGTTGTTTCTAAGTGCAGTACGGTAACGCACCAAAAGAAGCGACGTCGTTTCTTAGTGCTGTACGGTAACGCACCACAAGGAGCGATGTCGTTTCTAAGTGCAGTACGGTAACGCACCAAAAGGAGCGACGTCGTTTCTTAGTGCAGTACGGTAACGCACCAAAAGGAGCGACGTTGTTTCTTAGTGCAGTACGGTAACGCACCACAAGGGTAGACGTCGTTTCTTAGTGCACTACGGTAACGCACCAAAAGGAGCGACGGCGTTTCATAGTGCAGTACGGTAACGCACCACAAGGAACGACGTCGTTTCATAGTGCAGTACGGTAACGTACACCAGGAGCGACGTCGTTTCTTAGTGCAGTACGGTAACGCACCACAACGAACGACGTCGTTTCTTAGTGCAGTACGGTAACGCACCACAAGGAACGACGTCGTTTCTTAGTGCAGTACGGTAACGCACCACAAGGAACGACGTCGTTTCTCAGTGCAGTACCGTAACGCACCACAAGGAACGACGTCGTTTCTTAGTGCAGTACCGTAACGCACGACAAGGAGCGACGTCGTTTCTTAGTGCAGTACGGTAACGCACCACAAGGAGCGACGGCGTTTCTTAGTGCAGTACGGTAACGCACCACAAGGAACGACGTCGTTTCTTAGTCCAGTACGGTAACGCACCACAAGGAACGGCGTCGTTTCTTAGTGCAGTACCGTAACGCACCACAAGGAGCGACGTCGTTTCTTAGTGCAGTACCGTAACGCACCACAAGGAGCGACGTCGTTTCTTAGTGCAGTACGGTAACGCACCACAAGGAACGACGTCGTTTCTTAGTGCAGTACGGTAACGCACCACAAGGAACGACGTCGTTTCTAAGTGCAGTACCGTAACGCACCACAAGGAACGACGTCGTTTCTAAGTGCAGTACGGTAACACACCACAAGGAACGACGTCGTTTCTAAGTGCAGTACGGTAACGCACCACAAGGAACGACGTCGTTTCTTAGTGCAGTACCGTAACGCACCACAAGGAGCGACGTCGTTTCTTAGTGCAGTACGGTAACGCACCACAAGGAACGAAGTCGTTTCTAAGTGCAGTACGGTAACGCACCACAAGGAACGACGTCGTTTCATAGTGCAGTACGGTAACGTACACCAGGAGCGACGTCGTTTCTTAGTGCAGTACGGTAACGCACCACAACGAACGACGTCGTTTCTTAGTGCAGTACGGTAACGCACCACAAGGAACGACGTCGTTTCTTAGTGCAGTACGGTAACGCACCACAAGGAACGACGTCGTTTCTCAGTGCAGTACCGTAACGCACCACAAGGAACGACGTCGTTTCTTAGTGCAGTACCGTAACGCACGACAAGGAGCGACGTCGTTTCTTAGTGCAGTACGGTAACGCACCACAAGGAGCGACGGCGTTTCTTAGTGCAGTACGGTAACGCACCACAAGGAACGACGTCGTTTCTTAGTCCAGTACGGTAACGCACCACAAGGAACGACGTCGTTTCTTAGTGCAGTACCGTAACGCACCACAAGGAGCGACGTCGTTTCTTAGTGCAGTACCGTAACGCACCACAAGGAGCGACGTCGTTTCTTAGTGCAGTACGGTAACGCACCACAAGGAACGACGTCGTTTCTTAGTGCAGTACGGTAACGCACCACAAGGAACGACGTCGTTTCTAAGTGCAGTACCGTAACGCACCACAAGGAACGACGTCGTTTCTAAGTGCAGTACGGTAACACACCACAAGGAACGACGTCGTTTCTAAGTGCAGTACGGTAACGCACCACAAGGAACGACGTCGTTTCTTAGTGCAGTACCGTAACGCACCACAAGGAGCGACGTCGTTTCTTAGTGCAGTACGGTAACGCACCACAAGGAACGAAGTCGTTTCTAAGTGCAGTACGGTAACGCACCACAAGGAACGACGTCGTTTCTAAGTGCAGTACGGTAACACACCACAAGGAACGACGTCGTTTCTTAGTGCAGTACGGTAACGCACCACAAGGAACGACGTCGTTTCGTAGTGCAGTACCGTAACGCACTGCAAGAAACGACGTCGTTTCTTAGTGCAGTACCGTAACGCACCACAAGGAACGACGTCGTTTCTTAGTGCAGTACGGTAACGCACCACAAGGAACGACGTCGTTTCTTAGTGCAGTACCGTAACGCGCCACAAGGAGCGACGTCGTTTCTTAGTGCAGTACGGTAACGCACCACAAGGAACGACGTCGTTTCTTAGTGCAGTACGGTAACGCACCACAAGGAACCACGTCTTTTCTAAGTGTGCAGTACGGTAACAAACCACGAGGAACGACGTCGTTTCTCAGTGCAGTACCGTAACGCAACACAAGGAGCGACGTCGTTTATTAGTGCAGTACGGTAACGCACCACAAGGAGCGACGTCGTTTCTTAGTGCAGTACGGTAACGCACCACAAGGAACGACGTCTATTCTAAGTGCAGTACGGTAACCCACCACAAGGAACGACGTCGTTTCTTAGTGCAGTACCGTAACGCAACACAAGGAGCAACGTCGTTTATTAGTGCAGTACGCTAACGCACCACAAAGAGCGACGTCGTTTCTTAGTGCAGTACGGTAACGCACCACAAGGAACGACGTTGTTTCTTAGTGCAGTGCGGTGACGCACCACAAGGAACGACGTCGTTACTTATTGCAGTACGGTAACGCACCACAAGGAACGGCGTCGTTTCTTAGTGCAGTACCGTAACGCACCACAAGGAGCGACGTCGTTTCTTAGTGCAGTACGGTAACGCACCACAAGGAGCGACGGCGTTTCTTAGTGCAGTACGGTAACGCACCACAAGGAACGACGTCGTTTCTTAGTGCAGTACGGTAACGCACCACAAGGAGCGACGTCGTTTCTAAGTGCAGTACGGTAACGCACCACAAGGAACGACGTCGTTTTTTAGTGCAGTACGGTAACGCACCACAAGGAACGACGTCGTTTCTTAGTGCAGTACCGTAACGCACCATATGGAACGACGTCGTTTCTAAGTGCAGTACGGTAACGCACCACAAGGAACGACGTCGTTTTTTAGTGCAGTACGGTAACGCACCACAAGGAACGACGTCGTTTCTTAGTGCAGTACCGTAACGCACCATATGGAACGACGTCGTTTCTTAGTGCAGTACGGTAACGCACCACAAGGAGCGACGTCGTTTCTTAGTGCAGTACGGTAACGCACCACAAGGAGCGACGTCGTTTCTAAGTGCAGTACGGTAACGCACCAAAAGAAGCGACGTCGTTTCTTAGTGCTGTACGGTAACGCACCACAAGGAGCGATGTCGTTTCTAAGTGCAGTACGGAAACGCACCAAAAGGAGCGACGTCGTTTCTTAGTGCAGTACGGTAACGCACCAAAAGGAGCGACGTTGTTTCTTAGTGCAGTACCGTAACGCACCACAAGGGTAGACGTCGTTTCTTAGTGCAGTACGGTAACGCACCAAAAGGAGCGACGGCGTTTCATAGTGCAGTACGGTAACGCACCACAAGGAACGACGTCGTTTCATAGTGCAGTACGGTAACGTACACCAGGAGCGACGTCGTTTCTTAGTGCAGTACGGTAACGCACCACAAGGAACGACGTCGTTTCTTAGTGCAGTACGGTAACGCACCACAAGGAACGACGTCGTTTCTAAGTGCAGTACCGTAACGCACCACAAGGAACGACGTCGTTTCTAAGTGCAGTACGGTAACGCACCACAAGGAACGACGTCGTTTCTTAGTGCAGTACCGTAACGCACCACAAGGAGCGACGTCGTTTCTTAGTGCAGTACGGTAACGCACCACAAGGAACGAAGTCGTTTCTAAGTGCAGTACGGTAACGCACCACAAGGAACGACGTCGTTTCATAGTGCAGTACGGTAACGTACACCAGGAGCGACGTCGTTTCTTAGTGCAGTACGGTAACGCGCCACAACGAACGACGTCGTTTCTTAGTGCAGTACGGTAACGCACCACAAGGAACGACGTCGTTTCTTAGTGCAGTACGGTAACGCACCACAAGGAACGACGTCGTTTCTCAGTGCAGTACCGTAACGCACCACAAGGAACGACGTCGTTTCTTAGTGCAGTACCGTAACGCACGACAAGGAGCGACGTCGTTTCTTAGTGCAGTACGGTAACGCACCACAAGGAGCGACGGCGTTTCTTAGTGCAGTACGGTAACGCACCACAAGGAACGACGTCGTTTCTTAGTCCAGTACGGTAACGCACCACAAGGAACGACGTCGTTTCTTAGTGCAGTACCGTAACGCACCACAAGGAGCGACGTCGTTTCTTAGTGCAGTACCGTAACGCACCACAAGGAGCGACGTCGTTTCTTAGTGCAGTACGGTAACGCACCACAAGGAACGACGTCGTTTCTTAGTGCAGTACGGTAACGCACCACAAGGAACGACGTCGTTTCTAAGTGCAGTACCGTAACGCACCACAAGGAACGACGTCGTTTCTAAGTGCAGTACGGTAACACACCACAAGGAACGACGTCGTTTCTAAGTGCAGTACGGTAACGCACCACAAGGAACGACGTCGTTTCTTAGTGCAGTACCGTAACGCACCACAAGGAGCGACGTCGTTTCTTAGTGCAGTACGGTAACGCACCACAAGGAACGAAGTCGTTTCTAAGTGCAGTACGGTAACGCACCACAAGGAACGACGTCGTTTCTAAGTGCAGTACGGTAACACACCACAAGGAACGACGTCGTTTCTTAGTGCAGTACGGTAACGCACCACAAGGAACGACGTCGTTTCGTAGTGCAGTACCGTAACGCACTGCAAGAAACGACGTCGTTTCTTAGTGCAGTACCGTAACGCACCACAAGGAACGACGTCGTTTCTTAGTGCAGTACGGTAACGCACCACAAGGAACGACGTCGTTTCTTAGTGCAGTACCGTAACGCGCCACAAGGAGCGACGTCGTTTCTTAGTGCAGTACGGTAACGCACCACAAGGAACGACGTCGTTTCTTAGTGCAGTACGGTAACGCACCACAAGGAACCACGTCTTTTCTAAGTGTGCAGTACGGTAACAAACCACGAGGAACGACGTCGTTTCTCAGTGCAGTACCGTAACGCAACACAAGGAGCGACGTCGTTTATTAGTGCAGTACGGTAACGCACCACAAGGAGCGACGTCGTTTCTTAGTGCAGTACGGTAACGCACCACAAGGAACGACGTCTATTCTAAGTGCAGTACGGTAACCCACCACAAGGAACGACGTCGTTTCTTAGTGCAGTACCGTAACGCAACACAAGGAGCAACGTCGTTTATTAGTGCAGTACGCTAACGCACCACAAAGAGCGACGTCGTTTCTTAGTGCAGTACGGTAACGCACCACAAGGAACGACGTTGTTTCTTAGTGCAGTGCGGTGACGCACCACAAGGAACGACGTCGTTACTTATTGCAGTACGGTAACGCACCACAAGGAACGGCGTCGTTTCTTAGTGCAGTACCGTAACGCACCACAAGGAGCGACGTCGTTTCTTAGTGCAGTACGGTAACGCACCACAAGGAGCGACGGCGTTTCTTAGTGCAGTACGGTAACGCACCACAAGGAACGACGTCGTTTCTTAGTGCAGTACAGTAACGCACCACAAGGAGCGACGTCGTTTCTAAGTGCAGTACGGTAACGCACCACAAGGAACGACGTCGTTTTTTAGTGCAGTACGGTAACGCACCACAAGGAACGACGTCGTTTCTTAGTGCAGTACCGTAACGCACCATATGGAACGACGTCGTTTCTAAGTGCAGTACGGTAACGCACCACAAGGAACGACGTCGTTTTTTAGTGCAGTACGGTAACGCACCACAAGGAACGACGTCGTTTCTTAGTGCAGTACCGTAACGCACCATATGGAACGACGTCGTTTCTTAGTGCAGTACGGTAACGCACCACAAGGAGCGACGTCGTTTCTTAGTGCAGTACGGTAACGCACCACAAGGAGCGACGTCGTTTCTAAGTGCAGTACCGTAACGCACCAAAAGAAGCGACGTCGTTTCTTAGTGCTGTACGGTAACGCACCACAAGGAGCGATGTCGTTTCTAAGTGCAGTACGGTAACGCACCAAAAGGAGCGACGTCGTTTCTTAGTGCAGTACGGTAACGCACCAAAAGGAGCGACGTTGTTTCTTAGTGCAGTACCGTAACGCACCACAAGGGTAGAGGTCGTTTCTTAGTGCAGTACGGTAACGCACCAAAAGGAGCGACGGCGTTTCATAGTGCAGTACGGTAACGCACCACAAGGAACGACGTCGTTTCATAGTGCAGTACGGTAACGTACACCAGGAGCGACGTCGTTTCTTAGTGCAGTACGGTAACGCACCACAAGGAACGACGTCGTTTCTTAGTGCAGTACGGTAACGCACCACAAGGAACGACGTCGTTTCTTAGTGCAGTACGGTAACGCACCACAAGGAACGACGTCGTTTCTCAGTGCAGTACCGTAACGCACCACAAGGAACGACGTCGTTTCTTAGTGCAGTACCGTAACGCACGACAAGGAGCGACGTCGTTTCTTAGTGCAGTACGGTAACGCACCACAAGGAGCGACGGCGTTTCTTAGTGCAGTACGGTAACGCACCACAAGGAACGACGTCGTTTCTTAGTGCAGTACGGTAACGCACCACAAGGAACGACGTCGTTTCTTAGTGCAGTACCGTAACGCACCACAAGGAGCGACGTCGTTTCTTAGTGCAGTACCGTAACGCACCACAAGGAGCGACGTCGTTTCTTAGTGCAGTACGGTAACGCACCACAAGCAACGACGTCGTTTCTTAGTGCAGTACGGTAACGCACCACAAGGAACGACGTCGTTTCTAAGTGCAGTACCGTAACGCACCACAAGGAACGACGTCGTTTCTAAGTGCAGTACGGTAACACACCACAAGGAACGACGTCGTTTCTTAGTGCAGTACGGTAACGCACCACGAGGAACGACGTCGTTTCGTAGTGCAGTACCGTAACGCACTGCAAGAAACGACGTCGTTTCTTAGTGCAGTACCGTAACGCACCACAAGGAGCGACGTCGTTTCTTAGTGCAGTACGGTAACGCACCACAAGGAACGACGTCGTGTCTTAGTGCAGTACGGTAACGCACAACAAGGAACGACGTCTTTTCTAAGTGCAGTACGGTAACGCACCACAAGGAACGACGTCGTTTCTTAGTGCAGTACCGTAACGCACCACAAGGAGCGACGTCGTTTCTTAGTGCAGTACGGTAACGCACCACAAGGAACGACGTCGTTTCTTAGTGCAGTACGGTAACGCACCACAAGGAACGACGTCGTTTCTAAGTGCAGTACGGTAACGCACCACAAGGAACGACGTCGTTTCTAAGTGCAGTACGGTAACACACCACAAGGAACGACGTCGTTTCTTAGTGCAGTACGGTAACGCACCACAAGGAACGACGTCGTTTCGTAGTGCAGTACCGTAACGCACTGCAAGAAACGACGTCGTTTCTTAGTGCAGTACCGTAACGCACCACAAGGAACGACGTCGTTTCTTAGTGCAGTACGGTAACGCACCACAAGGAACGACGTCGTTTCTTAGTGCAGTACCGTAACGCGCCACAAGGAGCGACGTCGTTTCTTAGTGCAGTACGGTAACGCACCACAAGGAACGACGTCGTTTCTTAGTGCAGTACGGTAACGCACCACAAGGAACGACGTCGTTTCGTAGTGCAGTACCGTAACGCACTGCAAGAAACGACGTCGTTTCTTAGTGCAGTACCGTAACGCACCACAAGGAACGACGTCGTTTCTTAGTGCAGTACGGTAACGCACCACAAGGAACGACGTCGTTTCTTAGTGCAGTACCGTAACGCGCCACAAGGAGCGACGTCGTTTCTTAGTGCAGTACGGTAACGCACCACAAGGAACGACGTCGTTTCTTAGTGCAGTACGGTAACGCACCACAAGGAACCACGTCTTTTCTAAGTGTGCAGTACGGTAACAAACCACAAGGAACGACGTCGTTTCTCAGTGCAGTACCGTAACGCAACACAAGGAGCGACGTCGTTTATTAGTGCAGTACGGTAACGCACCACAAGGAGCGACGTCGTTTCTTAGTGCAGTACGGTAACGCACCACAAGGAACGACGTCTATTCTAAGTGCAGTACGGTAACCCACCACAAGGAACGACGTCGTTTCTTAGTGCAGTACCGTAACCCAACACAAGGAGCAACGTCGTTTATTAGTGCAGTACGCTAACGCACCACAAAGAGCGACGTCGTTTCTTAGTGCAGTACGGTAACGCACCACAAGGAACGACGTTGTTTCTTAGTGCAGTGCGGTGACGCACCACAAGGAACGACGTCGTTACTTATTGCAGTACGGTAACGCACCACAAGGAACGGCGTCGTTTCTTAGTGCAGTACCGTAACGCACCACAAGGAGCGACGTCGTTTCTTAGTGCAGTACGGTAACGCACCACAAGGAGCGACGGCGTTTCTTAGTGCAGTACGGTAACGCACCACAAGGAACGACGTCGTTTTTTAGTGCAGTACAGTAACGCACCACAAGGAGCGACGTCGTTTCTAAGTGCAGTACCGTAACGCACCACAAGGAACGACGTCGTTTTTTAGTGCAGTACGGTAACGCACCACAAGGAACGACGTCGTTTCTTAGTGCAGTACCGTAACGCACCATATGGAACGACGTCGTTTCTAAGTGCAGTACGGTAACGCACCACAAGGAACGACGTCGTTTTTTAGTGCAGTACGGTAACGCACCACAAGGAACGACGTCGTTTCTAAGTGCAGTACGGTAACGCACCAAAAGAAGCGACGTCGTTTCTTAGTGCTGTACGGTAACGCACCACAAGGAGCGATGTCGTTTCTAAGTGCAGTACGGTAACGCACCAAAAGGAGCGACGTCGTTTCTTAGTGCAGTACGGTAACGCACCAAAAGGAGCGACGTTGTTTCTTAGTGCAGTACGGTAACGCACCACAAGGGTAGACGTCGTTTCTTAGTGCAGTACGGTAACGCACCAAAAGGAGCGACGGCGTTTCATAGTGCAGTACGGTAACGCACCACAAGGAACGACGTCGTTTCATAGTGCAGTAGGGTAACGTACACCAGGAGCGACGTCGTTTCTTAGTGCAGTACGGTAACGCACCACAACGAACGACGTCGTTTCTTAGTGCAGTACGGTAACGCACCACAAGGAACGACGTCGTTTCTTAGTGCAGTACGGTAACGCACCACAAGGAACGACGTCGTTTCTCAGTGCAGTACCGTAACGCACCACAAGGAACGACGTCGTTTCTTAGTGCAGTACCGTAACGCACGACAAGGAGCGACGTCGTTTCTTAGTGCAGTACGGTAACGCACCACAAGGAGCGACGGCGTTTCTTAGTGCAGTACGGTAACGCACCACAAGGAACGACGTCGTTTCTTAGTGCAGTACGGTAACGCACCACAAGGAACGACGTCGTTTCTTAGTGCAGTACCGTAACGCACCACAAGGAGCGACGTCGTTTCTTAGTGCAGTACCGTAACGCACCACAAGGAGCGACGTCGTTTCTTAGTGCAGTACGGTAACGCACCACAAGGAACGACGTCGTTTCTTAGTGCAGTACGGTAACGCACCACAAGGAACGACGTCGTTTCTAAGTGCAGTACCGTAACGCACCGCAAGGAACGACGTCGTTTCTAAGTGCAGTACGGTAACGCACCACAAGGAACGACGTCGTTTCTTAGTGCAGTACGGTAACGCACCACGAGGAACGACGTCGTTTCGTAGTGCAGTACCGTAACGCACTGCAAGAAACGACGTCGTTTCTTAGTGCAGTACCGTAACGCACCACAAGGAGTGACGTCGTTTCTTAGTGCAGTACGGTAACGCACCACAAGGAACGACGTCGTGTCTTAGTGCAGTACGGTAACGCACAACAAGGAACGACGTCTTTTCTAAGTGCAGTACGGTAACGCACCACAAGGAACGACGTCGTTTCTTAGTGCAGTACCGTAACGCACCACAAGGAGCGACGTCGTTTCTTAGTGCAGTACGGTAACGCACCACAAGTAACGACGTCGTTTCTTAGTGCAGTACGGTAACGCACCACAAGGAACGACGTCGTTTCTAAGTGCAGTACGGTAACGCACCACAAGGAACGACGTCGTTTCTAAGTGCAGTACGGTAACACACCACAAGGAACGACGTCGTTTCTTAGTGCAGTACGGTAACGCACCACAAGGAACGACGTCGTTTCGTAGTGCAGTACCGTAACGCACTGCAAGAAACGACGTCGTTTCTTAGTGCAGTACCGTAACGCACCACAAGGAACGACGTCGTTTCTTAGTGCAGTACGGTAACGCACCACAAGGAACGACGTCGTTTCTTAGTGCAGTACCGTAACGCGCGACAAGGAGCGACGTCGTTTCTTAGTGCAGTACGGTAACGCACCACAAGGAACGACGTCGTTTCTTAGTGCAGTACGGTAACGCACCACAAGGAACCACGTCTTTTCTAAGTGTGCAGTACGGTAACAAACCACAAGGAACGACGTCGTTTCTCAGTGCAGTACCGTAACGCAACACAAAGAGCGACGTCGTTTATTAGTGCAGTACGGTAACGCACCACAAGGAGCGACGTCGTTTCTTAGTGCAGTACGGTAACGCACCACAAGGAACGACGTCTATTCTATGTGCAGTACGGTAACCCACCACAAGGAACGACGTCGTTTCTTAGTGCAGTACCGTAACGCAACACAAGGAGCAACGTCGTTAATTACTGCAGTACGCTAACGCACCACAAAGAGCGACGTCGTTTCTTAGTGCAGTACGGTAACGCACCACAAGGAACGGCGTCGTTTCTTAGTGCAGTACCGTAACGCACCACAAGGAGCGACGTCGTTTCTTAGTGCAGTACGGTAACGCACCACAAGTAACGACGTCGTTTCTTAGTGCAGTACGGTAACGCACCACAAGGAACGACGTCGTTTCTAAGTGCAGTACGGTAACGCACCACAAGGAACGACGTCGTTTCTAAGTGCAGTACGGTAACACACCACAAGGAACGACGTCGTTTCTTAGTGCAGTACGGTAACGCACCACAAGGAACGACGTCGTTTCGTAGTGCAGTACCGTAACGCACTGCAAGAAACGACGTCGTTTCTTAGTGCAGTACCGTAACGCACCACAAGGAACGACGTCGTTTCTTAGTGCAGTACGGTAACGCACCACAAGGAACGACGTCGTTTCTTAGTGCAGTACCGTAACGCGCGACAAGGAGCGACGTCGTTTCTTAGTGCAGTACGGTAACGCACCACAAGGAACGACGTCGTTTCTTAGTGCAGTACGGTAACGCACCACAAGGAACCACGTCTTTTCTAAGTGTGCAGTACGGTAACAAACCACAAGGAACGACGTCGTTTCTCAGTGCAGTACCGTAACGCAACACCAGGAGCGACGTCGTTTATTAGTGCAGTACGGTAACGCACCACAAGGAACGACGTCGTTTCTTAGTGCAGTACGGTAACGCACCACAAGGAACGACGTCGTTTCTTAGTGCAGTACGGTAACGCACCACAAGGAACGACGTCGTTTCTCAGTGCAGTACCGTAACGCACCACAAGGAACGACGTCGTTTCTTAGTGCAGTACCGTAACGCACGAAAAGGAGCGACGTCGTTTCTTAGTGCAGTACGGTAACGCACCACAAGGAGCGACGGCGTTTCTTAGTGCAGTACGGTAACGCACCACAAGGAACGACGTCGTTTCTTAGTGCAGTACGGTAACGCACCACAAGGAACGACGTCGTTTCTTAGTGCAGTACCGTAACGCACCACAAGGAGCGACGTCGTTTCTTAGTGCAGTACCGTAACGCACCACAAGGAGCGACGTCGTTTCTTAGTGCAGTACGGTAACGCACCACAAGCAACGACGTCGTTTCTTAGTGCAGTACGGTAACGCACCACAAGGAACGACGTCGTTTCTAAGTGCAGTACCGTAACGCACCACAAGGAACGACGTCGTTTCTAAGTGCAGTACGGTAACACACCACAAGGAACGACGTCGTTTCTTAGTGCAGTACGGTAACGCACCACGAGGAACGACGTCGTTTCGTAGTGCAGTACCGTAACGCACTGCAAGAAACGACGTCGTTTCTTAGTGCAGTACCGTAACGCACCACAAGGAGCGACGTCGTTTCTTAGTGCAGTACGGTAACGCACCACAAGGAACGACGTCGTGTCTTAGTGCAGTACGGTAACGCACAACAAGGAACGACGTCTTTTCTAAGTGCAGTACGGTAACGCACCACAAGGAACGACGTCGTTTCTTAGTGCAGTACCGTAACGCACCACAAGGAGCGACGTCGTTTCTTAGTGCAGTACGGTAACGCACCACAAGGAACGACGTCGTTTCTTAGTGCAGTACGGTAACGCACCACAAGGAACGACGTCGTTTCTAAGTGCAGTACGGTAACGCACCACAAGGAACGACGTCGTTTCTAAGTGCAGTACGGTAACACACCACAAGGAACGACGTCGTTTCTTAGTGCAGTACGGTAACGCACCACAAGGAACGACGTCGTTTCGTAGTGCAGTACCGTAACGCACTGCAAGAAACGACGTCGTTTCTTAGTGCAGTACCGTAACGCACCACAAGGAACGACGTCGTTTCTTAGTGCAGTACGGTAACGCACCACAAGGAACGACGTCGTTTCTTAGTGCAGTACCGTAACGCGCCACAAGGAGCGACGTCGTTTCTTAGTGCAGTACGGTAACGCACCACAAGGAACGACGTCGTTTCTTAGTGCAGTACGGTAACGCACCACAAGGAACGACGTCGTTTCGTAGTGCAGTACCGTAACGCACTGCAAGAAACGACGTCGTTTCTTAGTGCAGTACCGTAACGCACCACAAGGAACGACGTCGTTTCTTAGTGCAGTACGGTAACGCACCACAAGGAACGACGTCGTTTCTTAGTGCAGTACCGTAACGCGCCACAAGGAGCGACGTCGTTTCTTAGTGCAGTACGGTAACGCACCACAAGGAACGACGTCGTTTCTTAGTGCAGTACGGTAACGCACCACAAGGAACCACGTCTTTTCTAAGTGTGCAGTACGGTAACAAACCACAAGGAACGACGTCGTTTCTCAGTGCAGTACCGTAACGCAACACAAGGAGCGACGTCGTTTATTAGTGCAGTACGGTAACGCACCACAAGGAGCGACGTCGTTTCTTAGTGCAGTACGGTAACGCACCACAAGGAACGACGTCTATTCTAAGTGCAGTACGGTAACCCACCACAAGGAACGACGTCGTTTCTTAGTGCAGTACCGTAACCCAACACAAGGAGCAACGTCGTTTATTAGTGCAGTACGCTAACGCACCACAAAGAGCGACGTCGTTTCTTAGTGCAGTACGGTAACGCACCACAAGGAACGACGTTGTTTCTTAGTGCAGTGCGGTGACGCACCACAAGGAACGACGTCGTTACTTATTGCAGTACGGTAACGCACCACAAGGAACGGCGTCGTTTCTTAGTGCAGTACCGTAACGCACCACAAGGAGCGACGTCGTTTCTTAGTGCAGTACGGTAACGCACCACAAGGAGCGACGGCGTTTCTTAGTGCAGTACGGTAACGCACCACAAGGAACGACGTCGTTTTTTAGTGCAGTACAGTAACGCACCACAAGGAGCGACGTCGTTTCTAAGTGCAGTACCGTAACGCACCACAAGGAACGACGTCGTTTTTTAGTGCAGTACGGTAACGCACCACAAGGAACGACGTCGTTTCTTAGTGCAGTACCGTAACGCACCATATGGAACGACGTCGTTTCTAAGTGCAGTACGGTAACGCACCACAAGGAACGACGTCGTTTTTTAGTGCAGTACGGTAACGCACCACAAGGAACGACGTCGTTTCTAAGTGCAGTACGGTAACGCACCAAAAGAAGCGACGTCGTTTCTTAGTGCTGTACGGTAACGCACCACAAGGAGCGATGTCGTTTCTAAGTGCAGTACGGTAACGCACCAAAAGGAGCGACGTCGTTTCTTAGTGCAGTACGGTAACGCACCAAAAGGAGCGACGTTGTTTCTTAGTGCAGTACGGTAACGCACCACAAGGGTAGACGTCGTTTCTTAGTGCAGTACGGTAACGCACCAAAAGGAGCGACGGCGTTTCATAGTGCAGTACGGTAACGCACCACAAGGAACGACGTCGTTTCATAGTGCAGTAGGGTAACGTACACCAGGAGCGACGTCGTTTCTTAGTGCAGTACGGTAACGCACCACAACGAACGACGTCGTTTCTTAGTGCAGTACGGTAACGCACCACAAGGAACGACGTCGTTTCTTAGTGCAGTACGGTAACGCACCACAAGGAACGACGTCGTTTCTCAGTGCAGTACCGTAACGCACCACAAGGAACGACGTCGTTTCTTAGTGCAGTACCGTAACGCACGACAAGGAGCGACGTCGTTTCTTAGTGCAGTACGGTAACGCACCACAAGGAGCGACGGCGTTTCTTAGTGCAGTACGGTAACGCACCACAAGGAACGACGTCGTTTCTTAGTGCAGTACGGTAACGCACCACAAGGAACGACGTCGTTTCTTAGTGCAGTACGGTAACGCACCACGAGGAACGACGTCGTTTCGTAGTGCAGTACCGTAACGCACTGCAAGAAACGACGTCGTTTCTTAGTGCAGTACCGTAACGCACCACAAGGAGCGACGTCGTTTCTTAGTGCAGTACGGTAACGCACCACAAGGAACGACGTCGTGTCTTAGTGCAGTACGGTAACGCACAACAAGGAACGACGTCTTTTCTAAGTGCAGTACGGTAACGCACCACAAGGAACGACGTCGTTTCTTAGTGCAGTACCGTAACGCACCACAAGGAGCGACGTCGTTTCTTAGTGCAGTACGGTAACGCACCACAAGAAACGACGTCGTTTCTTAGTGCAGTACGGTAACGCACCACAAGGAACGACGTCGTTTCTAAGTGCAGTACGGTAACGCACCACAAGGAACGACGTCGTTTCTAAGTGCAGTACGGTAACACACCACAAGGAACGACGTCGTTTCTTAGTGCAGTACGGTAACGCACCACAAGGAACGACGTCGTTTCGTAGTGCAGTACCGTAACGCACTGCAAGAAACGACGTCGTTTCTTAGTGCAGTACCGTAACGCACCACAAGGAACGACGTCGTTTCTTAGTGCAGTACGGTAACGCACCACAAGGAACGACGTCGTTTCTTAGTGCAGTACCGTAACGCGCGACAAGGAGCGACGTCGTTTCTTAGTGCAGTACGGTAACGCACCACAAGGAACGACGTCGTTTCTTAGTGCAGTACGGTAACGCACCACAAGGAACCACGTCTTTTCTAAGTGTGCAGTACGGTAACAAACCACAAGGAACGACGTCGTTTCTCAGTGCAGTACCGTAACGCAACACAAGGAGCGACGTCGTTTATTAGTGCAGTACGGTAACGCACCACAAGGAGCGACGTCGTTTCTTAGTGCAGTACGGTAACGCACCACAAGGAACGACGTCTATTCTAAGTGCAGTACGGTAACCCACCACAAGGAACGACGTCGTTTCTTAGTGCAGTACCGTAACGCAACACAAGGAGCAAGGTCGTTAATTACTGCAGTACGCTAACGCACCACAAAGAGCGACGTCGTTTCTTAGTGCAGTACGGTAACGCACCACAAGGAACGGCGTCGTTTTTTAGTGCAGTACCGTAACGCACCACAAGGAGCGACGTCGTTTCTTAGTGCAGTACGGTAACGCACCACAAGTAACGACGTCGTTTCTTAGTGCAGTACGGTAACGCACCACAAGGAACGACGTCGTTTCTAAGTGCAGTACGGTAACGCACCACAAGGAACGACGTCGTTTCTAAGTGCAGTACGGTAACACACCACAAGGAACGACGTCGTTTCTTAGTGCAGTACGGTAACGCACCACAAGGAACGACGTCGTTTCGTAGTGCAGTACCGTAACGCACTGCAAGAAACGACGTCGTTTCTTAGTGCAGTACCGTAACGCACCACAAGGAACGACGTCGTTTCTTAGTGCAGTACGGTAACGCACCACAAGGAACGACGTCGTTTCTTAGTGCAGTACCGTAACGCGCGACAAGGAGCGACGTCGTTTCTTAGTGCAGTACGGTAACGCACCACAAGGAACGACGTCGTTTCTTAGTGCAGTACGGTAACGCACCACAAGGAACCACGTCTTTTCTAAGTGTGCAGTACGGTAACAAACCACAAGGAACGACGTCGTTTCTCAGTGCAGTACCGTAACGCAACACAAGGAGCGACGTCGTTTATTAGTGCAGTACGGTAACGCACCACAAGGAGCGACGTCGTTTCTTAGTGCAGTACGGTAACGCACCACAAGGAACGACGTCTATTCTAAGTGCAGTACGGTAACCCACCACAAGGAACGACGTCGTTTTTTAGTGCAGTACCGTAACGCAACACAAGGAGCAACGTCGTTAATTAGTGCAGTACGCTAACGCACCACAAAGAGCGACGTCGTTTCTTAGTGCAGTACGGTAACGCACCACAAGGAACGGCGTCGTTTCTTAGTGCAGTACCGTAACGCACCACAAGGAGCGACGTCGTTTCTTAGTGCAGTACGGTAACGCACCACAAGGAGCGACGGCGTTTCTTAGTGCAGTACGGTAACGCACCACAAGGAACGACGTCGTTTTTTAGTGCAGTACAGTAACGCACCACAAGGAGCGACGTCGTTTCTAAGTGCAGTACCGTAACGCACCACAAGGAACGACGTCGTTTCTAAGTGCAGTACGGTAACGCACCACAAGGAACGACGTCGTTTTTTAGTGCAGTACGGTAACGCACCACAAGGAACGACGTCGTTTCTAAGTGCAGTACGGTAACGCACCAAAAGAAGCGACGTCGTTTCTTAGTGCTGTACGGTAACGCACCACAAGGAGCGATGTCGTTTCTAAGTGCAGTACGGTAACGCACCAAAAGGAGCGACGTCGTTTCTTAGTGCAGTACGGTAACGCACCAAAAGGAGCGACGTTGTTTCTTAGTGCAGTACGGTAACGCACCACAAGGGTAGACGTCGTTTCTTAGTGCAGTACGGTAACGCACCAAAAGGAGCGACGGCGTTTCATAGTGCAGTACGGTAACGCACCACAAGGAACGACGTCGTTTCATAGTGCAGTAGGGTAACGTACACCAGGAGCGACGTCGTTTCTTAGTGCAGTACGGTAACGCACCACAACGAACGACGTCGTTTCTTAGTGCAGTACGGTAACGCACCACAAGGAACGACGTCGTTTCTTAGTGCAGTACGGTAACGCACCACAAGGAACGACGTCGTTTCTCAGTGCAGTACCGTAACGCACCACAAGGAACGACGTCGTTTCTTAGTGCAGTACCGTAACGCACGACAAGGAGCGACGTCGTTTCTTAGTGCAGTACGGTAACGCACCACAAGGAGCGACGGCGTTTCTTAGTGCAGTACGGTAACGCACCACAAGGAACGACGTCGTTTCTTAGTGCAGTACGGTAACGCACCACAAGGAACGACGTCGTTTCTTAGTGCAGTACGGTAACGCACCACGAGGAACGACGTCGTTTCGTAGTGCAGTACCGTAACGCACTGCAAGAAACGACGTCGTTTCTTAGTGCAGTACCGTAACGCACCACAAGGAGCGACGTCGTTTCTTAGTGCAGTACGGTAACGCACCACAAGGAACGACGTCGTGTCTTAGTGCAGTACGGTAACGCACAACAAGGAACGACGTCTTTTCTAAGTGCAGTACGGTAACGCACCACAAGGAACGACGTCGTTTCTTAGTGCAGTACCGTAACGCACCACAAGGAGCGACGTCGTTTCTTAGTGCAGTACGGTAACGCACCACAAGAAACGACGTCGTTTCTTAGTGCAGTACGGTAACGCACCACAAGGAACGACGTCGTTTCTAAGTGCAGTACGGTAACGCACCACAAGGAACGACGTCGTTTCTAAGTGCAGTACGGTAACACACCACAAGGAACGACGTCGTTTCTTAGTGCAGTACGGTAACGCACCACAAGGAACGACGTCGTTTCGTAGTGCAGTACCGTAACGCACTGCAAGAAACGACGTCGTTTCTTAGTGCAGTACCGTAACGCACCACAAGGAACGACGTCGTTTCTTAGTGCAGTACGGTAACGCACCACAAGGAACGACGTCGTTTCTTAGTGCAGTACCGTAACGCGCGACAAGGAGCGACGTCGTTTCTTAGTGCAGTACGGTAACGCACCACAAGGAACGACGTCGTTTCTTAGTGCAGTACGGTAACGCACCACAAGGAACCACGTCTTTTCTAAGTGTGCAGTACGGTAACAAACCACAAGGAACGACGTCGTTTCTCAGTGCAGTACCGTAACGCAACACAAGGAGCGACGTCGTTTATTAGTGCAGTACGGTAACGCACCACAAGGAGCGACGTCGTTTCTTAGTGCAGTACGGTAACGCACCACAAGGAACGACGTCTATTCTAAGTGCAGTACGGTAACCCACCACAAGGAACGACGTCGTTTCTTAGTGCAGTACCGTAACGCAACACAAGGAGCAACGTCGTTAATTACTGCAGTACGCTAACGCACCACAAAGAGCGACGTCGTTTCTTAGTGCAGTACGGTAACGCACCACAAGGAACGGCGTCGTTTTTTAGTGCAGTACCGTAACGCACCACAAGGAGCGACGTCGTTTCTTAGTGCAGTACGGTAACGCACCACAAGTAACGACGTCGTTTCTTAGTGCAGTACGGTAACGCACCACAAGGAACGACGTCGTTTCTAAGTGCAGTACGGTAACGCACCACAAGGAACGACGTCGTTTCTAAGTGCAGTACGGTAACACACCACAAGGAACGACGTCGTTTCTTAGTGCAGTACGGTAACGCACCACAAGGAACGACGTCGTTTCGTAGTGCAGTACCGTAACGCACTGCAAGAAACGACGTCGTTTCTTAGTGCAGTACCGTAACGCACCACAAGGAACGACGTCGTTTCTTAGTGCAGTACGGTAACGCACCACAAGGAACGACGTCGTTTCTTAGTGCAGTACCGTAACGCGCGACAAGGAGCGACGTCGTTTCTTAGTGCAGTACGGTAACGCACCACAAGGAACGACGTCGTTTCTTAGTGCAGTACGGTAACGCACCACAAGGAACCACGTCTTTTCTAAGTGTGCAGTACGGTAACAAACCACAAGGAACGACGTCGTTTCTCAGTGCAGTACCGTAACGCAACACAAGGAGCGACGTCGTTTATTAGTGCAGTACGGTAACGCACCACAAGGAGCGACGTCGTTTCTTAGTGCAGTACGGTAACGCACCACAAGGAACGACGTCTATTCTAAGTGCAGTACGGTAACCCACCACAAGGAACGACGTCGTTTTTTAGTGCAGTACCGTAACGCAACACAAGGAGCAACGTCGTTAATTAGTGCAGTACGCTAACGCACCACAAAGAGCGACGTCGTTTCTTAGTGCAGTACGGTAACGCACCACAAGGAACGGCGTCGTTTCTTAGTGCAGTACCGTAACGCACCACAAGGAGCGACGTCGTTTCTTAGTGCAGTACGGTAACGCACCACAAGGAGCGACGGCGTTTCTTAGTGCAGTACGGTAACGCACCACAAGGAACGACGTCGTTTTTTAGTGCAGTACAGTAACGCACCACAAGGAGCGACGTCGTTTCTAAGTGCAGTACCGTAACGCACCACAAGGAACGACGTCGTTTTTTAGTGCAGTACGGTAACGCACCACAAGGAACGACGTCGTTTCTTAGTGCAGTACCGTAACGCACCATATGGAACGACGTCGTTTCTAAGTGCAGTACGGTAACGCACCACAAGGAACGACGTCGTTTTTTAGTGCAGTACGGTAACGCACCACAAGGAACGACGTCGTTTCTAAGTGCAGTACGGTAACGCACCAAAAGAAGCGACGTCGTTTCTTAGTGCTGTACGGTAACGCACCACAAGGAGCGATGTCGTTTCTAAGTGCAGTACGGTAACGCACCAAAAGGAGCGACGTCGTTTCTTAGTGCAGTACGGTAACGCACCAAAAGGAGCGACGTTGTTTCTTAGTGCAGTACGGTAACGCACCACAAGGGTAGACGTCGTTTCTTAGTGCAGTACGGTAACGCACCAAAAGGAGCGACGGCGTTTCATAGTGCAGTACGGTAACGCACCACAAGGAACGACGTCGTTTCATAGTGCAGTAGGGTAACGTACACCAGGAGCGACGTCGTTTCTTAGTGCAGTACGGTAACGCACCACAACGAACGACGTCGTTTCTTAGTGCAGTACGGTAACGCACCACAAGGAACGACGTCGTTTCTTAGTGCAGTACGGTAACGCACCACAAGGAACGACGTCGTTTCTCAGTGCAGTACCGTAACGCACCACAAGGAACGACGTCGTTTCTTAGTGCAGTACCGTAACGCACGACAAGGAACGACGTCGTTTCTTAGTGCAGTACGGTAACGCACCACAAGGAGCGACGGCGTTTCTTAGTGCAGTACGGTAACGCACCACAAGGAACGACGTCGTTTCTTAGTGCAGTACGGTAACGCACCACAAGGAACGACGTCGTTTCTTAGTGCAGTACCGTAACGCACCACAAGGAGCGACGTCGTTTCTTAGTGCAGTACCGTAACGCACCACAAGGAGCGACGTCGTTTCTTAGTGCAGTACGGTAACGCACCACAAGGAACGACGTCGTTTCTTAGTGCAGTACGGTAACGCACCACAAGGAACGACGTCGTTTCTTAGTGCAGTACGGTAACGCACCACAAGGAACGACGTCGTTTCTTAGTGCAGTACGGTAACGCACCACAAGGAACGACGTCGTTTCTAAGTGCAGTACCGTAACGCACCACAAGGAACGACGTCGTTTCTTAGTGCAGTACGGTAACGCACCACGAGGAACGACGTCGTTTCGTAGTGCAGTACCGTAACGCACTGCAAGAAACGACGTCGTTTCTTAGTGCAGTACCGTAACGCACCACAAGGAGCGACGTCGTTTCTTAGTGCAGTACGGTAACGCACCACAAGGAACGACGTCGTGTCTTAGTGCAGTACGGTAACGCACAACAAGGAACGACGTCTTTTCTAAGTGCAGTACGGTAACGCACCACAAGGAACGACGTCGTTTCTTAGTGCAGTACCGTAACGCACCACAAGGAGCGACGTCGTTTCTTAGTGCAGTACGGTAACGCACCACAAGTAACGACGTCGTTTCTTAGTGCAGTACGGTAACGCACCACAAGGAACGACGTCGTTTCTAAGTGCAGTACGGTAACGCACCACAAGGAACGACGTCGTTTCTAAGTGCAGTACGGTAACACACCACAAGGAACGACGTCGTTTCTTAGTGCAGTACGGTAACGCACCACAAGGAACGACGTCGTTTCGTAGTGCAGTACCGTAACGCACTGCAAGAAACGACGTCGTTTCTTAGTGCAGTACCGTAACGCACCACAAGGAACGACGTCGTTTCTTAGTGCAGTACGGTAACGCACCACAAGGAACGACGTCGTTTCTTAGTGCAGTACCGTAACGCGCGACAAGGAGCGACGTCGTTTCTTAGTGCAGTACGGTAACGCACCACAAGGAACGACGTCGTTTCTTAGTGCAGTACGGTAACGCACCACAAGGAACCACGTCTTTTCTAAGTGTGCAGTACGGTAACAAACCACAAGGAACGACGTCGTTTCTCAGTGCAGTACCGTAACGCAACACAAGGAGCGACGTCGTTTATTAGTGCAGTACGGTAACGCACCACAAGGAGCGACGTCGTTTCTTAGTGCAGTACGGTAACGCACCACAAGGAACGACGTCTATTCTAAGTGCAGTACGGTAACCCACCACAAGGAACGACGTCGTTTCTTAGTGCAGTACCGTAACGCAACACAAGGAGCAACGTCGTTAATTAGTGCAGTACGCTAACGCACCACAAAGAGCGACGTCGTTTCTTAGTGCAGTACGGTAACGCACCACAAGGAACGACGTTGTTTCTTAGTGCAGTGCGGTGACGCACCACAAGGAACGACGTCGTTACTTATTGCAGTACGGTAACGCACCACAAGGAACGGCGTCGTTTCTTAGTGCAGTACCGTAACGCACCACAAGGAGCGACGGCGTTTCTTAGTGCAGTACGGTAACGCACCACAAGGAGCGACGGCGTTTCTTAGTGCAGTACGGTAACGCACCACAAGGAACGACGTCGTTTCTTAGTGCAGTACAGTAACGCACCACAAGGAGCGACGTCGTTTCTAAGTGCAGTACGGTAACGCACCACAAGGAACGACGTCGTTTTTTAGTGCAGTACGGTAACGCACCACAAGGAACGACGTCGTTTCTTAGTGCAGTACCGTAACGCACCATATGGAACGACGTCGTTTCTTAGTGCAGTACGGTAACGCACCACAAGGAACGACGCCGTTTCTAAGTGCAGTACGGTAACGCACCACAAGGAACGACGTCGTTTCTTAGTGCAGTACGGTAACGCACCACAAGGAACGACGTCGTTTCTTAGTGCTGTACCGTAACGCACCACCAGGAACGACGTCGTTTCTTAGTGCGGTATGGTAACACACCACAAGGAACGACGTCGTTTCTTAGTGCAGTACCGTAACGCACCACAAGGAACGACGTCGTTTCTAAGTGCAGTACCGTAACGCACCACAAGGAACGACGGCGTTTCTTAGTGCAGTACGGTAACGCACCACCAGGAACGACGTCGTTTCTAAGTGCAGTAGGGTAACGCACCAAAAGGAGCGACGTCGTTTCTTAGTGCAGTACGGTAACGCACCACAAGGAGCGACGTCGTTTCTAAGTGCAGTACGGTAACGCACCAAAAGCAGCGACGTCGTTTCTTAGTGCAGTACGGTAACGCACCACAAGGAGCGACGTCGTTTCTAAGTGCAGTACGGTAACGCACCAAAAGGAGCGACGTCGTTTCTTAGTGCAGTACCGTAACGCACCACAAGGAGCGACGTCGTTTCTAAGTGCAGTACGGTAACGCACCAAAAGGAACGACGTCGTTTCTTAGTGCAGTACGGTAACGCACGACAAGGAGCGACGTCGTTTCTCAGTGCAGTACGGTAACGCACCACAAGGAGCGACGTCGTTTCTAAGTGCAGAACGGTAACGCACCAAAAGGAGAGACGTCGTTTCTTAGTGCAGTACGGTAACGCACCAAAAGGAGCGACGTCGTTTCTTAGTGCAGTACGGTAACGCACCACCAGGAGCGACGTCGTTTCTAAGTGCAGTACGGTAACGCACCAAAAGGAGCGACGTCGTTTCTTAGTGCAGTACGGTAACGCACCACAGGGAGTGACGTCGTTTCTTAGTGCAGTACGGTAACGCACCACAAGGAGCGACGGCGTTTCTTAGTGCAGTACGGTAGCGCACCACAAGGAGCGACCTCGTTTCTAACTACAGTACGGTAACGCACCACAAGGAGCGACGGCGTTTCTTAGTGCAGTACGGTAACGCACCTCAAGGAACGACGTTGTTTCTTATTGCAGAACGGTAACGCACCACAAGGAGCGACGTCGTTTCTTAGTGCAGTACGCTAACGCACCACAAGGCCCGACGTCGTTTCTTAGTGCAGTACGGTAACGCACCACAAGGAGCGACGTCATTTCTGAGTGCAGTACGGTAACGCACCACAAGGAGCGACGGCGTTTCTTAGTGCAGTACGGTAACGCACCACACGGAGCGACGTCGTTTCTTAGAGCAGTACCGTAACGCACCACAAGGAACGACGGCGTTTCTTAGTGCAGTACGGTAACGCACCACATGGAGCGACGTCGCTTCTAAGTGCAGTACGGTAACGCACCACAAGGAGTGACGTCGTTTCTAAGTGCAGTACGGTAACGCACCAAAAGAAGCGACGTCGTTTCTTAGTGCTGTACGGTAACGCACCACAAGGAGCGATGTCGTTTCTAAGTGCAGTACGGTAACGCACCAAAAGGAGCGACGTCGTTTCTTAGTGCAGTACGGTAACGCACCAAAAGGAGCGACGTTGTTTCTTAGTGCAGTACGGTAACGCACCACAAGGAGCGACGTCGTTTCTAAGTGCAGTACGGTAACGCACCAAAAGGAGCGACGTCGTTTCTTAGTGCAGTACGGTAACGCACCACAAGGGTAGACGTCGTTTCTAAGTGCGGTACGGTAACGCACCACAAGGAGCGACGGCGTTTCTTAGTGCAGTACGGTAACGCAGCACAAGGAACGACGTCGTTTCATAGTGCAGTACGGTAACGTACACCGAGAGCGACGTCGTTTCTTAGTGCAGTACGGTAGCGCACCACAAGGAGCGACCTCGTTTCTTAGTGCAGTACGGTAACGCACCACAAGGAACGACGTCTTTTTTAAGTGCAGTACGGTTACACACCACAAGGAGCGACGTCGTTTATTAGTGCAGTACGGTAACGCACCACAAGGAGCGACGTTGTTTCTATGTGCAGTACGGTAACGCACCAAAAGGAACGACGTCGTTTCTTAGTGCAGTACGGTAACGCACCAAAAGGAACGACGTTGTTTCTTAGTGCAGTACGCTAACGCACCACAAAGAGCGACGTCGTTTCTTAGTGCAGTGCGGTAACGCACCACAAGGAACGACGTCGTTTCTTATTGCAGTACGGTAACGCACCACAAGGAACGGCGTCGTTTCTTAGTGCAGTACCGTAACGCACCACAAGGAACGACGTCGTTTCTTAGTGCAGTACGGTAACGCACCACAAGGAGCGACGGCGTTTCTTAGTGCAGTACGGTAACGCACCACAAGGAACGACGGCGTTTCTTAGTGCAGTACGGTAACGCACCACAAGGAACGACGTCGTTTCTAAGCACAGTACGGTAACGCACCGCAAGGAACGACGTCGTTTCTTAGTGCAGTACGGTAACGCACCACAAGGAGCGACGTCGTTTCTCAGTGCAGTACGGTAACGCACCACAAGGAGCGACGTCGTTTCTTAGTGCTGTACGGTAACGCACCAAAAGGAGCGACGTCGTTCCTTAGTGCAGTACGGTAACGCACCACAAGGAGCGACGTCGTTTCTAAGTGCAGTACGGTAACGCACCAAAAGGAGCGACGTCGTTTCTTAGTGCAGTACGGTAACGCACCACAAGGAGCGGCGTCGTTTCTAAGTGCAGTACCGTAACGCACCAAAAGGAGCGACGTCGTTTCTCAGTGCAGTACAGTAACGCACCACAAGGAGCGACGTCGTTTCTAAGTGCAGTACGGTAACGCACCAAAAGGAGCGACGTCGTTTCTTAGTGCAGTACGGTAACGCACCAAAAGGAACGACGTCGTTTCTTAGTGCAGTACCGTAACGCACCACAAGGAACGACGTCGTTTCTTAGTGCAGTACGGTAACGCCCCACAAGGAACGACGGCGCTTCTTAGTGCAGTACGGTAACGCACCACAAGGAGCGACGTCGTTTCTTAGTGCAGTACCGTAACGCACCACAAGGAACGACGTCGTTTCTAAGTGCAGTACGGTAACGCACCACAAGGAACGACGTCGTTTCTTAGTGCAGTACGGTAACGCACCGCAAGGAACGGCGTCGTTTCTTAGTGCAGTACGGTAACGCACCACAAGGAGCGACGTCGTTTCTTAGTGCAGTACGGTAACGCACCACAAGGAACGACGTCGTTTCTTAGTGCAGTACGGTAACGGACCACAAGGAGCGACGTCGTTTCTTAGTGCAGTACCGTAACGCATCACAAGGAACGACGTCGTTTCTAAGTGCAGTACGGTAACGCACCACAAGGAACGACGTCGTTTTTTAGTGCAGTACGGCAACGCACCACAAGGAACGACGGCGTTTCTTAGTGCAGTACGGTAACGCACCACAAGGAACGACGTCGTTTCTAAGCACAGTACGGTAACGCACCGCAAGGAACGACGTCGTTTCTTAGTGCAGTACGGTAACGCACCACAAGGAGCGACGTCGTTTCTTAGTGCAGTACGGTAACGCACCACAAGGAGCGACGTCGTTTCTTAGTGCAGTACGGTAACGCACCAAAAGGAGCGACGTCGTTTCTTAGTGCAGTACGGTAACGCACCACAAGGAGCGACGTCGTTTCTAAGTGCAGTACGGTAACGCACCAAAAGGAGCGACGTCGTTTCTTAGTGCAGTACGGTAACGCACGACAAGGAGCGGCGTCGTTTCTTAGTGCAGTACGGTAACGCACCAAAAGGAGCGACGTCGTTTCTCAGTGCAGTACGGTAACGCACCACAAGGAGCGACGTCGTTTCTAAGTGCAGTACGGTAACGCACTAAAAGGAGCGACGTCGTTTCTTAGTGCAGTACGGTAACGCACCAAAAGGAGCGACGTCGTTTCTTAGTGCAGTACGGTAACGCACCACAAGGAGCCACGTCGTTTCTAAGTGCATTACGGTAACGCACCAAAAGGAGCGACGTCGTTTCTTAGTGCAGTACGGTAACGCACCACAAGGAGTGACGTCGTTTCTTAGTGCAGTACGGTAACGCACCACAAGGAGCGACGTCGTTTCTAAGTGCAGTACGGTAACGCACCAAAAGGAGCGACGTCGTTTCTTAGTGCAGTACGGTAACGCACCACAAGGGTAGACGTCGTTTCTAAGTGCAGTACGGTAACGTACACCGAGAGCGACGTCGTTTCTTAGTGCAGTACGGTAGCGCACCACAAGGAGCGACCTCGTTTCTTAGTGCAGTACGGTAACGCACCACAAGGAACGACGTCTTTTTTAAGTGCAGTACGGTAACACACCACAAGGAACGACGTCGTTTCTTAGTGCAGTACCGTAACGCAACACAAGGAGCGACGTCGTTTATTAGTGCAGTACGGTAACGCACCACAAGGAGCGACGTTGTTTCTATGTGCAGTACGGTAACGCACCACAAGGAACGACGTCGTTTCTTAGTGCAGTACGGTAACGCACCAAAAGGAACGACGTTGTTTCTTAGTGCAGTACGCTAACGCACCACAAAGAGTGACGTCGTTTCTTAGTGCAGTGCGGTAACGCACCACAAGGAACGACGTCGTTTCTTATTGCAGTACGGTAACGCACCACAAGGAACGGCGTCGTTTCTTAGTGCAGTACCGTAACGCACCACAAGGAACGACGTCGTTTCTTAGTGCAGTACGGTAACGCACCACAAGGAGCGACGGCGTTTCTTAGTGCAGTACGGTAACGCACCACAAGGAACGACGGCGTTTCTTAGTGCAGTACGGTAACGCACCACAAGGAACGACGTCGTTTCTAAGCACAGTACGGTAACGCACCGCAAGGAACGACGTCGTTTCTTAGTGCAGTACGGTAACGCACCACAAGGAGCGACGTCGTTTCTCAGTGCAGTACGGTAACGCACCACAAGGAGCGACGTCGTTTCTTAGTGCTGTACGGTAACGCACCAAAAGGAGCGACGTCGTTTCTTAGTGCAGTACGGTAACGCACCGCAAGGAGCCACGTCGTTTCTAAGTGCAGTACGGTAACGCACCAAAAGGAGCGACGTCGTTTCTTAGTGCACTACGGTAACGCACCACAAGGAGCGGCGTCGTTTCTAAGTGCAGTACGGTAACGCACCAAAAGGAGCGACGTCGTTTCTCAGTGCAGTACGGTAACGCACCACAAGGAGCGACGTCGTTTCTAAGTGCAGTACGGTAACGCACCAAAAGGAGCGACGTCGTTTCTTAGTGCAGTACGGTAACGCACCAAAAGGAAAGACGTCGTTTCTTAGTGCAGTACCGTAACGCACCACAAGGAACGACGTCGTTTCTTAGTGCAGTACGGTAACGCACCACAAGGAACGACGGCGCTTCTTAGTGCAGTACGGTAACGCACCACAAGGAGCGACGTCGTTTCTTAGTGCAGTACGGTAACGCACCACAAGGAACGACGTCGTTTCTAAGTGCAGTACGGTAACGCACCACAAGGAACGACGTCGATTATTAGTGCAGTACGGTAACGCACCACAAGGAGCCACGTCGTTTCTAAGTGCATTACGGTAACGCATCAAAAGGAGCGACGTCGTTTCTTAGTGCAGTACGGTAACGCACCACAAGGAGTGACGTCGTTTCTTAGTGCAGTACGGTAACGCACCACAAGGAGCGACGTCGTTTCTAAGTGCAGTACGGTAACGCACCAAAAGGAGCGACGTCGTTTCTTAGTGCAGTACGGTAACGCACCACAAGGGTAGACGTCGTTTCTAAGTGCAGTACGGTAACGTACACCGAGAGCGACGTCGTTTCTTAGTGCAGTACGGTAACGCACCACAAGGAACGACGTCGTTTCTAAGCACAGTACGGTAACGCACCACAAGGAACGACGTCGTTTTTTAGTGCAGTACGGTAACGCACCACAAGGAACGACGGCGTTTCTAAATGCAGTACGGTAACGCACCACAAGGAACGACGTCGTTTCTAAGCACAGTGCGGTAACGCACCGCAAGGAACGACGTCGTTTCTTAGTGCAGTACGGTAACGCACCACAAGGAGCGACGTCGTTTCTTAGTGCAGTACGGTAACGCACCACAAGGAGCGACGTCGTTTCTTAGTGCAGTACGGTAACGCACCAAAAGGAGCGACGTCGTTTCTTAGTGCAGTACGGTAACGCACCACAAGGAGCGACGTCGTTTCTAAGTGCAGTACGGTAACGCACCAAAAGGAGCGACGTCGTTTCTTAGTGCAGTACGGTAACGCACGACAAGGAGCGGCGTCGTTTCTAAGTGCAGTACGGTAACGCACCAAAAGGAGCGACGTCGTTTCTCAGTGCAGTACGGTAACGCACCACAAGGAGCGACGTCGTTTCTAAGTGCAGTACGGTAACGCACTAAAAGGAGCGACGTCGTTTCTTAGTGCAGTACGGTAACGCACCAAAAGGAGCGACGTCGTTTCTTAGTGCAGTACGGTAACGCTCCACAAGGAGCCACGTCGTTTCTAAGTGCATTACGGTAACGCACCAAAAGGAGCGACGTCGTTTCTTAGTGCAGTACAGTAACGCACCACAAGGTGTGACGTCGTTTCTTAGTGCAGTACGGTAACGCACCACAAGGAGCGACGGCGTTTCTTAGTGCAGTAAGGTAACGCACCACAAGGAACGACGTCGTTCCATAGTGCAGTACGGTAACGCACACCAGGGGCGACGTCGTTTCTTAGTGCAGTACGGTAGCGCACCACAAGGAGCGACCTCGTTTCTAAGTGTAGTACGGTAACGCACCACAAGGAGCGACGGCGTTTCTTATTGCAGTACGGTAACGCACCACAAGGAACAACGTCGTTTCTTAGTGCAGTACGGTAACGCACCAAAAGGAGCGACGTCGTTTCTTAGTGCAGTACGGTAACGCACCACAAGGCCCGACGTCGTTTCTTAGTGCAGTACGGTAACGCACCACAAAGAGCGACATCGTTTCTAAGTGCAGTACGGTAACGCACCACAAGGAGCGACGTCGTTTCTTAGTGCAGTACGGTAACGCACCACAAGGAGCGACGTCGTTTCTAAGTGCAGTACGGTAACGCACCAAAAGAAGCGACGTCGTTTCTTAGTGCTGTACGGTAACGCACCACAAGGAGCGATGTCGTTTCTAAGTGCAATACGGTAACGCACCAAAAGGAGCGACGTCGTTTCTTAGTGCAGTACGGTAACGCACCAAAAGGAGCGACGTTGTTTCTTAGTGCAGTACGGTAACGCACCACAAGGAACGACGTTGTTTCTTAGTGCAGTACGCTAACGCACCACAAAGAGCGACGTCGTTTCTTAGTGCAGTAAGGTAACGCACCACAAGGAACGACGTCGTTTCTTAGTGCAGTGCGGTAACGCACCACAAGTAACGACGTCGTTTCTTAGTGCAGTGCGGTAACACACCGCAAGGAACGACGTCGTTTCTTATTGCAGTACGGTAACGCACCACAAGGAACGAGGTCGTTTCTTAGTGCAGTACGGTAACGCACCACAAGTAACGACGTCGTTTCTTAGTGCAGTGCGGTAACACACCGCAAGGAACGACGTCGTTTCTTATTGCAGTACGGTAACGCACCACAAGGAGCGACGTCGTTTCTTAGTGCAGTACGGTAACGCACCACAAGGAGCGACGTCGTTTCTTAGTGCAGTACGGTAACGCACCACAAGGAGCGACGTCGTTTCTTAGTGCAGTACGGTAGCGCACCACAAGGAGCGACCTCGTTTCTTAGTGCAGTACGGTAACGCACCACAAGGAACGACGTCTTTTTTAAGTGCAGTACGGTAACGCACCACAAGGAACGACGTCGTTTCTTAGTGCAGTACCGTAACGCAACACAAGGAGCGACGTCGTTTATTAGTGCAGTACGGTAACGCACCACAAGGAGCGACGTTGTTTCTATGTGCAGTACGGTAACGCACCACAAGGAACGACGTCGTTTCTTAGTGCAGTACGGTAACGCACCAAAAGGAACGACGTTGTTTCTTAGTGCAGTACGCTAACGCACCACAAAGAGCGACGTCGTTTCTTATTGCAGTACGGTAACGCACCAAAAGGAACGACGTCGTTTCTTAGTGCAGTACGGTAACGCACCACAAGGAGCGACGGCGTTTCTTAGTGCAGTACGGTAACGCACCACAAGGAACGACGTCGTTTCTCAGTGCAGTACGGTAACGCACCACAAGGAGCGACGTCGTTTCTTAGTGCTGTACGGTAACGCACCAAAAGGAGCGACGTCGTTTCTTAGTGCAGTACGGTAACGCACCACAAGGAGCGACGTCGTTTCTAAGTGCAGTACGGTAACGCACCAAAAGGAGCGACGTCGTTTCTTAGTGCAGTACGGTAACGCACCACAAGGAGCGGCGTCGTTTCTAAGTGCAGTACGGTAACGCACCAAAAGGAGCGACGTCGTTTCTCAGTGCAGTACGGTAACGCACCACAAGGAGCGACGTCGTTTCTAAGTGCAGTACGGTAACGCACCAAAAGGAGCGACGTCGTTTCTTAGTGCAGTACGGTAACGCACCAAAAGGAACGACGTCGTTTCTTAGTGCAGTACCGTAACGCACCACAAGGAACGACGTCGTTTCTTAGTGCAGTACGGTAACGCACCACAAGGAACGACGGCGCTTCTTAGTGCAGTACGGTAACGCACCACAAGGAGCGACATCGTTTCTTAGTGCAGTACCGTAACGCACCACAAGGAACGACGTCGTTTCTAAGTGCAGTACGGTAACGCACCACAAGGAACGACGTCGTTTCTTAGTGCAGTACGGTAACGCACCACAAGGAACGGCGTCGTTTCTTAGTGCAGTACGGTAACGCACCACAAGGAGCGACGTCGTTTCTTAGTGCAGTACGGTAACGCACCACAAGGAACGACGTCGTTTCTTAGTGCAGTACGGTAACGGACCACAAGGAGCGACGTCGTTTCTTAGTGCAGTACCGTAACGCATCACAAGGAACGACGTCGTTTCTAAGTGCAGTACGGTAACGCACCACAAGGAACGACGTCGTTTTTTAGTGCAGTACGGTAACGCACCACAAGGAACGACGGCGTTTCTTAGTGCAGTACGGTAACGCACCACAAGGAACGACGTCGTTTCTAAGCACAGTACGGTAACGCACCACAAGGAACGACGTCGTTTTTTAGTGCAGTACGGTAACGCACCACAAGGAACGACGGCGTTTCTTAATGCAGTACGGTAACGCACCACAAGGAACGACGTCGTTTCTAAGCACAGTACGGTAACGCACCGCAAGGAACGACGTCGTTTCTTAGTGCAGTACGGTAACGCACCACAAGGAGCGACGTCGTTTCTTAGTGCAGTACGGTAACGCACCACAAGGAGCGACGTCGTTTCTTAGTGCAGTACGGTAACGCACCAAAAGGAGCGACGTCGTTTCTTAGTGCAGTACGGTAACACACCACAAGGAGCGACGTCGTTTCTAAGTGCAGTACGGTAACGCACGACAAGGAGCGGCGTCGTTTCTAAGTGCAGTACGGTAACGCACCAAAAGGAGCGACGTCGTTTCTCAGTGCAGTACGGTAACGCACCACAAGGAGCGACGTCGTTTCTAAGTGCAGTACGGTAACGCACTAAAAGGAGCGACGTCGTTTCTTAGTGCAGTACGGTAACGCACCAAAAGGAGCGACGTCGTTTCTTAGTGCAGTACGGTAACGCACCACAAGGAGCCACGTCGTTTCTAAGTGCATTACGGTAACGCACCACAAGGAGCGACGTCGTTTCTTAGTGCAGTAAGGTAACGCACCACAAGGAACGACGTCGTTCCATAGTGCAGTACGGTAACGCACACCAGGGGCGACGTCGTTTCTTAGTGCAGTACGGTAGCGCACCACAAGGAGCGACCTCGTTTCTAAGTGTAGTACGGTAACGCACCACAAGGAGCGACGGCGTTTCTTATTGCAGTACGGTAACGCACCACAAGGAACAACGTCGTTTCTTAGTGCAGTACGGTAACGCACCACAAGGGGCGACGTCGTTTCTTAGTGCAGTACGGTAACGCACCACAAGGCCCGACGTCGTTTCTTAGTGCAGTACGGTAACGCACCACAAAGAGCGACATCGTTTCTAAGTGCAGTACGGTAACGCACCACAAGGAGCGACGTCGTTTCTTAGTGCAGTACGGTAACGCACCACAAGGAGCGACGTCGTTTCTAAGTGCAGTACGGTAACGCACCAAAAGAAGCGACGTCGTTTCTTAGTGCTGTACGGTAACGCACCACAAGGAGCGATGTCGTTTCTAAGTGCAGTACGGTAACGCACCACAAGGAACGACGTCGTTTCTTAGTGCAGTACGGTAACGCACCACAAGGAACGGCGTCGTTTCTTAGTGCAGTACGGTAACGCACCACAAGGAGCGACGTCGTTTCTTAGTGCAGTACGGTAACGCACCACAAGGAACGACGTCGTTTCTTAGTGCAGTACGGTAACGGACCACAAGGAGCGACGTCGTTTCTTAGTGCAGTACCGTAACGCATCACAAGGAGCCACGTCGTTTCTAAGTGCATTACGGTAACGCACCACAAGGAGCGACGGCGTTTCTTAGTGCAGTACGGTAACGCACCAAAAGGAGCGACGTCGTTTCTTAGTGCAGTACGGTAACGCACCAAAAGGAGCGACGTCGTTTCTTAGTGCAGTACGGTAACGCACCACAAGGAGCCACGTCGTTTCTAAGTGCATTACGGTAACGCACCACAAGGAGCGACGGCGTTTCTTAGTGCAGTAAGGTAACGCACCACAAGGAACGACGTAGTTCCATAGTGCAGTACGGTAACGCACACCAGGGGCGACGTCGTTTCTTAGTGCAGTACGGTAGCGCACCACAAGGAGCGACCTCGTTTCTAAGTGTAGTACGGTAACGCACCACAAGGAGCGACGGCGTTTCTTATTGCAGTACGGTAACGCACCACAAGGAACAACGTCGTTTCTTAGTGCAGTACGGTAACGCACCACAAGGGGCGACGTCGTTTCTTAGTGCAGTACGGTAACGCACCACAAGGCCCGACGTCGTTTCTTAGTGCAGTACGGTAACGCACCACAAAGAGCGACATCGTTTCTAAGTGCAGTACGGTAACGCACCACAAGGAGCGACGTCGTTTCTTAGTGCAGTACGGTAACGCACCACAAGGAGCGACGTCGTTTCTAAGTGCAGTACGGTAACGCACCAAAAGAAGCGACGTCGTTTCTTAGTGCTGTACGGTAACGCACCACAAGGAGCGATGTCGTTTCTAAGTGCAATACGGTAACGCACCAAAAGGAGCGACGTCGTTTCTTAGTGCAGTACGGTAACGCACCAAAAGGAACGACGTTGTTTCTTAGTGCAGTACGGTAACGCACCACAAGGAACGACGTTGTTTCTTAGTGCAGTACGCTAACGCACCACAAAGAGCGACGTCGTTTCTTAGTGCAGTAAGGTAACGCACCACAAGGAACGACGTCGTTTCTTAGTGCAGTGCGGTAACGCACCACAAGTAACGACGTCGTTTCTTAGTGCAGTGCGGTAACACACCGCAACGAACGACGTCGTTTCTTATTGCAGTACGGTAACGCACCACAAGGAACGAGGTCGTTTCTTAGTGCAGTACGGTAACGCACCACAAGTAACGACGTCGTTTCTTAGTGCAGTGCGGTAACACACCGCAAGGAACGACGTCGTTTCTTATTGCAGTACGGTAACGCACCACAAGGAGCGACGTCGTTTCTTAGTGCAGTACGGTAACGCACCACAAGGAGCGACGTCGTTTCTTAGTGCAGTACGGTAACGCACCACAAGGAGCGACGTCGTTTCTTAGTGCAGTACGGTAACGCACCAAAAGGAGCGACGTCGTTTCTTAGTGCAGTACGGTAACGCACCACAAGGAGCGACGTCGTTTCTAAGTGCAGTACGGTAACGCACCAAAAGGAACGACGTCGTTTCTTAGTGCAGTACGGTAACGCACGACAAGGAGCGGCGTCGTTTCTAAGTGCAGTACGGTAACGCACCAAAAGGAGCGACGTCGTTTCTCAGTGCAGTACGGTAACGCACCACAAGGAGCGACGTCGTTTCTTAGTGCAGTACGGTAACGCACCACAAGGAGTGACGTCGTTTCTTAGTGCAGTACGGTAACGCACCACAAGGAGCGACGGCGTTTCTTAGTGCAGTACGGTAACGCACCACAAGGAACGACGTCGTTCCATAGTGCAGTACGGTAACGCACACCAGGAGCGTCGTCGTTTCTTAGTGCAGTACGGTAACGCACCACAAGGAGCGACGTCGTTTCTTAGTGCAGTACGGTAACGCACCAAAAGGAGCGACGTCGTTTCTTAGTGCAGTACGGTAACGCACCACAAGGAGCGACGTCGTTTCTAAGTGCAGTACGGTAACGCACCAAAAGGAGCGACGTCGTTTCTTAGTGCAGTACGGTAACGCACGACAAGGAGCGGCGTCGTTTCTAAGTGCAGTACGGTAACGCACCAAAAGGAGCGACGTCGTTTCTTAGTGCAGTACGGTAACGCACCACAAGGAGCGACGTCGTTTCTAAGTGCAGTACGGTAACGCACTAAAAGGAGCGACGTCGTTTCTTAGTGCAGTACGGTAACGCACCAAAAGGAGCGACGTCGTTTCTTAGTGCAGTACGGTAACGCACCACAAGGAGCCACGTCGTTTCTAAGTGCATTACGGTAACGCACCAAAAGGAGCGACGTCGTTTCTTAGTGCAGTACGGTAACGCACCACAAGGAGTGACGTCGTTTCTTAGTGCAGTACGGTAACGCACCACAAGGAGCGACGGCGTTTCTTAGTGCAGTACGGTAACGCACCACAAGGAACGACGTCGTTCCATAGTGCAGTACGGTAACGCACACCAGGAGCGACGTCGTTTCTTAGTGCAGTACGGTAGCGCACCACAAGGAGCGACCTCGTTTCTAAGTGTAGTACGGTAACGCACCACAAGGAGCGACGGCGTTTCTTATTGCAGTACGGTAACGCACCACAAGGAACAACGTCGTTTCTTAGTGCAGTACGGTAACGCACCACAAGGAGCGACGTCGTTTCTTAGTGCAGTACGGTAACGCACCACAAGGCCCGACGTCGTTTCTTAGTGCAGTACGGTAACGCACCACAAAGAGCGACATCGTTTCTAAGTGCAGTACGGTAACGCACCACAAGGAGCGACGTCGTTTCTTAGTGCAGTACGGTAACGCACCACAAGGAGCGACGTCGTTTCTAAGTGCAATACGGTAACGCACCAAAAGAAGCGACGTCGTTTCTTAGTGCTGTACGGTAACGCACCACAAGGAGCGATGTCGTTTCTAAGTGCAGTACGGTAACGCACCAAAAGGAGCGACGTCGTTTCTTAGTGCAGTACGGTAACGCACCAAAAGGAGCGACGTTGTTTCTTAGTGCAGTACGGTAACGCACCACAAGGAACGACGTCGTTTCTTAGTGCAGTACGCTAACGCACCACAAAGAGCGACGTCGTTTCTTAGTGCAGTAAGGTAACGCACCACAAGAACGACGTCGTTTCTTAGTGCAGTGCGGTAACGCACCACAAGTAACGACGTCGTTTCTTAGTGCAGTGCGGTAACACACCGCAAGGAACGACGTCGTTTCTTATTGCAGTACGGTAACGCACCACAAGGAACGACGTCGTTTCTTAGTGCAGTACGGTAACGCACCACAAGTAACGACGTCGTTTCTTAGTGCAGTGCGGTAACACACCGCAAGGAACGACGTCGTTTCTTATTGCAGTACGGTAACGCACCACAAGGAGCGACGTCGTTTCTTAGTGCAGTACGGTAACGCACCACAAGGAGCGACGTCGTTTCTTAGTGCAGTACGGTAACGCACCACAAGGAGCGACGTCGTTTCTTAGTGCAGTACGGTAACGCACCACAAGGAGCGACGTCGTTTCTAAGTGCAGTACGGTAACGCACCAAAAGGAGCGACGTCGTTTCTTAGTGCAGTACGGTAACGCACCACAAGGAGCGGCGTCGTTTCTAAGTGCTGTACGGTAACGCACCAAAAGGAGCGACGTCGTTTCTCAGTGCAGTACGGTAACGCACCACAAGGAGCGACGTCGTTTCTAAGTGCAGTACGGTAACGCACCAAAAGGAGCGACGTCGTTTCTTCGTGCAGTACGGTAACGCACCAAAAGGAACGACGTCGTTTCTTAGTGCAGTACCGTAACGCACAACAAGGCACGACGTCGTTTCTTAGTGCAGTACGGTAACGCACCACAAGGAACGACGGCGCTTCTTAGTGCAGTACGGTAACGCACCACAAGGAGCGACGTCGTTTCTAAGTGCAGTACGGTAACGCACCAAAAGGAGCGACGTCGTTTCTTAGTGCAGTACGGTAACGCACGACAAGGAGCGGCGTCGTTTCTAAGTGCAGTACGGTAACGCACCAAAAGGAGCGACGTCGTTTCTCAGTGCAGTACGGTAACGCACCACAAGGAGCGACGTCGTTTCTAAGTGCAGTACGGTAACGCACTAAAAGGAGCGACGTCGTTTCTTAGTGCAGTACGGTAACGCACCAAAAGGAGCGACGTCGTTTCTTAGTGCAGTACGGTAACGCACCACAAGGAGCCACGTCGTTTCTAAGTGCATTACGGTAACGCACCAAAAGGAGCGACGTCGTTTCTTAGTGCAGTACGGTAACGCACCACAAGGAGTGACGTCGTTTCTTAGTGCAGTACGGTAACGCACCACAAGGAGCGACGGCGTTTCTTAGTGCAGTAAGGTAACGCACCACAAGGAACGACGTCGTTCCATAGTGCAGTACGGTAACGCACACCAGGGGCGACGTCGTTTCTTAGTGCAGTACGGTAGCGCACCACAAGGAGCGACCTCGTTTCTAAGTGTAGTACGGTAACGCACCACAAGGAGCGACGGCGTTTCTTATTGCAGTACGGTAACGCACCACAAGGAACAACGTCGTTTCTTAGTGCAGTACGGTAACGCACCACAAGGAGCGACGTCGTTTCTTAGTGCAGTACGGTAACGCACCACAAGGAACGACGTCGTTTCTTAGTGCAGTACGGTAACGCACCACAAAGAGCGACATCGTTTCTAAGTGCAGTACGGTAACGCACCACAAGGAGCGACGTCGTTTCTTAGTGCAGTACGGTAACGCACCACAAGGAGCGACGTCGTTTCTAAGTGCAGTACGGTAACGCACCAAAAGAAGCGACGTCGTTTCTTAGTGCTGTACGGTAACGCACCCCAAGGAGCGATGTCGTTTCTAAGTGCAATACGGTAACGCACCAAAAGGAGCGACGTCGTTTCTTAGTGCAGTACGGTAACGCACCAAAAGGAGCGACGTTGTTTCTTAGTGCAGTACGGTAACGCACCACAAGGAACGACGTTGTTTCTTAGTGCAGTACGCTAACGCACCACAAAGAGCGACGTCGTTTCTTAGTGCAGTAAGGTAACGCACCAAAAGGAACGACGTCGTTTCTTAGTGCAGTACCGTAACGCACCACAAGGAACGACGTCGTTTCTTAGTGCAGTACGGTAACGCACCACAAGGAACGACGGCGCTTCTTAGTGCAGTACGGTAACGCACCACAAGGAGCGACGTCGTTTCTTAGTGCAGTACCGTAACGCACCACAAGGAACGACGTCGTTTCTAAGTGCAGTACGGTAACGCACCACAAGGAACGACGTCGTTTCTTAGTGCAGTACGGTAACGCACCACAAGGAACGGCGTCGTTTCTTAGTGCAGTACGGTAACGCACCACAAGGAGCGACGTCGTTTCTTAGTGCAGTACGGTAACGCACCACAAGGAACGACGTCGTTTCTTAGTGCAGTACGGTAACGGACCACAAGGAGCGACGTCGTTTCTTAGTGCAGTACCGTAACGCATCACAAGGAACGACGTCGTTTCTAAGTGCAGTACGGTAACGCACCACAAGGAACGACGTCGTTTTTTAGTGCAGTACGGTAACGCACCACAAGGAACGACGGCGTTTCTTAGTGCAGTACGGTAACGCACCACAAGGAACGACGTCGTTTCTAAGCACAGTACGGTAACGCACCACAAGGAACGACGTCGTTTTTTAGTGCAGTACGGTAACGCACCACAAGGAACGACGGCGTTTCTTAATGCAGTACGGTAACGCACCACAAGGAACGACGTCGTTTCTAAGCACAGTACGGTAACGCACCGCAAGGAACGACGTCGTTTCTTAGTGCAGTACGGTAACGCACCACAAGGAGCGACGTCGTTTCTTAGTGCAGTACGGTAACGCACCACAAGGAGCGACGTCGTTTCTTAGTGCAGTACGGTAACGCACCAAAAGGAGCGACGTCGTTTCTTAGTGCAGTACGGTAACACACCACAAGGAGCGACGTCGTTTCTAAGTGCAGTACGGTAACGCACGACAAGGAGCGGCGTCGTTTCTAAGTGCAGTACGGTAACGCACCAAAAGGAGCGACGTCGTTTCTCAGTGCAGTACGGTAACGCACCACAAGGAGCGACGTCGTTTCTAAGTGCAGTACGGTAACGCACTAAAAGGAGCGACGTCGTTTCTTAGTGCAGTACGGTAACGCACCAAAAGGAGCGACGTCGTTTCTTAGTGCAGTACGGTAACGCACCACAAGGAGCCACGTCGTTTCTAAGTGCATTACGGTAACGCACCACAAGGAGCGACGGCGTTTCTTAGTGCAGTAAGGTAACGCACCACAAGGAACGACGTCGTTCCATAGTGCAGTACGGTAACGCACACCAGGGGCGACGTCGTTTCTTAGTGCAGTACGGTAGCGCACCACAAGGAGCGACCTCGTTTCTAAGTGTAGTACGGTAACGCACCACAAGGAGCGACGGCGTTTCTTATTGCAGTACGGTAACGCACCACAAGGAACAACGTCGTTTCTTAGTGCAGTACGGTAACGCACCACAAGGGGCGACGTCGTTTCTTAGTGCAGTACGGTAACGCACCACAAGGCCCGACGTCGTTTCTTAGTGCAGTACGGTAACGCACCACAAAGAGCGACATCGTTTCTAAGTGCAGTACGGTAACGCACCACAAGGAGCGACGTCGTTTCTTAGTGCAGTACGGTAACGCACCACAAGGAGCGACGTCGTTTCTAAGTGCAGTACGGTAACGCACCAAAAGAAGCGACGTCGTTTCTTAGTGCTGTACGGTAACGCACCACAAGGAGCGATGTCGTTTCTAAGTGCAGTACGGTAACGCACCACAAGGAACGACGTCGTTTCTTAGTGCAGTACGGTAACGCACCACAAGGAACGGCGTCGTTTCTTAGTGCAGTACGGTAACGCACCACAAGGAGCGACGTCGTTTCTTAGTGCAGTACGGTAACGCACCACAAGGAACGACGTCGTTTCTTAGTGCAGTACGGTAACGGACCACAAGGAGCGACGTCGTTTCTTAGTGCAGTACCGTAACGCATCACAAGGAGCCACGTCGTTTCTAAGTGCATTACGGTAACGCACCACAAGGAGCGACGGCGTTTCTTAGTGCAGTACGGTAACGCACCAAAAGGAGCGACGTCGTTTCTTAGTGCAGTACGGTAACGCACCAAAAGGAGCGACGTCGTTTCTTAGTGCAGTACGGTAACGCACCACAAGGAGCCACGTCGTTTCTAAGTGCATTACGGTAACGCACCACAAGGAGCGACGGCGTTTCTTAGTGCAGTAAGGTAACGCACCACAAGGAACGACGTAGTTCCATAGTGCAGTACGGTAACGCACACCAGGGGCGACGTCGTTTCTTAGTGCAGTACGGTAGCGCACCACAAGGAGCGACCTCGTTTCTAAGTGTAGTACGGTAACGCACCACAAGGAGCGACGGCGTTTCTTATTGCAGTACGGTAACGCACCACAAGGAACAACGTCGTTTCTTAGTGCAGTACGGTAACGCACCACAAGGGGCGACGTCGTTTCTTAGTGCAGTACGGTAACGCACCACAAGGCCCGACGTCGTTTCTTAGTGCAGTACGGTAACGCACCACAAAGAGCGACATCGTTTCTAAGTGCAGTACGGTAACGCACCACAAGGAGCGACGTCGTTTCTTAGTGCAGTACGGTAACGCACCACAAGGAGCGACGTCGTTTCTAAGTGCAGTACGGTAACGCACCAAAAGAAGCGACGTCGTTTCTTAGTGCTGTACGGTAACGCACCACAAGGAGCGATGTCGTTTCTAAGTGCAATACGGTAACGCACCAAAAGGAGCGACGTCGTTTCTTAGTGCAGTACGGTAACGCACCAAAAGGAACGACGTTGTTTCTTAGTGCAGTACGGTAACGCACCACAAGGAACGACGTTGTTTCTTAGTGCAGTACGCTAACGCACCACAAAGAGCGACGTCGTTTCTTAGTGCAGTAAGGTAACGCACCACAAGGAACGACGTCGTTTCTTAGTGCAGTGCGGTAACGCACCACAAGTAACGACGTCGTTTCTTAGTGCAGTGCGGTAACACACCGCAACGAACGACGTCGTTTCTTATTGCAGTACGGTAACGCACCACAAGGAACGAGGTCGTTTCTTAGTGCAGTACGGTAACGCACCACAAGTAACGACGTCGTTTCTTAGTGCAGTGCGGTAACACACCGCAAGGAACGACGTCGTTTCTTATTGCAGTACGGTAACGCACCACAAGGAGCGACGTCGTTTCTTAGTGCAGTACGGTAACGCACCACAAGGAGCGACGTCGTTTCTTAGTGCAGTACGGTAACGCACCACAAGGAGCGACGTCGTTTCTTAGTGCAGTACGGTAACGCACCAAAAGGAGCGACGTCGTTTCTTAGTGCAGTACGGTAACGCACCACAAGGAGCGACGTCGTTTCTAAGTGCAGTACGGTAACGCACCAAAAGGAACGACGTCGTTTCTTAGTGCAGTACGGTAACGCACGACAAGGAGCGGCGTCGTTTCTAAGTGCAGTACGGTAACGCACCAAAAGGAGCGACGTCGTTTCTCAGTGCAGTACGGTAACGCACCACAAGGAGCGACGTCGTTTCTTAGTGCAGTACGGTAACGCACCACAAGGAGTGACGTCGTTTCTTAGTGCAGTACGGTAACGCACCACAAGGAGCGACGGCGTTTCTTAGTGCAGTACGGTAACGCACCACAAGGAACGACGTCGTTCCATAGTGCAGTACGGTAACGCACACCAGGAGCGTCGTCGTTTCTTAGTGCAGTACGGTAACGCACCACAAGGAGCGACGTCGTTTCTTAGTGCAGTACGGTAACGCACCAAAAGGAGCGACGTCGTTTCTTAGTGCAGTACGGTAACGCACCACAAGGAGCGACGTCGTTTCTAAGTGCAGTACGGTAACGCACCAAAAGGAGCGACGTCGTTTCTTAGTGCAGTACGGTAACGCACGACAAGGAGCGGCGTCGTTTCTAAGTGCAGTACGGTAACGCACCAAAAGGAGCGACGTCGTTTCTTAGTGCAGTACGGTAACGCACCACAAGGAGCGACGTCGTTTCTAAGTGCAGTACGGTAACGCACTAAAAGGAGCGACGTCGTTTCTTAGTGCAGTACGGTAACGCACCAAAAGGAGCGACGTCGTTTCTTAGTGCAGTACGGTAACGCACCACAAGGAGCCACGTCGTTTCTAAGTGCATTACGGTAACGCACCAAAAGGAGCGACGTCGTTTCTTAGTGCAGTACGGTAACGCACCACAAGGAGTGACGTCGTTTCTTAGTGCAGTACGGTAACGCACCACAAGGAGCGACGGCGTTTCTTAGTGCAGTACGGTAACGCACCACAAGGAACGACGTCGTTCCATAGTGCAGTACGGTAACGCACACCAGGAGCGACGTCGTTTCTTAGTGCAGTACGGTAGCGCACCACAAGGAGCGACCTCGTTTCTAAGTGTAGTACGGTAACGCACCACAAGGAGCGACGGCGTTTCTTATTGCAGTACGGTAACGCACCACAAGGAACAACGTCGTTTCTTAGTGCAGTACGGTAACGCACCACAAGGAGCGACGTCGTTTCTTAGTGCAGTACGGTAACGCACCACAAGGCCCGACGTCGTTTCTTAGTGCAGTACGGTAACGCACCACAAAGAGCAACATCGTTTCTAAGTGCAGTACGGTAACGCACCAAAAGAAGCGACGTCGTTTCTTAGTGCTGTACGGTAACGCACCACAAGGAGCGATGTCGTTTCTAAGTGCAGTACGGTAACGCACCAAAAGGAGCGACGTCGTTTCTTAGTGCAGTACGGTAACGCACCAAAAGGAGCGACGTTGTTTCTTAGTGCAGTACGGTAACGCACCACAAGGAACGACGTCGTTTCTTAGTGCAGTACGCTAACGCACCACAAAGAGCGACGTCGTTTCTTAGTGCAGTAAGGTAACGCACCACAAGAACGACGTCGTTTCTTAGTGCAGTGCGGTAACGCACCACAAGTAACGACGTCGTTTCTTAGTGCAGTGCGGTAACACACCGCAAGGAACGACGTCGTTTCTTATTGCAGTACGGTAACGCACCACAAGGAACGACGTCGTTTCTTAGTGCAGTACGGTAACGCACCACAAGTAACGACGTCGTTTCTTAGTGCAGTGCGGTAACACACCGCAAGGAACGACGTCGTTTCTTATTGCAGTACGGTAACGCACCACAAGGAGCGACGTCGTTTCTTAGTGCAGTACGGTAACGCACCACAAGGAGCGACGTCGTTTCTTAGTGCAGTACGGTAACGCACCACAAGGAGCGACGTCGTTTCTTAGTGCAGTACGGTAACGCACCACAAGGAGCGACGTCGTTTCTAAGTGCAGTACGGTAACGCACCAAAAGGAGCGACGTCGTTTCTTAGTGCAGTACGGTAACGCACCACAAGGAGCGGCGTCGTTTCTAAGTGCTGTACGGTAACGCACCAAAAGGAGCGACGTCGTTTCTCAGTGCAGTACGGTAACGCACCACAAGGAGCGACGTCGTTTCTAAGTGCAGTACGGTAACGCACCAAAAGGAGCGACGTCGTTTCTTCGTGCAGTACGGTAACGCACCAAAAGGAACGACGTCGTTTCTTAGTGCAGTACCGTAACGCACAACAAGGCACGACGTCGTTTCTTAGTGCAGTACGGTAACGCACCACAAGGAACGACGGCGCTTCTTAGTGCAGTACGGTAACGCACCACAAGGAGCGACGTCGTTTCTAAGTGCAGTACGGTAACGCACCAAAAGGAGCGACGTCGTTTCTTAGTGCAGTACGGTAACGCACGACAAGGAGCGGCGTCGTTTCTAAGTGCAGTACGGTAACGCACCAAAAGGAGCGACGTCGTTTCTCAGTGCAGTACGGTAACGCACCACAAGGAGCGACGTCGTTTCTAAGTGCAGTACGGTAACGCACTAAAAGGAGCGACGTCGTTTCTTAGTGCAGTACGGTAACGCACCAAAAGGAGCGACGTCGTTTCTTAGTGCAGTACGGTAACGCACCACAAGGAGCCACGTCGTTTCTAAGTGCATTACGGTAACGCACCAAAAGGAGCGACGTCGTTTCTTAGTGCAGTACGGTAACGCACCACAAGGAGTGACGTCGTTTCTTAGTGCAGTACGGTAACGCACCACAAGGAGCGACGGCGTTTCTTAGTGCAGTAAGGTAACGCACCACAAGGAACGACGTCGTTCCATAGTGCAGTACGGTAACGCACACCAGGGGCGACGTCGTTTCTTAGTGCAGTACGGTAGCGCACCACAAGGAGCGACCTCGTTTCTAAGTGTAGTACGGTAACGCACCACAAGGAGCGACGGCGTTTCTTATTGCAGTACGGTAACGCACCACAAGGAACAACGTCGTTTCTTAGTGCAGTACGGTAACGCACCACAAGGAGCGACGTCGTTTCTTAGTGCAGTACGGTAACGCACCACAAGGAACGACGTCGTTTCTTAGTGCAGTACGGTAACGCACCACAAAGAGCGACATCGTTTCTAAGTGCAGTACGGTAACGCACCACAAGGAGCGACGTCGTTTCTTAGTGCAGTACGGTAACGCACCACAAGGAGCGACGTCGTTTCTAAGTGCAGTACGGTAACGCACCAAAAGAAGCGACGTCGTTTCTTAGTGCTGTACGGTAACGCACCCCAAGGAGCGATGTCGTTTCTAAGTGCAATACGGTAACGCACCAAAAGGAGCGACGTCGTTTCTTAGTGCAGTACGGTAACGCACCAAAAGGAGCGACGTTGTTTCTTAGTGCAGTACGGTAACGCACCACAAGGAACGACGTTGTTTCTTAGTGCAGTACGCTAACGCACCACAAAGAGCGACGTCGTTTCTTAGTGCAGTAAGGTAACGCACCACAAGGAACGACGTCGTTTCTTAGTGCAGTGCGGTAACGCACCACAAGTAACAACGTCGTTTCTTAGTGCAGTGCGGTAACACACCGCAAGGAACGACGTCGTTTCTTATTGCAGTACGGTAACGCACCACAAGGAACGACGTCGTTTCTTAGTGCAGTACGGTAACGCACCACAAGGAGCGACGTCGTTTCTTAGTGCAGTACGGTAACGCACCACAAGGAGCGACGTCGTTTCTTAGTGCAGTACGGTAACGCACCAAAAGGAGCGACGTCGTTTCTTAGTGCAGTACGGTAACGCACCACAAGGAGCGACGTCGTTTCTAAGTGCAGTACGGTAACGCACCAAAAGGAGCGACGTCGTTTCTTAGTGCAGTACGGTAACGCACCACAAGGAGCGGCGTCGTTTCTAAGTGCAGTACGGTAACGCACCAAACGGAGCGACGTCGTTTCTCAGTGCAGTACGGTAACGCACCACAAGGAGCGACGTCGTTTCTAAGTGCAGTACGGTAACGCACTAAAAGGAGCGACGTCGTTTCTTAGTGCAGTACGGTAACGCACCAAAAGGAGCGACGTCGTTTCTTAGTGCAGTACGGTAACGCACCACAAGGAGCCACGTCGTTTCTAAGTGCATTACGGTAACGCACCAAAAGGAGCGACGTCGTTTCTTAGTGCAGTACGGTAACGCACCACAAGGAGTGACGTCGTTTCTTAGTGCAGTACGGTAACGCACCACAAGGAGCGACGGCGTTTCTTAGTGCAGTACGGTAACGCACCACAAGGAACGACGTCGTTCCATAGTGCAGTACGGTAACGCACACCAGGAGCGACGTCGTTTCTTAGTGCAGTACGGTAACGCACCACAAGGAGCGACGTCGTTTCTTAGTGCAGTACGGTAACGCACCACAAGGAGCGACGTCGTTTCTTAGTGCAGTACGGTAACGCACCAAAAGGAGCGACGTCGTTTCTTAGTGCAGTACTGTAACGCACCACAAGGAGCGACGTCGTTTCTAAGTGCAGTACGGTAACGCACCAAAAGGAGCGACGTCGTTTCTTAGTGCAGTACGGTAACGCACGACAAGGAGCGGCGTCGTTTCTAAGTGCAGTACGGTAACGCACCAAAAGGAGCGACGTCGTTTCTCAGTGCAGTACGGTAACGCACCACAAGGAGCGACGTCGTTTCTAAGTGCAGTACGGTAACGCACTAAAAGGAGCGACGTCGTTTCTTAGTGCAGTACGGTAACGCACCAAAAGGAGCGACGTCGTTTCTTAGTGCAGTACGGTAACGCACCACAAGGAGCCACGTCGTTTCTAAGTGCATTACGGTAACGCACCAAAAGGAGCGACGTCGTTTCTTATTGCAGTACGGTAACGCACCACAAGGAGTGACGTCGTTTCTTAGTGCAGTACGGTAACGCACCACAAGGAGCGACGGCGTTTCTTAGTGCAGTACGGTAACGCACCACAAGGAACGACGTCGTTCCATAGTGCAGTACGGTAACGCACACCAGGAGCGACGTCGTTTCTTAGTGCAGTACGGTAACGCACCACAAGGAACAACGTCGTTTCTTAGTGCAGTACGGTAACGCACCACAAGGAGCGACGTCGTTTCTTAGTGCAGTACGGTAACGCACCACAAGGCCCGACGTCGTTTCTAAGTGCAGTACGGTAACGCACCACAAAGAGCGACATCGTTTCTAAGTGAGGTACGGTAACGCACCACAAGGAGCGACGTCGTTTCTTAGTGCAGTACGGTAACGCACCACAAGGAGCGACGTCGTTTCTAAGTGCAATACGGTAACGCACCAAAAGAAGCGACGTCGTTTCTTAGTGCTGTACGGTAACGCACCACAAGGAGCGATGTCGTTTCTAAGTGCAGTACGGTAACGCACCAAAAGGAGCGACGTCGTTTCTTAGTGCAGTACGGTAACGCACCAAAAGGAGCGACGTTGTTTCTTAGTGCAGTACGGTAACGCACCACAAGGAACGACGTTGTTTCTTAGTGCAGTACGCTAACGCACCACAAAGAGCGACGTCGTTTCTTAGTGCAGTAAGGTAACGCACCACAAAGAACGACGTCGTTTCTTAGTGCAGTGCGGTAACGCACCACAAGTAACGACGTCGTTTCATAGTGCAGTGCGGTAACACACCGCAAGGAACGACGTCGTTTCTTATTGCAGTACGGTAACGCACCACAAGGAACGACGTCGTTTCTTAGTGCAGTACGGTAACGCACCACAAGTAACGACGTCGTTTCTTAGTGCAGTGCGGTAACACACCGCAAGGAACGACGTCGTTTCTTATTGCAGTACGGTAACGCACCACAAGGAGCGACGTCGTTTCTTAGTGCAGTACGGTAACGCACCACAAGGAGCGACGTCGTTTCTTAGTGCAGTACGGTAACGCACCAAAAGGAGCGACGTCGTTTCTTAGTGCAGTACGGTAACGCACCACAAGGAGCGACGTCGTTTCTAAGTGCAGTACGGTAACGCACCAAAAGGAGCGACGTCGTTTCTTAGTGCAGTACGGTAACGCACCACAAGGAGCGGCGTCGTTTCTAAGTGCTGTACGGTAACGCACCAAAAGGAGCGACGTCGTTTCTCAGTGCAGTACGGTAACGCACGACAAGGAGCGACGTCGTTTCTAAGTGCAGTACGGTAACGCACCAAAAGGAGCGACGTCGTTTCTTAGTGCAGTACCGTAACGCACCACAAGGAACGACGTCGTTTCTAAGTGCAGTACGGTAACGCACCACAAGGAACGACGTCGTTTCTTAGTGCAGTACGGTAACGCACCACAAGGAACGGCGTCGTTTCTTAGTGCAGTACGGTAACGCACCACAAGGAGCGACGTCGTTTCTTAGTGCAGTAAGGTAACGCACCAAAAGGAACGACGTCGTTTCTTAGTGCAGTACCGTAACGCACCACAAGGAGCGACGTCGTTTCTAAGTGCAATACGGTAACGCACCAAAAGAAGCGACGTCGTTTCTTAGTGCTGTACGGTAACGCACCACAAGGAGCGATGTCGTTTCTAAGTGCAGTACGGTAACGCACCAAAAGGAGCGACGTCGTTTCTTAGTGCAGTACGGTAACGCACCAAAAGGAGCGACGTTGTTTCTTAGTGCAGTACGGTAACGCACCACAAGGAACGACGTTGTTTCTTAGTGCAGTACGCTAACGCACCACAAAGAGCGACGTCGTTTCTTAGTGCAGTAAGGTAACGCACCACAAGGAACGACGTCGTTTCTTAGTGCAGTGCGGTAACGCACCACAAGTAACGACGTCGTTTCATAGTGCAGTGCGGTAACACACCGCAAGGAACGACGTCGTTTCTTATTGCAGTACGGTAACGCACCACAAGGAACGACGTCGTTTCTTAGTGCAGTACGGTAACGCACCACAAGTAACGACGTCGTTTCTTAGTGCAGTGCGGTAACACACCGCAAGGAACGACGTCGTTTCTTATTGCAGTACGGTAACGCACCACAAGGAGCGACGTCGTTTCTTAGTGCAGTACGGTAACGCACCACAAGGAGCGACGTCGTTTCTTAGTGCAGTACGGTAACGCACCAAAAGGAGCGACGTCGTTTCTTAGTGCAGTACGGTAACGCACCAAAAGGAGCGACGTTGTTTCTTAGTGCAGTACGGTAACGCACCACAAGGAACGACGTTGTTTCTTAGTGCAGTACGCTAACGCACCACAAAGAGCGACGTCGTTTCTTAGTGCAGTAAGGTAACGCACCACAAGGAACGACGTCGTTTCTTAGTGCAGTGCGGTAACGCACCACAAGTAACGACGTCGTTTCATAGTGCAGTGCGGTAACACACCGCAAGGAACGACGTCGTTTCTTATTGCAGTACGGTAACGCACCACAAGGAACGACGTCGTTTCTTAGTGCAGTACGGTAACGCACCACAAGTAACGACGTCGTTTCTTAGTGCAGTGCGGTAACACACCGCAAGGAGCGACGTCGTTTCTTAGTGCAGTACGGTAACGCACCAAAAGGAGCGACGTCGTTTCTTAGTGCAGTACGGTAACGCACCACAAGGAGCGACGTCGTTTCTAAGTGCAGTACGGTAACGCACCAAAAGGAGCGACGTCGTTTCTTAGTGCAGTACGGTAACGCACCACAAGGAGCGGCGTCGTTTCTAAGTGCTGTACGGTAACGCACCAAAAGGAGCGACGTCGTTTCTCAGTGCAGTACGGTAACGCACGACAAGGAGCGACGTCGTTTCTAAGTGCAGTACGGTAACGCACCAAAAGGAGCGACGTCGTTTCTTAGTGCAGTACCGTAACGCACCACAAGGAACGACGTCGTTTCTAAGTGCAGTACGGTAACGCACCACAAGGAACGACGTCGTTTCTTAGTGCAGTACGGTAACGCACCACAAGGAACGGCGTCGTTTCTTAGTGCAGTACGGTAACGCACCACAAGGAGCGACGTCGTTTCTTAGTGCAGTACGGTAACGCACCACAAGGAACGACGTCGTTTCTTAGTGCAGTACGGTAACGCACCACAAGGAGCGACGTCGTTTCTTAGTGCAGTACCGTAACGCATCACAAGGAACGACGTCGTTTCTAAGTGCAGTACGGTAACGCACCACAAGGAACGACGTCGTTTTTTAGTGCAGTACGGTAACGCACCACAAGGAACGACGGCGTTTCTTAGTGCAGTACGGTAACGCACCACAAGGAACGACGTCGTTTCTAAGCACACTACGGTAACGCACCACAAGGAACGACGTCGTTTTTTAGTGCAGTACGGTAACGCACCACAAGGAACGACGGCGTTTCTTAATGCAGTACGGTAACGCACCACAAGGAACGACGTCGTTTCTAAGCACAGTACGGTAACGCACCGCAAGGAACGACGTCGTTTCTTAGTGCAGTACGGAAACGCACCACAAGGAGCGACGTCGTTTCTTAGTGCAGTACGGTAACGCACCACAAGGAGCGACGTCGTTTCTTAGTGCAGTACGGTAACGCACCAAAAGGAGCGACGTCGTTTCTAAGTGCAGTACGGTAACGCACCACAAGGAGCGACGTCGTTTCTAAGTGCAGTACGGTAACGCACCGAAAGGAGCGACGTCGTTTCTTAGTGCAGTACGGTAACGCACCACAAGGAGCGGCGTCGTTTCTAAGTGCAGTACGGTAACGCACCAAAAGGAGCGACGTCGTTTCTCAGTGCAGTACGGTAACGCACCACAAGGAGCGACGTCGTTTCTAAGTGCAGTACGGTAACGCACTAAAAGGAGCGACGTCGCTTCTTAGTGCAGTACGGTAACGCACCACAAGGAACGACGTCGTTTCTTAGTGCAGTACGGTAACGCACCACAAGGAGCGACGTCGTTTCTTAGTGCAGTACCGTAACGCATCACAAGGAACGACGTCGTTTCTAAGTGCAGTACGGTAACGCACCACAAGGAACGACGTCGTTTTTTAGTGCAGTACGGTAACGCACCACAAGGAACGACGGCGTTTCTTAGTGCAGTACGGTAACGCACCACAAGGAACGACGTCGTTTCTAAGCACAGTACGGTAACGCACCACAAGGAACGACGTCGTTTTTTAGTGCAGTACGGTAACGCACCACAAGGAACGACGGCGTTTCTTAATGCAGTACGGTAACGCACCACAAGGAACGACGTCGTTTCTAAGCACAGTACGGTAACGCACCGCAAGGAACGACGTCGTTTCTTAGTGCAGTACGGAAACGCACCACAAGGAGCGACGTCGTTTCTTAGTGCAGTACGGTAACGCACCACAAGGAGCGACGTCGTTTCCTAGTGCAGTACGGTATCGCACCAAAAGGAGCGACGTCGTTTCTTAGTGCAGTACGGTAACGCACCACAAGGAGCGACGTCGTTTCTAAGTGCAGTACGGTAACGCACCGAAAGGAGCGACGTCGTTTCTTAGTGCAGTACGGTAACGCACCACAAGGAGCGGCGTCGTTTCTAAGTGCAGTACGGTAACGCACCAAAAGGAGCGACGTCGTTTCTCAGTGCAGTACGGTAACGCACCACAAGGAGCGACGTCGTTTCTAAGTGCAGTACGGTAACGCACTAAAAGGAGCGACGTCGCTTCTTAGTGCAGTACGGTAACGCACCAAAAGGAGCGACATCGTTTCTTAGTGCAGTACGGTAACGCACCACAAGGAGCCACGTCGTTTCTAAGTGCAGTACGGTAACGCACCACAAGGAGTGACGTCGTTTCTTAGTGCAGTACGGTAACGCACCATAAGGAGCGACGGCGTTCCTTAGTGCAGTACGGTAACGCACCACAAGGAACGACGTCGTTCCATAGTGGAGTACGGTAACGCACACCAGGAGCGACGTCGTTTCTTAGTGCATTACGGTTGCGCGCCACAAGGAGCGACCTCGTTTCTAAGTGCAGTACGGTAACGCACCACAAGGAGCGACGGCGTTTCTTAGTGCAGTACGGTAACGCTCCACAAGGAACAACGTCGTTTCTTAGTGCAGTACGGTAACGCACCACAAGGAGCGACGTCGTTTCTTAGTGCAGTACGGTAACGCACCACAAGGCCCGACGTCGTTTCTTAGTGCAGTACGGTAACGCACCAAAAAGAGCGACATCGTTTCTAAGTGCAGTACGGTAACGCACCACAAGGAGCGACGTCGTTTCTTAGTGCAGTACGGTAACGCACCACAAGGAGCGACGTCGTTTCTAAGTGTAGTACGGTAACGCACCAAAAGAAGCGACGTCGTTTCTTAGTGCTGTACGGTAACGCACCACAAGGAGCGATGTCGTTTCTAAGTGCAGTACGGTAACGCACCAAAAGGAGCGACGTCGTTTCTTAGTGCAGTACGGTAACGCACCAAAAGGAGCGACGTTGTTTCTTAGTGCAGTACGGTAACGCACCACAAGGGTAGACGTCGTTTCTTAGTGCAGTACGGTAACGCACCAAAAGGAGCGACGGCGTTTCATAGTGCAGTACGGTAACGCACCACAAGGAACGACGTCGTTTCATAGTGCAGTACGGTAACGTACACCAGGAGCGACGTCGTTTCTTAGTGCAGTACGGTAACGCACCACAACGAACGACGTCGTTTCTTAGTGCAGTACGGTAACGCACCACAAGGAACGACGTCGTTTCTTAGTGCAGTACGGTAACGCACCACAAGGAATGACGTCGTTTCTCAGTGCAGTACCGTAACGCACCACAAGGAACGACGTCGTTTCTTAGTGCAGTACCGTAACGCACGACAAGGAGCGACGTCGTTTCTTAGTGCAGTACGGTAACGCACCACAAGGAGCGACGGCGTTTCTTAGTGCAGTACGGTAACGCACCACAAGGATCGACGTCGTTTCTTAGTGCAGTACGGTAACGCACCACAAGGAACGACGTCGTTTCTTAGTGCAGTACCGTAACGCACCACAAGGAGCGACGTCGTTTCTTAGTGCAGTACCGTAACGCACCACAAGGAGCGACGTCGTTTCTTAGTGCAGTACGGTAACGCACCACAAGGAACGACGTCGTTTCTTAGTGCAGTACGGTAACGCACCACAAGGAACGACGTCGTTTCTAAGTGCAGTACCGTAACGCACCACAAGGAACGACGTCGTTTCTAAGTGCAGTACGGTAACACACCACAAGGAACGACGTCGTTTCTTAGTGCAGTACGGTAACGCACCACGAGGAACGACGTCGTTTCGTAGTGCAGTACCGTAACGCACTGCAAGAAACGACGTCGTTTCTTAGTGCAGTACCGTAACGCACCACAAGGAGCGACGTCGTTTCTTAGTGCAGTACGGTAACGCACCACAAGGAACGACGTCGTGTCTTAGTGCAGTACGGTAACGCACAACAAGGAACGACGTCTTTTCTAAGTGCAGTACGGTAACGCACGACAAGGAACGACGTCGTTTCTTAGTGCAGTACCGTAACGCACCACAAGGAGCGACGTCGTTTCTTAGTGCAGTACGGTAACGCACCACAAGGAACGACGTCGTTTCTTAGTGCAGTACGGTAACGCACCACAAGGAACGAAGTCGTTTCTAAGTGCAGTACGGTAACGCACCACAAGGAACGACGTCGTTTCTAAGTGCAGTACGGTAACACACCACAAGGAACGACGTCGTTTCTTAGTGCAGTACGGTAACGCACCACAAGGAACGACGTCGTTTCGTAGTGCAGTACCGTAACGCACTGCAAGAAACGACGTCGTTTCTTAGTGCAGTACCGTAACGCACCACAAGGAACGACGTCGTTTCTTAGTGCAGTACGGTAACGCACCACAAGGAACGACGTCGTTTCTTAGTGCAGTACCGTAACGCGCCACAAGGAGCGACGTCGTTTCTTAGTGCAGTACGGTAACGCACCACAAGGAACGACGTCGTTTCTTAGTGCAGTACGGTAACGCACCACAAGGAACCACGTCTTTTCTAAGTGTGCAGTACGGTAACAAACCACAAGGAACGACGTCGTTTCTCAGTGCAGTACCGTAACGCAACACAAGGAGCGACGTCGTTTATTAGTGCAGTACGGTAACGCACCACAAGGAGCGACGTCGTTTCTTAGTGCAGTACGGTAACGCACCACAAGGAACGACGTCTATTCTAAGTGCAGTACGGTAACCCACCACAAGGAACGACGTCGTTTCTTAGTGCAGTACCGTAACGCAACACAAGGAGCAACGTCGTTTATTAGTGCAGTACGCTAACGCACCACAAAGAGCGACGTCGTTTCTTAGTGCAGTACGGTAACGCACCACAAGGAACGACGTTGTTTCTTAGTGCAGTGCGGTGACGCACCACAAGGAACGACGTCGTTACTTATTGCAGTACGGTAACGCACCACAAGGAACGGCGTCGTTTCTTAGTGCAGTACCGTAACGCACCACAAGGAGCGACGTCGTTTCTTAGTGCAGTACGGTAACGCACCACAAGGAGCGACGGCGTTTCTTAGTGCAGTACGGTAACGCACCACAAGGAACGACGTCGTTTCTTAGTGCAGTACAGTAACGCACCACAAGGAGCGACGTCGTTTCTAAGTGCAGTACGGTAACGCACCACAAGGAACGACGTCGTTTTTTAGTGCAGTACGGTAACGCACCACAAGGAACGACGTCGTTTCTTAGTGCAGTACCGTAACGCACCATATGGAACGACGTCGTTTCTAAGTGCAGTACGGTAACGCACCACAAGGAACGACGTCGTTTTTTAGTGCAGTACGGTAACGCACCACAAGGAACGACGTCGTTTCTTAGTGCAGTACCGTAACGCACCATATGGAACGACGTCGTTTCTTAGTGCAGTACGGTAACGCACCACAAGGAGCGACGTCGTTTCTTAGTGCAGTACGGTAACGCACCACAAGGAGCGACGTCGTTTCTAAGTGCAGTACGGTAACGCACCAAAAGGAGCGACGTCGTTTCTTAGTGCAGTACGGTAACGCACCAAAAGGAGCGACGTTGTTTCTTAGTGCAGTACGGTAACGCACCACAAGGGTAGACGTCGTTTCTTAGTGCAGTACGGTAACGCACCAAAAGGAGCGACGGCGTTTCATAGGGCAGTACGGTAACGCACCACAAGGAACGACGTCGTTTCATAGTGCAGTACGGTAACGTACACCAGGAGCGACGTCGTTTCTTAGTGCAGTACGGTAACGCACCACAACGAACGACGTCGTTTCTTAGTGCAGTACGGTAACGCACCACAAGGAACGACGTCGTTTCTTAGTGCAGTACGGTAACGCACCACAAGGAACGACGTCGTTTCTCAGTGCAGTACCGTAACGCACCACAAGGAACGACGTCGTTTCTTAGTGCAGTACCGTAACGTACGACAAGGAGCGACGTCGTTTCTTAGTGCAGTACGGTAACGCACCACAAGGAGCGACGGCGTTTCTTAGTGCAGTACGGTAACGCACCACAAGGAACGACGTCGTTTCTTAGTGCAGTACGGTAACGCACCACAAGGAACGACGTCGTTTCTTAGTGCAGTACCGTAACGCACCACAAGGAGCGACGTCGTTTCTTAGTGCAGTACCGTAACGCACCACAAGGAGCGACGTCGTTTCTTAGTGCAGTACGGTAACGCACCACAAGGAACGACGTCGTTTCTTAGTGCAGTACGGTAACGCACCACAAGGAACGAAGTCGTTTCTAAGTGCAGTACGGTAACGCACCACAAGGAACGACGTCGTTTCTAAGTGCAGTACGGTAACGCACCACAAGGAACGACGTCGTTTCTTAGTGCAGTACGGTAACGCACCACAAGGAACGACGTCGTTTCTCAGTGCAGTACCGTAACGCACCACAAGGAACGACGTCGTTTCTTAGTGCAGTACCGTAACGCACGACAAGGAGCGACGTCGTTTCTTAGTGCAGTACGGTAACGCACCACAAGGAGCGACGGCGTTTCTTAGTGCAGTACGGTAACGCACCACAAGGAACGACGTCGTTTCTTAGTGCAGTACGGTAACGCACCACAAGGAACGACGTCGTTTCTTAGTGCAGTACCGTAACGCACCACAAGGAGCGACGTCGTTTCTTAGTGCAGTACCGTAACGCACCACCAGGAGCGACGTCGTTTCTTAGTGCAGTACGGTAACGCACCACAAGGAACGACGTCGTTTCTTAGTGCAGTACGGTAACGCACCACAAGGAACGACGTCGTTTCTAAGTGCAGTACCGTAACGCACCACAAGGAACGACGTCGTTTCTAAGTGCAGTACGGTAACACACCACAAGGAACGACGTCGTTTCTTAGTGCAGTACGGTAACGCACCACGAGGAACGACGTCGTTTCGTAGTGCAGTACCGTAACGCACTGCAAGAAACGACGTCGTTTCTTAGTGCAGTACCGTAACGCACCACAAGGAGCGACGTCGTTTCTTAGTGCAGTACGGTAACGCACCACAAGGAACGACGTCGTGTCTTAGTGCAGTACGGTAACGCACAACAAGGAACGACGTCTTTTCTAAGTGCAGTACGGTGACGCACCACAAGGAACGACGTCGTTTCTTAGTGCAGTACCGTAACGCACCACAAGGAGCGACGTCGTTTCTTAGTGCAGTACGGTAACGCACCACAAGGAACGACGTCGTTTCTTAGTGCAGTACGGTAACGCACCACAAGGAACGACGTCGTTTCTAAGTGCAGTACGGTAACGCCCCACAAGGAACGACGTCGTTTCTAAGTGCAGTACGGTAACACACCACAAGGAACGACGTCGTTTCTTAGTGCAGTACGGTAACGCACCACAAGGAACGACGTCGTTTCGTAGTGCAGTACGGTAACGCACCACAAGGAGCGACGGCGTTTCTTAGTGCAGTACGGTAACGCACCACAAGGAACGACGTCGTTTCTTAGTGCAGTACGGTAACGCACCACAAGGAACCACGTCTTTTCTAAGTGTGCAGTACGGTAACAAACCACAAGGAACGACGTCGTTTCTAAGTGTGCAGTACCGTAACGCAACACAAGGAGCGACGTCGTTTATTAGTGCAGTACGGTAACGCACCACAAGGAGCGACGTCGTTTCTTAGTGCAGTACGGTAACGCACCACAAGGAACGACGTCTATTCTAAGTGCAGTACGGTAACCCACCACAAGGAACGACGTCGTTTCTTAGTGCAGTACCGTAACCCAACACAAGGAGCAACGTCGTTTATTAGTGCAGTACGCTAACGCACCACAAAGAGCGACGTCGTTTCTTAGAGCAGTACGGTAACGCACCACAAGGAACGACGTTGTTTCTTAGTGCAGTGCGGTGACGCACCACAAGGAACGACGTCGTTACTTATTGCAGTACGGTAACGCACCACAAGGAACGGCGTCGTTTCTTAGTGCAGTACCGTAACGCACCACAAGGAGCGACGTCGTTTCTTAGTGCAGTACGGTAACGCACCACAAGGAGCGACGGCGTTTCTTAGTGCAGTACGGTAACGCACCACAAGGAACGACGTCGTTTTTTAGTGCAGTACAGTAACGCACCACAAGGAGCGACGTCGTTTCTAAGTGCAGTACGGTAACGCACCACAAGGAACGACGTCGTTTTTTAGTGCAGTACGGTAACGCACCACAAGGAACGACGTCGTTTCTTAGTGCAGTACCGTAACGCACCATATGGAACGACGTCGTTTCTAAGTGCAGTACGGTAACGCACCACAAGGAACGACGTCGTTTTTTAGTGCAGTACGGTAACGCACCACAAGGAACGACGTCGTTTCTTAGTGCAGTACCGTAACGCACCATATGGAACGACGTCGTTTCTTAGTGCAGTACGGTAACGCACCACAAGGAGCGACGTCGTTTCTTAGTGCAGTACGGTAACGCACCACAAGGAGCGACGTCGTTTCTAAGTGCAGTACGGTAACGCACCAAAAGAAGCGACGTCGTTTCTTAGTGCTGTACGGTAACGCACCACAAGGAGCGATGTCGTTTCTAAGTGCAGTACGGTAACGCACCAAAAGGAGCGACGTCGTTTCTTAGTGCAGTACGGTAACGCACCAAAAGGAGCGACGTTGTTTCTTAGTGCAGTACGGTAACGCACCACAAGGGTAGACGTCGTTTCTTAGTGCAGTACGGTAACGCACCAAAAGGAGCGACGGCGTTTCATAGTGCAGTACGGTAACGCACCACAAGGAGCGACGTCGTTTCTTAGTGCAGTACCGTAACGCACCACCAGGAGCGACGTCGTTTCTTAGTGCAGTACGGTAACGCACCACAACGAACGACGTCGTTTCTTAGTGCAGTACGGTAACGCACCACAAGGAACGACGTCGTTTCTCAGTGCAGTACCGTAACGCACCACAAGGAACGACGTCGTTTCTTAGTGCAGTACCGTAACGCACGACAAGGAGCGACGTCGTTTCTTAGTGCAGTACGGTAACGCACCACAAGGAGCGACGGCGTTTCTTAGTGCAGTACGGTAACGCACCACAAGGAACGACGTCGTTTCTTAGTGCAGTACGGTAACGCACCACAAGGAGCGACGGCGTTTCTTAGTGCAGTACGGTAACGCACCACAAGGAACGACGTCGTTTCTTAGTGCAGTACGGTAACGCACCACAAGGAACGACGTCGTTTCTTAGTGCAGTACCGTAACGCACCACAAGGAGCGACGTCGTTTCTTAGTGCAGTACCGTAACGCACCACCAGGAGCGACGTCGTTTCTTAGTGCAGTACGGTAACGCACCACAAGGAACGACGTCGTTTCTTAGTGCAGTACGGTAACGCACCACAAGGAACGACGTCGTTTCTTAGTGCAGTACCGTAACGCACCACAAGGAGCGACGTCGTTTCTTAGTGCAGTACCGTAACGCACCACCAGGAGCGACGTCGTTTCTTAGTGCAGTACGGTAACGCACCACAAGGAACGACGTCGTTTCTTAGTGCAGTACGGTAACGCACCACAAGGAACGACGTCGTTTCTAAGTGCAGTACCGTAACGCACCACAAGGAACGACGTCGTTTCTAAGTGTAGTACGGTAACACACCACAAGGAACGACGTCGTTTCTTAGTGCAGTACGGTAACGCACCACGAGGAACGACGTCGTTTCGTAGTGCAGTACCGTAACGCACTGCAAGAAACGACGTCGTTTCTTAGTGCAGTACCGTAACGCACCACAAGGAGCGACGTCGTTTCTTAGTGCAGTACGGTAACGCACCACAAGGAACGACGTCGTGTCTTAGTGCAGTACGGTAACGCACAACAAGGAACGACGGCTTTTCTAAGTGCAGTACGGTGACGCACCACAAGGAACGACGTCGTTTCTTAGTGCAGTACCGTAACGCACCACAAGGAGCGACGTCGTTTCTTAGTGCAGTACGGTAACGCACCACAAGGAACGACGTCGTTTCTTAGTGCAGTACGGTAACGCACCACAAGGAACGACGTCGTTTCTAAGTGCAGTACGGTAACGCACCACAAGGAACGACGTCGTTTCTAAGTGCAGTACGGTAACGCACCACAAGGAACGACGTCGTTTCTTAGTGCAGTACGGTAACGCACCACAAGGAACGACGTCGTTTCTCAGTGCAGTACCGTAACGCACCACAAGGAACGACGTCGTTTCTTAGTGCAGTACCGTAACGCACGACAAGGAGCGACGTCGTTTCTTAGTGCAGTACGGTAACGCACCACAAGGAGCGACGGCGTTTCTTAGTGCAGTACGGTAACGCACCACAAGGAACGACGTCGTTTCTTAGTGCAGTACGGTAACGCACCACAAGGAACGACGTCGTTTCTTAGTGCAGTACCGTAACGCACCACAAGGAGCGACGTCGTTTCTTAGTGCAGTACCGTAACGCACCACCAGGAGCGACGTCGTTTCTTAGTGCAGTACGGTAACGCACCACAAGGAACGACGTCGTTTCTTAGTGCAGTACGGTAACGCACCACAAGGAACGACGTCGTTTCTAAGTGCAGTACCGTAACGCACCACAAGGAACGACGTCGTTTCTAAGTGCAGTACGGTAACACACCACAAGGAAGACGTCGTTTCTTAGTGCAGTACGGTAACGCACCACGAGGAACGACGTCGTTTCGTAGTGCAGTACCGTAACGCACTGCAAGAAAGGACGTCGTTTCTTAGTGCAGTACCGTAACGCACCACAAGGAGCGACGTCGTTTCTTAGTGCAGTACGGTAACGCACCACAAGGAACGACGTCGTGTCTTAGTGCAGTACGGTAACGCACAACAAGGAACGACGTCTTTTCTAAGTGCAGTACGGTGACGCACCACAAGGAACGACGTCGTTTCTTAGTGCAGTACCGTAACGCACCACAAGGAGCGACGTCGTTTCTTAGTGCAGTACGGTAACGCACCACAAGGAACGACGTCGTTTCTTAGTGCAGTACGGTAACGCACCACAAGGAACGACGTCGTTTCTAAGTGCAGTACGGTAACGCCCCACAAGGAACGACGTCGTTTCTAAGTGCAGTACGGTAACACACCACAAGGAACGACGTCGTTTCTTAGTGCAGTACGGTAACGCACCACAAGGAACGACGTCGTTTCGTAGTGCAGTACGGTAACGCACCACAAGGAGCGACGGCGTTTCTTAGTGCAGTACGGTAACGCACCACAAGGAACGACGTCGTTTCTTAGTGCAGTACGGTAACGCACCACAAGGAACCACGTCTTTTCTAAGTGTGCAGTACGGTAACAAACCACAAGGAACGACGTCGTTTCTAAGTGTGCAGTACCGTAACGCAACACAAGGAGCGACGTCGTTTATTAGTGCAGTACGGTAACGCACCACAAGGAGCGACGTCGTTTCTTAGTGCAGTACGGTAACGCACCACAAGGAACGACGTCTATTCTAAGTGCAGTACGGTAACCCACCACAAGGAACGACGTCGTTTCTTAGTGCAGTACCGTAACCCAACACAAGGAGCAACGTCGTTTATTAGTGCAGTACGCTAACGCACCACAAAGAGCGACGTCGTTTCTTAGAGCAGTACGGTAACGCACCACAAGGAACGACGTTGTTTCTTAGTGCAGTGCGGTGACGCACCACAAGGAACGACGTCGTTACTTATTGCAGTACGGTAACGCACCACAAGGAACGGCGTCGTTTCTTAGTGCAGTACCGTAACGCACCACAAGGAGCGACGTCGTTTCTTAGTGCAGTACGGTAACGCACCACAAGGAGCGACGGCGTTTCTTAGTGCAGTACGGTAACGCACCACAAGGAACGACGTCGTTTTTTAGTGCAGTACAGTAACGCACCACAAGGAGCGACGTCGTTTCTAAGTGCAGTACGGTAACGCACCACAAGGAACGACGTCGTTTTTTAGTGCAGTACGGTAACGCACCACAAGGAACGACGTCGTTTCTTAGTGCAGTACCGTAACGCACCATATGGAACGACGTCGTTTCTAAGTGCAGTACGGTAACGCACCACAAGGAACGACGTCGTTTTTTAGTGCAGTACGGTAACGCACCACAAGGAACGACGTCGTTTCTTAGTGCAGTACCGTAACGCACCATATGGAACGACGTCGTTTCTTAGTGCAGTACGGTAACGCACCACAAGGAGCGACGTCGTTTCTTAGTGCAGTACGGTAACGCACCACAAGGAGCGACGTCGTTTCTAAGTGCAGTACGGTAACGCACCAAAAGAAGCGACGTCGTTTCTTAGTGCTGTACGGTAACGCACCACAAGGAGCGATGTCGTTTCTAAGTGCAGTACGGTAACGCACCAAAAGGAGCGACGTCGTTTCTTAGTGCAGTACGGTAACGCACCAAAAGGAGCGACGTTGTTTCTTAGTGCAGTACGGTAACGCACCACAAGGGTAGACGTCGTTTCTTAGTGCAGTACGGTAACGCACCAAAAGGAGCGACGGCGTTTCATAGTGCAGTACGGTAACGCACCACAAGGAACGACGTCGTTTCATAGTGCAGTAGGGTAACGTACACCAGGAGCGACGTCGTTTCTTAGTGCAGTACGGTAACGCACCACAACGAACGACGTCGTTTCTTAGTGCAGTACGGTAACGCACCACAAGGAACGACGTCGTTTCTTAGTGCAGTACGGTAACGCACCACAAGGAACGACGTCGTTTCTCAGTGCAGTACCGTAACGCACCACAAGGAACGACGTCGTTTCTTAGTGCAGTACCGTAACGCACGACAAGGAGCGACGTCGTTTCTTAGTGCAGTACGGTAACGCACCACAAGGAGCGACGGCGTTTCTTAGTGCAGTACGGTAACGCACCACAAGGAACGACGTCGTTTCTTAGTGCAGTACGGTAACGCACCACAAGGAACGACGTCGTTTCTTAGTGCAGTACCGTAACGCACCACAAGGAGCGACGTCGTTTCTTAGTGCAGTACCGTAACGCACCACAAGGAGCGACGTCGTTTCTTAGTGCAGTACGGTAACGCACCACAAGGAACGACGTCGTTTCTTAGTGCAGTACGGTAACGCACCACAAGGAACGACGTCGTTTCTAAGTGCAGTACCGTAACGCACCGCAAGGAACGACGTCGTTTCTAAGTGCAGTACGGTAACACACCACAAGGAACGACGTCGTTTCTTAGTGCAGTACGGTAACGCACCACGAGGAACGACGTCGTTTCGTAGTGCAGTACCGTAACGCACTGCAAGAAACGACGTCGTTTCTTAGTGCAGTACCGTAACGCACCACAAGGAGCGACGTCGTTTCTTAGTGCAGTACGGTAACGCACCACAAGGAACGACGTCGTGTCTTAGTGCAGTACGGTAACGCACAACAAGGAACGACGTCTTTTCTAAGTGCAGTACGGTAACGCACCACAAGGAACGACGTCGTTTCTTAGTGCAGTACCGTAACGCACCACAAGGAGCGACGTCGTTTCTTAGTGCAGTACGGTAACGCACCACAAGGAACGACGTCGTTTCTAAGTGCAGTACGGTAACGCACCACAAGGAACGACGTCGTTTCTAAGTGCAGTACGGTAACACACCACAAGGAACGACGTCGTTTCTTAGTGCAGTACGGTAACGCACCACAAGGAACGACGTCGTTTCGTAGTGCAGTACCGTAACGCACTGCAAGAAACGAGGTCGTTTCTTAGTGCAGTACCGTAACGCACCACAAGGAACGACGTCGTTTCTTAGTGCAGTACGGTAACGCACCACAAGGAACGACGTCGTTTCTTAGTGCAGTACCGTAACGCGCCACAAGGAGCGACGTCGTTTCTTAGTGCAGTACGGTAACGCACCACAAGGAACGACGTCGTTTCTTAGTGCAGTACGGTAACGCACCACAAGGAACCACGTCTTTTCTAAGTGTGCAGTACGGTAACAAACCACAAGGAACGACGTCGTTTCTCAGTGCAGTACCGTAACGCGCCACAAGGAGCGACGTCGTTTCTTAGTGCAGTACGGTAACGCACCACAAGGAACGACGTCGTTTCTTAGTGCAGTACGGTAACGCACCACAAGGAACCACGTCTTTTCTAAGTGTGCAGTACGGTAACAAACCACAAGGAACGACGTCGTTTCTCAGTGCAGTACCGTAACGCAACACAAGGAGCGACGTCGTTTATTAGTGCAGTACGGTAACGCACCACAAGGAGCGACGTCGTTTCTTAGTGCAGTACGGTAACGCACCACAAGGAACGACGTCTATTCTAAGTGCAGTACGGTAACCCACCACAAGGAACGACGTCGTTTCTTAGTGCAGTACGGTAACGCAACACAAGGAGCAACGTCGTTAATTAGTGCAGTACGCTAACGCACCACAAAGAGCGACGTCGTTTCTTAGTGCAGTACGGTAACGCACCACAAGGAACGACGTTGTTTCTTAGTGCAGTGCGGTGACGCACCACAAGGAACGACGTCGTTACTTATTGCAGTACGGTAACGCACCACAAGGAACGGCGTCGTTTCTTAGTGCAGTACCGTAACGCACCACAACGAGCGACGTCGTTTCTTAGTGCAGTACGGTAACGCACCACAAGGAGCGACGGCGTTTCTTAGTGCAGTACGGTAACGCACCACAAGGAACGACGTCGTTTCTTAGTGCAGTACAGTAACGCACCATATGGAGCGACGTCGTTTCTAAGTGCAGTACGGTAACGCACCACAAGGAACGACGTCGTTTTTTAGTGCAGTACGGTAACGCACCACAAGGAACGACGTCGTTTCTTAGTGCAGTACCGTAACGCACCATATGGAACGACGTCGTTTCTTAGTGCAGTACGGTAACGCACCACAAGGAGCGACGTCGTTTCTTAGTGCAGTACGGTAACGCACCACAAGGAGCGACGTCGTTTCTAAGTGCAGTACGGTAACGCACCAAAAGAAGCGACGTCGTTTCTTAGTGCTGTACGGTAACGCACCACAAGGAGCGATGTCGTTTCTAAGTGCAGTACGGTAACGCACCAAAAGGAGCGACGTCGTTTCTTAGTGCAGTACGGTAACGCACCAAAAGGAGCGACGTTGTTTCTTAGTGCAGTACGGTAACGCACCACAAGGGTAGACGTCGTTTCTTAGTGCAGTACGGTAACGCACCAAAAGGAGCGACGGCGTTTCATAGTGCAGTACGGTAACGCACCACAAGGAACGACGTCGTTTCATAGTGCAGTAGGGTAACGTACACCAGGAGCGACGTCGTTTCTTAGTGCAGTACGGTAACGCACCACAACGAACGACGTCGTTTCTTAGTGCAGTACGGTAACGCACCACAAGGAACGACGTCGTTTCTTAGTGCAGTACGGTAACGCACCACAAGGAACGACGTCGTTTCTCAGTGCAGTACCGTAACGCACCACAAGGAACGACGTCGTTTCTTAGTGCAGTACCGTAACGCACGACAAGGAGCGACGTCGTTTCTTAGTGCAGTACGGTAACGCACCACAAGGAGCGACGGCGTTTCTTAGTGCAGTACGGTAACGCACCACAAGGAACGACGTCGTTTCTTAGTGCAGTACGGTAACGCACCACAAGGAACGACGTCGTTTCTTAGTGCAGTACCGTAACGCACCACAAGGAGCGACGTCGTTTCTTAGTGCAGTACCGTAACGCACCACAAGGAGCGACGTCGTTTCTTAGTGCAGTACGGTAACGCACCACAAGGAACGACGTCGTTTTTTAGTGCAGTACGGTAACGCACCACAAGGAACGACGTCGTTTCTTAGTGCAGTACCGTAACGCACCATATGGAACGACGTCGTTTCTTAGTACAGTACGGTAACGCACCACAAGGAGCGACGTCGTTTCTTAGTGCAGTACGGTAACGCACCACAAGGAGCGACGTCGTTTCTAAGTGCAGTACGGTAACGCACCAAAAGAAGCGACGTCGTTTCTTAGTGCTGTACGGTAACGCACCACAAGGAGCGATGTCGTTTCTAAGTGCAGTACGGTAACGCACCAAAAGGAGCGACGTCGTTTCTTAGTGCAGTACGGTAACGCACCAAAAGGAGCGACGTTGTTTCTTAGTGCAGTACGGTAACGCACCACAAGGGTAGACGTCGTTTCTTAGTGCAGTACGGTAACGCACCAAAAGGAGCGACGGCGTTTCATAGTGCAGTACGGTAACGCACCACAAGGAACGACGTCGTTTCATAGTGCAGTAGGGTAACGTACACCAGGAGCGACGTCGTTTCTTAGTGCAGTACGGTAACGCACCACAACGAACGACGTCGTTTCTTAGTGCAGTACGGTAACGCACCACAAGGAACGACGTCGTTTCTTAGTGCAGTACGGTAACGCACCACAAGGAACGACGTCGTTTCTCAGTGCAGTACCGTAACGCACCACAAGGAACGACGTCGTTTCTTAGTGCAGTACCGTAACGCACGACAAGGAGCGACGTCGTTTCTTAGTGCAGTACGGTAACGCACCACAAGGAGCGACGGCGTTTCTTAGTGCAGTACGGTAACGCACCACAAGGAACGACGTCGTTTCTTAGTGCAGTACGGTAACGCACCACAAGGAACGACGTCGTTTCTTAGTGCAGTACCGTAACGCACCACAAGGAGCGACGTCGTTTCTTAGTGCAGTACCGTAACGCACCACAAGGAGCGACGTCGTTTCTTAGTGCAGTACGGTAACGCACCACAAGGAACGACGTCTATTCTAAGTGCAGTACGGTAACCCACCACAAGGAACGACGTCGTTTCTTAGTGCAGTACGGTAACGCAACACAAGGAGCAACGTCGTTAATTAGTGCAGTACGCTAACGCACCACAAAGAGCGACGTCGTTTCTTAGTGCAGTACGGTAACGCACCACAAGGAACGACGTTGTTTCTTAGTGCAGTGCGGTGACGCACCACAAGGAACGACGTCGTTACTTATTGCAGTACGGTAACGCACCACAAGGAACGGCGTCGTTTCTTAGTGCAGTACCGTAACGCACCACAACGAGCGACGTCGTTTCTTAGTGCAGTACGGTAACGCACCACAAGGAGCGACGGCGTTTCTTAGTGCAGTACGGTAACGCACCACAAGGAACGACGTCGTTTCTTAGTGCAGTACAGTAACGCACCATATGGAGCGACGTCGTTTCTAAGTGCAGTACGGTAACGCACCACAAGGAACGACGTCGTTTTTTAGTGCAGTACGGTAACGCACCACAAGGAACGACGTCGTTTCTTAGTGCAGTACCGTAACGCACCATATGGAACGACGTCGTTTCTTAGTGCAGTACGGTAACGCACCACAAGGAGCGACGTCGTTTCTTAGTGCAGTACGGTAACGCACCACAAGGAGCGACGTCGTTTCTAAGTGCAGTACGGTAACGCACCAAAAGAAGCGACGTCGTTTCTTAGTGCTGTACGGTAACGCACCACAAGGAGCGATGTCGTTTCTAAGTGCAGTACGGTAACGCACCAAAAGGAGCGACGTCGTTTCTTAGTGCAGTACGGTAACGCACCAAAAGGAGCGACGTTGTTTCTTAGTGCAGTACGGTAACGCACCACAAGGGTAGACGTCGTTTCTTAGTGCAGTACGGTAACGCACCAAAAGGAGCGACGGCGTTTCATAGTGCAGTACGGTAACGCACCACAAGGAACGACGTCGTTTCATAGTGCAGTAGGGTAACGTACACCAGGAGCGACGTCGTTTCTTAGTGCAGTACGGTAACGCACCACAACGAACGACGTCGTTTCTTAGTGCAGTACGGTAACGCACCACAAGGAACGACGTCGTTTCTTAGTGCAGTACGGTAACGCACCACAAGGAACGACGTCGTTTCTCAGTGCAGTACCGTAACGCACCACAAGGAACGACGTCGTTTCTTAGTGCAGTACCGTAACGCACGACAAGGAGCGACGTCGTTTCTTAGTGCAGTACGGTAACGCACCACAAGGAGCGACGGCGTTTCTTAGTGCAGTACGGTAACGCACCACAAGGAACGACGTCGTTTCTTAGTGCAGTACGGTAACGCACCACAAGGAACGACGTCGTTTCTTAGTGCAGTACCGTAACGCACCACAAGGAGCGACGTCGTTTCTTAGTGCAGTACCGTAACGCACCACAAGGAGCGACGTCGTTTCTTAGTGCAGTACGGTAACGCACCACAAGGAACGACGTCGTTTTTTAGTGCAGTACGGTAACGCACCACAAGGAACGACGTCGTTTCTTAGTGCAGTACCGTAACGCACCATATGGAACGACGTCGTTTCTTAGTACAGTACGGTAACGCACCACAAGGAGCGACGTCGTTTCTTAGTGCAGTACGGTAACGCACCACAAGGAGCGACGTCGTTTCTAAGTGCAGTACGGTAACGCACCAAAAGAAGCGACGTCGTTTCTTAGTGCTGTACGGTAACGCACCACAAGGAGCGATGTCGTTTCTAAGTGCAGTACGGTAACGCACCAAAAGGAGCGACGTCGTTTCTTAGTGCAGTACGGTAACGCACCAAAAGGAGCGACGTTGTTTCTTAGTGCAGTACGGTAACGCACCACAAGGGTAGACGTCGTTTCTTAGTGCAGTACGGTAACGCACCAAAAGGAGCGACGGCGTTTCATAGTGCAGTACGGTAACGCACCACAAGGAACGACGTCGTTTCATAGTGCAGTAGGGTAACGTACACCAGGAGCGACGTCGTTTCTTAGTGCAGTACGGTAACGCACCACAACGAACGACGTCGTTTCTTAGTGCAGTACGGTAACGCACCACAAGGAACGACGTCGTTTCTTAGTGCAGTACGGTAACGCACCACAAGGAACGACGTCGTTTCTCAGTGCAGTACCGTAACGCACCACAAGGAACGACGTCGTTTCTTAGTGCAGTACCGTAACGCACGACAAGGAGCGACGTCGTTTCTTAGTGCAGTACGGTAACGCACCACAAGGAGCGACGGCGTTTCTTAGTGCAGTACGGTAACGCACCACAAGGAACGACGTCGTTTCTTAGTGCAGTACGGTAACGCACCACAAGGAACGACGTCGTTTCTTAGTGCAGTACCGTAACGCACCACAAGGAGCGACGTCGTTTCTTAGTGCAGTACCGTAACGCACCACAAGGAGCGACGTCGTTTCTTAGTGCAGTACGGTAACGCACCACAAGGAACGACGTCGTTTCTTAGTGCAGTACGGTAACGCACCACAAGGAACGACGTCGTTTCTAAGTGCAGTACCGTAACGCACCGCAAGGAACGACGTCGTTTCTAAGTGCAGTACGGTAACACACCACAAGGAACGACGTCGTTTCTTAGTGCAGTACGGTAACGCACCACGAGGAACGACGTCGTTTCGTAGTGCAGTACCGTAACGCACTGCAAGAAACGACGTCGTTTCTTAGTGCAGTACCGTAACGCACCACAAGGAGCGACGTCCTTTCTTAGTGCAGTACGGTAACGCACCACAAGGAACGACGTCGTGTCTTAGTGCAGTACGGTAACGCACAACAAGGAACGACGTCTTTTCTAAGTGCAGTACGGTAACGCACCACAAGGAACGACGTCGTTTCTTAGTGCAGTACCGTAACGCACCACAAGGAGCGACGTCGTTTCTTAGTGCAGTACGGTAACGCACCACAAGGAACGACGTCGTTTCTAAGTGCAGTACGGTAACGCACCACAAGGAACGACGTCGTTTCTAAGTGCAGTACGGTAACACACCACAAGGAACGACGTCGTTTCTTAGTGCAGTACGGTAACGCACCACAAGGAACGACGTCGTTTCGTAGTGCAGTACCGTAACGCACTGCAAGAAACGAGGTCGTTTCTTAGTGCAGTACCGTAACGCACCACAAGGAACGACGTCGTTTCTTAGTGCAGTACGGTAACGCACCACAAGGAACGACGTCGTTTCTTAGTGCAGTACCGTAACGCGCCACAAGGAACGACGTCGTTTCTTAGTGCAGTACGGTAACGCACCACAAGGAACGACGTCGTTTCTTAGTGCAGTACGGTAACGCACCACAAGGAACCACGTCTTTTCTAAGTGTGCAGTACGGTAACAAACCACAAGGAACGACGTCGTTTCTCAGTGCAGTACCGTAACGCGCCACAAGGAGCGACGTCGTTTCTTAGTGCAGTACGGTAACGCACCACAAGGAACGACGTCGTTTCTCAGTGCAGTACCGTAACGCAACACAAGGAGCGACGTCGTTTATTAGTGCAGTACGGTAACGCACCACAAGGAGCGACGTCGTTTCTTAGTGCAGTACGGTAACGCACCACAAGGAACGACGTCTATTCTAAGTGCAGTACGGTAACCCACCACAAGGAACGACGTCGTTTCTTAGTGCAGTACCGTAACGCAACACAAGGAGCAACGTCGTTAATTAGTGCAGTACGCTAACGCACCACAAAGAGCGACGTCGTTTCTTAGTGCAGTACGGTAACGCACCACAAGGAACGACGTTGTTTCTTAGGGCAGTGCGGTGACGCACCACAAGGAACGACGTCGTTACTTATTGCAGTACGGTAACGCACCACAAGGAACGGCGTCGTTTCTTAGTGCAGTACCGTAACGCACCACAACGAGCGACGTCGTTTCTTAGTGCAGTACGGTAACGCACCACTAGGAGCGACGGCGTTTCTTAGTGCAGTACGGTAACGCACCACAATGAACGACGTCGTTTCTTAGTGCAGTACAGTAACGCACCATATGGAGCGACGTCGTTTCTAAGTGCAGTACGGTAACGCACCACAAGGAACGACGTCGTTTTTTAGTGCAGTACGGTAACGCACCACAAGGAACGACGTCGTTTCTTAGTGCAGTACCGTAACGCACCATATGGAACGACGTCGTTTCTTAGTGCAGTACGGTAACGCACCACAAGGAACGACGTCGTTTCGTAGTGCAGTACCGTAACGCACTGCAAGAAACGAGGTCGTTTCTTAGTGCAGTACCGTAACGCACCACAAGGAACGACGTCGTTTCTTAGTGCAGTACGGTAACGCACCACAAGGAACGACGTCGTTTCTTAGTGCAGTACCGTAACGCGCCACAAGGAGCGACGTCGTTTCTTAGTGCAGTACGGTAACGCACCACAAGGAACGACGTCGTTTCTTAGTGCAGTACGGTAACGCACCACAAGGAACCACGTCTTTTCTAAGTGTGCAGTACGGTAACAAACCACAAGGAACGACGTCGTTTCTCAGTGCAGTACCGTAACGCGCCACAAGGAGCGACGTCGTTTCTTAGTGCAGTACGGTAACGCACCACAAGGAACGACGTCGTTTCTCAGTGCAGTACCGTAACGCAACACAAGGAGCGACGTCGTTTATTAGTGCAGTACGGTAACGCACCACAAGGAGCGACGTCGTTTCTTAGTGCAGTACGGTAACGCACCACAAGGAACGACGTCTATTCTAAGTGCAGTACGGTAACCCACCACAAGGAACGACGTCGTTTCTTAGTGCAGTACCGTAACGCAACACAAGGAGCAACGTCGTTAATTAGTGCAGTACGCTAACGCACCACAAAGAGCGACGTCGTTTCTTAGTGCAGTACGGTAACGCACCACAAGGAACGACGTTGTTTCTTAGTGCAGTGCGGTGACGCACCACAAGGAACGACGTCGTTACTTATTGCAGTACGGTAACGCACCACAAGGAACGGCGTCGTTTCTTAGTGCAGTACCGTAACGCACCACAACGAGCGACGTCGTTTCTTAGTGCAGTACGGTAACGCACCACAAGGAGCGACGGCGTTTCTTAGTGCAGTACGGTAACGCACCACAAGGAACGACGTCGTTTCTTAGTGCAGTACCGTAACGCACCATATGGAACGACGTCGTTTCTTAGTGCAGTACGGTAACGCACCACAAGGAGCGACGTCGTTTCTTAGTGCAGTACGGTAACGCACCACAAGGAGCGATGTCGTTTCTAAGTGCAGTACGGTAACGCACCAAAAGGAGCGACGTCGTTTCTTAGTGCAGTACGGTAACGCACCAAAAGGAGCGACGTTGTTTCTTAGTGCAGTACGGTAACGCACCACAAGGGTAGACGTCGTTTCTTAGTGCAGTACGGTAACGCACCAAAAGGAGCGACGGCGTTTCATAGTGCAGTACGGTAACGCACCACAAGGAACGACGTCGTTTCATAGTGCAGTACGGTAACGTACACCAGGAGCGACGTCGTTTCTTAGTGCAGTACGGTAACGCACCACAACGAACGACGTCGTTTCTTAGTGCAGTACGGTAACGCACCACAAGGAACGACGTCGTTTCTTAGTGCAGTACGGTAACGCACCACAAGGAACGACGTCGTTTCTCAGTGCAGTACCGTAACGCACCACAAGGAACGACGTCGTTTCTTAGTGCAGTACCGTAACGCACGACAAGGAGCGACGTCGTTTCTTAGTGCAGTACGGTAACGCACCACAAGGAGCGACGGCGTTTCTTAGTGCAGTACGGTAACGCACCACAAGGAACGACGTCGTTTCTTAGTGCAGTACGGTAACGCACCACAAGGAACGACGTCGTTTCTTAGTGCAGTACCGTAACGCACCACAAGGAGCGACGTCGTTTCTTAGTGCAGTACCGTAACGCACCACAAGGAGCGACGTCGTTTCTTAGTGCAGTACGGTAACGCACCACAAGGAACGACGTCGTTTTTTAGTGCAGTACGGTAACGCACCACAAGGAACGACGTCGTTTCTTAGTGCAGTACCGTAACGCACCATATGGAACGACGTCGTTTCTTAGTACAGTACGGTAACGCACCACAAGGAGCGACGTCGTTTCTTAGTGCAGTACGGTAACGCACCACAAGGAGCGACGTCGTTTCTAAGTGCAGTACGGTAACGCACCAAAAGAAGCGACGTCGTTTCTTAGTGCTGTACGGTAACGCACCACAAGGAGCGATGTCGTTTCTAAGTGCAGTACGGTAACGCACCAAAAGGAGCGACGTCGTTTCTTAGTGCAGTACGGTAACGCACCAAAAGGAGCGACGTTGTTTCTTAGTGCAGTACGGTAACGCACCACAAGGGTAGACGTCGTTTCTTAGTGCAGTACGGTAACGCACCAAAAGGAGCGACGGCGTTTCATAGTGCAGTACGGTAACGCACCACAAGGAACGACGTCGTTTCATAGTGCAGTAGGGTAACGTACACCAGGAGCGACGTCGTTTCTTAGTGCAGTACGGTAACGCACCACAACGAACGACGTCGTTTCTTAGTGCAGTACGGTAACGCACCACAAGGAACGACGTCGTTTCTTAGTGCAGTACGGTAACGCACCACAAGGAACGACGTCGTTTCTCAGTGCAGTACCGTAACGCACCACAAGGAACGACGTCGTTTCTTAGTGCAGTACCGTAACGCACGACAAGGAGCGACGTCGTTTCTTAGTGCAGTACGGTAACGCACCACAAGGAGCGACGGCGTTTCTTAGTGCAGTACGGTAACGCACCACAAGGAACGACGTCGTTTCTTAGTGCAGTACGGTAACGCACCACAAGGAACGACGTCGTTTCTTAGTGCAGTACCGTAACGCACCACAAGGAGCGACGTCGTTTCTTAGTGCAGTACCGTAACGCACCACAAGGAGCGACGTCGTTTCTTAGTGCAGTACGGTAACGCACCACAAGGAACGACGTCGTTTCTTAGTGCAGTACGGTAACGCACCACAAGGAACGACGTCGTTTCTAAGTGCAGTACCGTAACGCACCGCAAGGAACGACGTCGTTTCTAAGTGCAGTACGGTAACACACCACAAGGAACGACGTCGTTTCTTAGTGCAGTACGGTAACGCACCACGAGGAACGACGTCGTTTCGTAGTGCAGTACCGTAACGCACTGCAAGAAACGACGTCGTTTCTTAGTGCAGTACCGTAACGCACCACAAGGAGCGACGTCGTTTCTTAGTGCAGTACGGTAACGCACCACAAGGAACGACGTCGTGTCTTAGTGCAGTACGGTAACGCACAACAAGGAGCGACGTCTTTTCTAAGTGCAGTACGGTAACGCACCACAAGGAACGACGTCGTTTCTTAGTGCAGTACCGTAACGCACCACAAGGAGCGACGTCGTTTCTTAGTGCAGTACGGTAACGCACCACAAGGAACGACGTCGTTTCTAAGTGCAGTACGGTAACGCACCACAAAGAACGACGTCGTTTCTAAGTGCAGTACGGTAACACACCACAAGGAACGACGTCGTTTCTTAGTGCAGTACGGTAACGCACCACAAGGAACGACGTCGTTTCGTAGTGCAGTACCGTAACGCACTGCAAGAAACGAGGTCGTTTCTTAGTGCAGTACCGTAACGCACCACAAGGAACGACGTCGTTTCTTAGTGCAGTACGGTAACGCACCACAAGGAACGACGTCGTTTCTTAGTGCAGTACCGTAACGCGCCACAAGGAGCGACGTCGTTTCTTAGTGCAGTACGGTAACGCACCACAAGGAACGACGTCGTTTCTTAGTGCAGTACGGTAACGCACCACAAGGAACCACGTCTTTTCTAAGTGTGCAGTACGGTAACAAACCACAAGGAACGACGTCGTTTCTCAGTGCAGTACCGTAACGCGCCACAAGGAGCGACGTCGTTTCTTAGTGCAGTACGGTAACGCACCACAAGGAACGACGTCGTTTCTCAGTGCAGTACCGTAACGCAACACAAGGAGCGACGTCGTTTATTAGTGCAGTACGGTAACGCACCACAAGGAGCGACGTCGTTTCTTAGTGCAGTACGGTAACGCACCACAAGGAACGACGTCTATTCTAAGTGCAGTACGGTAACCCACCACAAGGAACGACGTCGTTTCTTAGTGCAGTACCGTAACGCAACACAAGGAGCAACGTCGTTAATTAGTGCAGTACGCTAACGCACCACAAAGAGCGACGTCGTTTCTTAGTGCAGTACGGTAACGCACCACAAGGAACGACGTTGTTTCTTAGTGCAGTGCGGTGACGCACCACAAGGAACGACGTCGTTACTTATTGCAGTACGGTAACGCACCACAAGGAACGGCGTCGTTTCTTAGTGCAGTACCGTAACGCACCACAACGAGCGACGTCGTTTCTTAGTGCAGTACGGTAACGCACCACAAGGAGCGACGGCGTTTCTTAGTGCAGTACGGTAACGCACCACAATGAACGACGTCGTTTCTTAGTGCAGTACAGTAACGCACCATATGGAGCGACGTCGTTTCTAAGTGCAGTACGGTAACGCACCACAAGGAACGACGTCGTTTTTTAGTGCAGTACGGTAACGCACCACAAGGAACGACGTCGTTTCTTAGTGCAGTACCGTAACGCACCATATGGAACGACGTCGTTTCTTAGTGCAGTACGGTAACGCACCACAAGGAGCGACGTCGTTTCTTAGTGCAGTACGGTAACGCACCACAAGGAGCGACGTCGTTTCTAAGTGCAGTACGGTAACGCACCAAAAGAAGCGACGTCGTTTCTTAGTGCTGTACGGTAACGCACCACAAGGAGCGATGTCGTTTCTAAGTGCAGTACGGTAACGCACCAAAAGGAGCGACGTCGTTTCTTAGTGCAGTACGGTAACGCACCAAAAGGAGCGACGTTGTTTCTTAGTGCAGTACGGTAACGCACCACAAGGGTAGACGTCGTTTCTTAGTGCAGTACGGTAACGCACCAAAAGGAGCGACGGCGTTTCATAGTGCAGTACGGTAACGCACCACAAGGAACGACGTCGTTTCATAGTGCAGTAGGGTAACGTACACCAGGAGCGATGTCGTTTCTTAGTGCAGTACGGTAACGCACCACAACGAACGACGTCGTTTCTTAGTGCAGTACGGTAACGCACCACAAGGAACGACGTCGTTTCTTAGTGCAGTACGGTAACGCACCACAAGGAACGACGTCGTTTCTCAGTGCAGTACCGTAACGCACCACAAGGAACGACGTCGTTTCTTAGTGCAGTACGGTAACGCACCACAAGGAGCGACGGCGTTTCTTAGTGCAGTACGGTAACGCACCACAAGGAACGACGTCGTTTCTTAGTGCAGTACGGTAACGCACCACAAGGAACGACGTCGTTTCTTAGTGCAGTACCGTAACGCACCACAAGGAGCGACGTCGTTTCTTAGTGCAGTACCGTAACGCACCACAAGGAACGACGTCGTTTCTTAGTGCAGTACGGTAACGCACCACAAGGAACGACGTCGTTTCTTAGTGCAGTACGGTAACGCACCACAAGGAACGACGTCGTTTCTAAGTGCAGTACCGTAACGCACCGCAAGGAACGACGTCGTTTCTAAGTGCAGTACGGTAACCCACCACAAGGAACGACGTCGTTTCTTAGTGCAGTACGGTAACGCACCACGAGGAACGACGTCGTTTCGTAGTGCAGTATCGTAACGCACTGCAAGAAACGACGTCGTTTCTTAGTGCAGTACCGTAACGCACCACAAGGAGCGACGTCGTTTCTTAGTGCAGTACGGTAACGCACCACAAGGAACGACGTCGTGTCTTAGTGCAGTACGGTAACGCACAACAAGGAACGACGTCTTTTCTAAGTGCAGTACGGTAACGCACCACAAGGAACGACGTCGTTTCTTAGTGCAGTACCGTAACGCACCACAAGGAGCGACGTCGTTTCTTAGTGCAGTACGGTAACGCACCACAAGGAACGACGTCGTTTCTAAGTGCAGTACGGTAACGCACCACAAGGAACGACGTCGTTTCTAAGTGCAGTACGGTAACACACCACAAGGAACGACGTCGTTTCTTAGTGCAGTACGGTAACGCACCACAAGGAACGACGTCGTTTCGTAGTGCAGTACCGTAACGCACTGCAAGAAACGAGGTCGTTTCTTAGTGCAGTACCGTAACGCACCACAAGGAACGACGTCGTTTCTTAGTGCAGTACGGTAACGCACCACAAGGAACGGCGTCGTTTCTTAGTGCAGTACCGTAACGCGCCACAAGGAGCGACGTCGTTTCTTAGTGCAGTACGGTAACGCACCACAAGGAACGACGTCGTTTCTTAGTGCAGTACGGTAACGCACCACAAGGAACCACGTCTTTTCTAAGTGTGCAGTACGGTAACAAACCACAAGGAACGACGTCGTTTCTCAGTGCAGTACCGTAACGCGCCACAAGGAGCGACGTCGTTTCTTAGTGCAGTACGGTAACGCACCACAAGGAACGACGTCGTTTCTTAGTGCAGTACGGTAACGCACCACAAGGAACCACGTCTTTTCTAAGTGTGCAGTACGGTAACAAACCACAAGGAACGACGTCGTTTCTCAGTGCAGTACCGTAACGCAACACAAGGAGCGACGTCGTTTATTAGTGCAGTACGGTAACGCACCACAAGGAGCGACGTCGTTTCTTAGTGCAGTACGGTAACGCACCACAAGGAACGACGTCTATTCTAAGTGCAGTACGGTAACCCACCACAAGGAACGACGTCGTTTCTTAGTGCAGTACCGTAACGCAACACAAGGAGCAACGTCGTTAATTAGTGCAGTACGCTAACGCACCACAAAGAGCGACGTCGTTTCTTAGTGCAGTACGGTAACGCACCACAAGGAACGACGTTGTTTCTTAGTGCAGTGCGGTGACGCACCACAAGGAACGACGTCGTTACTTATTGCAGTACGGTAACGCACCACAAGGAACGGCGTCGTTTCTTAGTGCAGTACCGTAACGCACCACAACGAGCGACGTCGTTTCTTAGTGCAGTACGGTAACGCACCACAAGGAGCGACGGCGTTTCTTAGTGCAGTACGGTAACGCACCACAAGGAACGACGTCGTTTCTTAGTGCAGTACAGTAACGCACCACAAGGAGCGACGTCGTTTCTAAGTGCAGTACGGTAACGCACCACAAGGAACGACGTCGTTTTTTAGTGCAGTACGGTAACGCACCACAAGGAACGACGTCGTTTCTTAGTGCAGTACCGTAACGCACCATATGGAACGACGTCGTTTCTTAGTGCAGTACGGTAACGCACCACAAGGAACGACGTCGTTTCTAAGTGCAGTACGGTAACGCACCACAAGGAACGACGTCGTTTCTTAGTGCAGTACGGTAACGCACCACAAGGAACGACGTCGTTTCTTAGTGCTGTACCGTAACGCACCACCAGGAACGACGTCGTTTCTTAGTGCGGTATGGTAACACACCACAAGGAACGACGTCGTTTCTTAGTGCAGTACCGTAACGCACCACAAGGAACGACGTCGTTTCTAAGTGCAGTACCGTAACGCACCACAAGGAACGACGGCGTTTCTTAGTGCAGTACGGTAACGCACCACCAGGAGCGAGGTCGTTTCTAAGTGCAGTAGGGTAACGCACCAAAAGGAGCGACGTCGTTTCTTAGTGCAGTACGGTAACGCACCACAAGGAGCGACCTCGTTTCTAAGTGCAGTACGGTAACGCACCAAAAGCAGCGACGTCGTTTCTTAGTGCAGTACGGTAACGCACCACAAGGAGCGACGTCGTTTCCAAGTGCAGTACGGTAACGCACCAAAAGGAGCGACGTCGTTTCTTAGTGCAGTACCGTAACGCACCACAAGGAGCGACGTCGTTTCTAAGTGCAGTACGGTAACGCACCAAAAGGAACGACGTCGTTTCTTAGTGCAGTACCGTAACGCACCAAAAGGAGCGACGTCGTTTCTCAGTGCAGTACGGTAACGCACCACAAGGAGCGACGTCGTTTCTAAGTGCAGAACGGTAACGCACCAAAAGGAGAGACGTCGTTTCTTAGTGCAGTACGGTAACGCACCAAAAGGAGCGACGTCGTTTCTTAGTGCAGTACGGTAACGCACCACCAGGAGCGACGTCGTTTCTAAGTGCAGTACGGTAACGCACCAAAAGGAGCGACGTCGTTTCTTAGTGCAGTACGGTAACGCACCACAGGGAGTGACGTCGTTTCTTAGTGCAGTACGGTAACGCACCACAAGGAGCGACGGCGTTTCTAAGTGCAGTACGGTAACGCACCACAAGGAACGACGTCGTTCCATAGTGCAGTACGGTAACGCACACCAGGAGCGACGTCGTTTCTTAGTGCAGTACGGTAGCGCACCACAAGGAGCGACCTCGTTTCTAACTACAGTACGGTAACGCACCACAAGGAGCGACGGCGTTTCTTAGTGCAGTACGGTAACGCACCTCAAGAAACGACGTTGTTTCTTATTGCAGAACGGTAACGCACCACAAGGAGCGACGTCGTTTCTTAGTGCAGTACGCTAACGCACCACAAGGCCCGACGTCGTTTCTTAGTGCAGTACGGTAACGCACCACAAAGAGCGACGTCGTTTCTAAGTGCAGCACGGTAACGCACCACAAGGAGCGACGTCGTTTCTAAGTGCAGTACGGTATCGCACCACAAGGAGCGACGTCGTTTCTTAGTGCAGTACGGTAACGCACCACAAGGAGCGATGGCGTTTCTTAGTGCAGTACGGTAACGCACCACAAGAAGCGACGTCGTTTCTTAGTGCAGTACGGTCACGCACCATAAGGAGCGACGGCGTTTCTTAGTGCAGTACGGTAACGCACCACAAGGAGCGACGTCGTTTCTGAGTGCAGTACGGTAACGCACCACAAGGAGCGACGGCGTTTCTTAGTGCAGTACGGTAACGCACCACACGGAGCGACGGCGTTTCTTAGAGCAGTACCGTAACGCACCACAAGGAACGACGGCGTTTCTTAGTGCAGTACGGTAACGCACCACATGGAGCGACGTCGTTTCTAAGTGCAGTACGGTAACGCACCACAAGGAGTGACGTCGTTTCTAAGTGCAGTACGGTAACGCACCAAAAGAAGCGACGTCGTTTCTTAGTGCTGTACGGTAACGCACCACAAGGAGCGATGTCGTTTCTAAGTGCAGTACGGTAACGCACCACAAGGAGCGACGTCGTTTCTTAGTGCAGTACGGTAACGCACCAAAAGGAGCGACGTTGTTTCTTAGTGCAGTACGGTAACGCACCACAAGGAGCGACGTCGTTTCTAAGTGCAGTACGGTAACGCACCAAAAGGAGCGACGTCGTTTCTTAGTGCAGTACGGTAACGCACCACAAGGGTAGACGTCGTTTCTAAGTGCAGTACGGTAACGCACCACAAGGAGCAACGGCGTTTCTTAGTGCAGTACGGTAACGCAGCACAAGGAACGACGTCGTTTCATAGTGCAGTACGGTAACGTACACCGAGAGCGACGTCGTTTCTTAGTGCAGTACGGTAGCGCACCACAAGGAGCGACCTCGTTTCTTAGTGCAGTACGGTAACGCACCACAAGGAGCGACGTTGTTTCTATGTGCAGTACGGTAACGCACCACAAGGAACGACGTCGTTTCTTAGTGCAGTACGGTAACGCACCAAAAGGAACGACGGCGTTTCTTAGTGCAGTACGCTAACGCACCACAAAGAGCGACGTCGTTTCTTAGTGCAGTGCGGTAACGCACCACAAGGAACGACGTCGTTTCTTATTGCAGTACGGTAACGCACCACAAGGAACGGCGTCGTTTCTTAGTGCAGTACCGTAACGCACCACAAGGAACGACGTCGTTTCTTAGTGCAGTACGGTAACGCACCACAAGGAGCGACGGCGTTTCTTAGTGCAGTACGGTAACGCACCACAAGGAACGACGTCGTTTCTTAGTGCAGTACAGTAACGCACCACAAGGAACGACGTCGTTTCTTAGTGCAGTGCGGTAACGCACCACAAGGAACGACGTCGTTTCTTATTGCAGTACGGTAACGCACCACAAGGAACGGCGTCGTTTCTTAGTGCAGTACCGTAACGCACCACAAGGAACGACGTCGTTTCTTAGTGCAGTACGGTAACGCACCACAAGGAGCGACGGCGTTTCTTAGTGCAGTACGGTAACGCACCACAAGGAACGACGTCGTTTCTTAGTGCAGTACAGTAACGCACCACAAGGAACGACGTCGTTTCTTAGTGCAGTACTGTAACGCACCACAAGGAACGACGGCGTTTCTTAGTGAAGTACGGTAACGCAGCACAAGGAACGACGTCGTTTCTTAGTGCAGTACGGTAACGCACCACAAGGAGCGACGTCGTTTCTTAGTGCAGTACGGTAACGCACCACAAGGAACGACGTCGTTTCTTAATGCAGTACGGTAACGCACCACAAGGAGCGACGTCGTTTCTTAGTGCAGTACCGTAACGCATCACAAGGAACGACGTCGTTTCTAAGTGCAGTACGGTAACGCACCACAAGGAACGACGTCGTTTTTTAGTGCAGAACGGTAACGCACCACAAGGAACGACGGCGTTTCTTAGTGCAGTACGGTAACGCACCACAAGGAGTGACGTCGTTTCTTAGTGCAGTACGGTAACGCACCACAAGGAACGACGTCGTTTCTAAGCGCAGTACGGTAACGCACCGCACGTAACGACGTCGTTTCTTAGTGCAGTACGGTAGCGCACCACAAGGAGCGACGTCGTTTCTTAGTGCAGTTCGGTAACGCACCACAAGGAGCGACGTCGTTTCTAAGTGCAGTACGGTAACGCACCAAAAGGAGCGACGTCGTTTCTTAGTGCAGTACGGTAACGCACCACAAGGAGCGACGTCGTTTCTAAGTGCAGTACGGTAACGCACCAAAAGGAGCGATGTCGTTTCATAGTGCGGTACGGTAACGCACCACAAGGAACGACGTCGTTTCTTAGTGCAGTACAGTAACGCACCACAAGGAACGACGTCGTTTCTTAGTGCAGTACGGTAACGCACCACAAGGAACGACGGCGTTTCTAAGTGCAGTACGGTAACGCACCACAAGGAACGACGGCGTTTCTTAGTGCAGTACGGTAACGCAGCACAAGGAACGACGGCGTTTCTAAGTGCAGTACCGTAACGCACCACAAGGAGCGACGTCGTTTCTAAGTGCAGTACGGTAACGCACCACAAGGAGCGACGTCGTTTCTAAGTGCAGTACGGTAACGCACCCCAAGGAGCGACGTCGTTTCTAAGTGCAGTACGGTAACGCACCACAAGGAACGACGGCGCTTCTTAGTGCAGTACGGTAACGCACCACAGGGAGCGACGTCGTTTCTTAGTGCAGTACCGTAACGCACCACAAAGAACGACGTCGTTTCCAAGTGCAGTACGGTAACGCACCACAAGGAACGACGTCGTTTCTTAGTGCAGTACGGTAACGCACCACAAGGAACGGCGTCGTTTCTTAGTGCAGTACGGTAACGCACCACAAGGAGCGACGTCGTTTCTTAGTGCAGTACGGTAACGCACCACAAGGAACGACGTCGTTTTTTAGTGCAGTACGGTAACGCACCACAAGGAGCGACGTCGTTTCTTAGTGCAGTACGGTAACGCACCACAAGGAGCGACGTCGTTTCTTAGTGCAGTACCGTAACGCATCACAAGGAACGACGTCGTTTCTAAGTGCAGTACGGTAACGCAGCACAAGGAACGACGGCGTTTCTTAGTGCAGTACGGAAACGCACCACAAGGGGTGATGTCGTTTCTTAGTGCAGTACGGTAACGCACCACAAGGAACGACGGCGTTTCTTAGTGCAGTACGGTAACGCAGCACAAGGAACGACGACGTTTCTAAGTGCAGTACGGTAACGCACCACAAGGAACGACGTTGTTTCTTAGTGCAGTACGCTAACGCACCACAAAGAGCGACGTCGTTTCTTAGTGCAGTACGGTAACGCACCACAAGGAGCGACGTCGTTTCTTAGTGCAGTACGGTAACGCACCCCAAGGAGCGACGTCGTTTCTAAGTGCAGTACGGTAACGCACCACAAGGAACGACGGCGCTTCTTAGTGCAGCACGGTAACGCACCACAAGGAGCGACGTCGTTTCTTAGTGCAGTACGGTAACGCACCACAAGGAGCGACGTCGTTTCTTAGTGCAGTACCGTAACGCCCCACAAGGAACGACGTCGTTTCTAAGTGCAGTACGGTAACGCACCACAAGGAACGACGTCGTTTCTTAGTGCAGTACGGTAACGCACGACAAGGAACGACGTCGTTTCTTAGTGCAGTACGGTAACGCACCACAAGGAGCGACGTCGTTTCTTAGTGCAGTACGGTAACGCACCACAAGGAACGACGTCGTTTCTTAGTGCAGTACGGTAACGCACCACAAGGAGCGACGTCGTTTCTTAGTGCAGTACCGTAACGCATCACAAGGAACGACGTCGTTTCTAAGTGCAGTACGGTAACGCACCACAAGGAACGACGTCGTTTTTTAGTGCAGTACGGCAACGCACCAAAAGGAACGACGTTGTTTCTTAGTGCAGTACGCTAACGCACCACAAAGAGCGACGTCGTTTCTTAGTGCAGTAAGGTAACGCACCACAAGGAACGACGTCGTTTCTTAGTGCAGTGCGGTAACGCACCACAAGGAACGACGTCGTTTCTTAGTGCAGTGCGGTAACGCACCACAAGGAACGACGGCGTTTCTTATTGCAGTGCTTTAACGCACCACAAGAAACGGCGTCGTTTCTTAGTGCAGTACCGTAACGCACCACAAGGAACGACGTCGTTTCTTAGTGCAGTGCGGTAACGCACCACAAGGAGCGACGGCGTTTCTTAGTGCAGTACGGTAACGCACCACAAGGAACGACGTCGTTTCTTAGTGCAGTACAGTAACGCACCACAAGGAACGACGGCGTTTCTTAGTGCCGTACGGTAACGCAGCACAAGGAACGACGGCGTTTCTTAGTGCAGTACGGTAACGCACCACAAGGGGTGATGTCGTTTCTTAGTGCAGTACGGTAACGCACCACAAGTAACGACGGCGTTTCTTAGTGCAGTACGGTAACGCACCACAAGAAGCGACGTCGTTTCTTAGTGCAGTACGGTCACGCACCATAAGGAGCGACGTCGTTGCTTAGTGCAGTACGGTCACGCACCACAAGGAGCGACGTCGTTTCTAAGTGCAGTACGGTAACGCACCAAAAGGAGCGACGTCGTTTCTTAGTGCAGTACGGTAACGCACCACAAGGGTAGACGTCGTTTCTAAGTGCAGTACGGTAACGCACCACAAGGAACGGCGTCGTTTCTTAGTGCAGTACCGTAACGCACCACAACGAGCGACGTCGTTTCTTAGTGCAGTACGGTAACGCACCACAAGGAACGACGTTGTTTCTTAGTGCAGTGCGGTGACGCACCACAAGGAACGACGTCGTTACTTATTGCAGTACGGTAACGCACCACAAGGAACGGCGTCGTTTCTTAGTGCAGTACCGTAACGCACCACAACGAGCGACGTCGTTTCTTAGTGCAGTACGGTAACGCACCACAAGGAGCGACGGCGTTTCTTAGTGCAGTACGGTAACGCACCACAATGAACGACGTCGTTTCTTAGTGCAGTACAGTAACGCACCATATGGAGCGACGTCGTTTCTAAGTGCAGTACGGTAACGCACCACAAGGAACGACGTCGTTTTTTAGTGCAGTACGGTAACGCACCACAAGGAACGACGTCGTTTCTTAGTGCAGTACCGTAACGCACCATATGGAACGACGTCGTTTCTTAGTGCAGTACGGTAACGCACCACAAGGAGCGACGTCGTTTCTTAGTGCAGTACGGTAACGCACCACAAGGAGCGACGTCGTTTCTAAGTGCAGTACGGTAACGCACCAAAAGAAGCGACGTCGTTTCTTAGTGCTGTACGGTAACGCACCACAAGGAGCGATGTCGTTTCTAAGTGCAGTACGGTAACGCACCAAAAGGAGCGACGTCGTTTCTTAGTGCAGTACGGTAACGCACCAAAAGGAGCGACGTTGTTTCTTAGTGCAGTACGGTAACGCACCACAAGGGTAGACGTCGTTTCTTAGTGCAGTACGGTAACGCACCAAAAGGAGCGACGGCGTTTCATAGTGCAGTACGGTAACGCACCACAAGGAACGACGTCGTTTCATAGTGCAGTAGGGTAACGTACACCAGGAGCGACGTCGTTTCTTAGTGCAGTACGGTAACGCACCACAACGAACGACGTCGTTTCTTAGTGCAGTACGGTAACGCACCACAAGGAACGACGTCGTTTCTTAGTGCAGTACGGTAACGCACCACAAGGAACGACGTCGTTTCTCAGTGCAGTACCGTAACGCACCACAAGGAACGACGTCGTTTCTTAGTGCAGTACCGTAACGCACGACAAGGAGCGACGTCGTTTCTTAGTGCAGTACGGTAACGCACCACAAGGAGCGACGGCGTTTCTTAGTGCAGTACGGTAACGCACCACAAGGAACGACGTCGTTTCTTAGTGCAGTACGGTAACGCACCACAAGGAACGACGTCGTTTCTTAGTGCAGTACCGTAACGCACCACAAGGAGCGACGTCGTTTCTTAGTGCAGTACCGTAACGCACCACAAGGAGCGACGTCGTTTCTTAGTGCAGTACGGTAACGCACCACAAGGAACGACGTCGTTTTTTAGTGCAGTACGGTAACGCACCACAAGGAACGACGTCGTTTCTTAGTGCAGTACCGTAACGCACCATATGGAACGACGTCGTTTCTTAGTACAGTACGGTAACGCACCACAAGGAGCGACGTCGTTTCTTAGTGCAGTACGGTAACGCACCACAAGGAGCGACGTCGTTTCTAAGTGCAGTACGGTAACGCACCAAAAGAAGCGACGTCGTTTCTTAGTGCTGTACGGTAACGCACCACAAGGAGCGATGTCGTTTCTAAGTGCAGTACGGTAACGCACCAAAAGGAGCGACGTCGTTTCTTAGTGCAGTACGGTAACGCACCAAAAGGAGCGACGTTGTTTCTTAGTGCAGTACGGTAACGCACCACAAGGGTAGACGTCGTTTCTTAGTGCAGTACGGTAACGCACCAAAAGGAGCGACGGCGTTTCATAGTGCAGTACGGTAACGCACCACAAGGAACGACGTCGTTTCATAGTGCAGTAGGGTAACGTACACCAGGAGCGACGTCGTTTCTTAGTGCAGTACGGTAACGCACCACAACGAACGACGTCGTTTCTTAGTGCAGTACGGTAACGCACCACAAGGAACGACGTCGTTTCTTAGTGCAGTACGGTAACGCACCACAAGGAACGACGTCGTTTCTCAGTGCAGTACCGTAACGCACCACAAGGAACGACGTCGTTTCTTAGTGCAGTACCGTAACGCACGACAAGGAGCGACGTCGTTTCTTAGTGCAGTACGGTAACGCACCACAAGGAGCGACGGCGTTTCTTAGTGCAGTACGGTAACGCACCACAAGGAACGACGTCGTTTCTTAGTGCAGTACGGTAACGCACCACAAGGAACGACGTCGTTTCTTAGTGCAGTACCGTAACGCACCACAAGGAGCGACGTCGTTTCTTAGTGCAGTACCGTAACGCACCACAAGGAGCGACGTCGTTTCTTAGGGCAGTACGGTAACGCACCACAAGGAACGACGTCGTTTCTTAGTGCAGTACGGTAACGCACCACAAGGAACGACGTCGTTTCTAAGTGCAGTACCGTAACGCACCGCAAGGAACGACGTCGTTTCTAAGTGCAGTACGGTAACACACCACAAGGAACGACGTCGTTTCTTAGTGCAGTACGGTAACGCACCACGAGGAACGACGTCGTTTCGTAGTGCAGTACCGTAACGCACTGCAAGAAACGACGTCGTTTCTTAGTGCAGTACCGTAACGCACCACAAGGAGCGACGTCGTTTCTTAGTGCAGTACGGTAACGCACCACAAGGAACGACGTCGTGTCTTAGTGCAGTACGGTAACGCACAACAAGGAGCGACGTCTTTTCTAAGTGCAGTACGGTAACGCACCACAAGGAACGACGTCGTTTCTTAGTGCAGTACCGTAACGCACCACAAGGAGCGACGTCGTTTCTTAGTGCAGTACGGTAACGCACCACAAGGAACGACGTCGTTTCTAAGTGCAGTACGGTAACGCACCACAAAGAACGACGTCGTTTCTAAGTGCAGTACGGTAACACACCACAAGGAACGACGTCGTTTCTTAGTGCAGTACGATAACGCACCACAAGGAACGACGTCGTTTCGTAGTGCAGTACCGTAACGCACTGCAAGAAACGAGGTCGTTTCTTAGTGCAGTACCGTAACGCACCACAAGGAACGACGTCGTTTCTTAGTGCAGTACGGTAACGCACCACAAGGAACGACGTCGTTTCTTAGTGCAGTACCGTAACGCGCCACAAGGAGCGACGTCGTTTCTTAGTGCAGTACGGTAACGCACCACAAGGAACGACGTCGTTTCTTAGTGCAGTACGGTAACGCACCACAAGGAACCACGTCTTTTCTAAGTGTGCAGTACGGTAACAAACCACAAGGAACGACGTCGTTTCTCAGTGCAGTACCGTAACGCGCCACAAGGAGCGACGTCGTTTCTTAGTGCAGTACGGTAACGCACCACAAGGAACGACGTCGTTTCTCAGTGCAGTACCGTAACGCAACACAAGGAGCGACGTCGTTTATTAGTGCAGTACGGTAACGCACCACAAGGAGCGACGTCGTTTCTTAGTGCAGTACGGTAACGCACCACAAGGAACGACGTCTATTCTAAGTGCAGTACGGTAACCCACCACAAGGAACGACGTCGTTTCTTAGTGCAGTACCGTAACGCAACACAAGGAGCAACGTCGTTAATTAGTGCAGTACGCTAACGCACCACAAAGAGCGACGTCGTTTCTTAGTGCAGTACGGTAACGCACCACAAGGAACGACGTTGTTTCTTAGTGCAGTGCGGTGACGCACCACAAGGAACGACGTCGTTACTTATTGCAGTACGGTAACGCACCACAAGGAACGGCGTCGTTTCTTAGTGCAGTACCGTAACGCACCACAACGAGCGACGTCGTTTCTTAGTGCAGTACGGTAACGCACCACAAGGAGCGACGGCGTTTCTTAGTGCAGTACGGTAACGCACCACAATGAACGACGTCGTTTCTTAGTGCAGTACAGTAACGCACCATATGGAGCGACGTCGTTTCTAAGTGCAGTACGGTAACGCACCACAAGGAACGACGTCGTTTTTTAGTGCAGTACGGTAACGCACCACAAGGAACGACGTCGTTTCTTAGTGCAGTACCGTAACGCACCATATGGAACGACGTCGTTTCTTAGTGCAGTACGGTAACGCACCACAAGGAGCGACGTCGTTTCTTAGTGCAGTACGGTAACGCACCACAAGGAGCGACGTCGTTTCTAAGTGCAGTACGGTAACGCACCAAAAGAAGCGACGTCGTTTCTTAGTGCTGTACGGTAACGCACCACAAGGAGCGATGTCGTTTCTAAGTGCAGTACGGTAACGCACCAAAAGGAGCGACGTCGTTTCTTAGTGCAGTACGGTAACGCACCAAAAGGAGCGACGTTGTTTCTTAGTGCAGTACGGTAACGCACCACAAGGGTAGACGTCGTTTCTTAGTGCAGTACGGTAACGCACCAAAAGGAGCGACGGCGTTTCATAGTGCAGTACGGTAACGCACCACAAGGAACGACGTCGTTTCATAGTGCAGTAGGGTAACGTACACCAGGAGCGACGTCGTTTCTTAGTGCAGTACGGTAACGCACCACAACGAACGACGTCGTTTCTTAGTGCAGTACGGTAACGCACCACAAGGAACGACGTCGTTTCTTAGTGCAGTACGGTAACGCACCACAAGGAACGACGTCGTTTCTCAGTGCAGTACCGTAACGCACCACAAGGAACGACGTCGTTTCTTAGTGCAGTACGGTAACGCACCACAAGGAGCGACGGCGTTTCTTAGTGCAGTACGGTAACGCACCACAAGGAACGACGTCGTTTCTTAGTGCAGTACGGTAACGCACCACAAGGAACGACGTCGTTTCTTAGTGCAGTACCGTAACGCACCACAAGGAGCGACGTCGTTTCTTAGTGCAGTACCGTAACGCACCACAAGGAACGACGTCGTTTCTTAGTGCAGTACGGTAACGCACCACAAGGAACGACGTCGTTTCTTAGTGCAGTACGGTAACGCACCACAAGGAACGACGTCGTTTCTAAGTGCAGTACCGTAACGCACCGCAAGGAACGACGTCGTTTCTAAGTGCAGTACGGTAACACACCACAAGGAACGACGTCGTTTCTTAGTGCAGTACGGTAACGCACCACGAGGAACGACGTCGTTTCGTAGTGCAGTATCGTAACGCACTGCAAGAAACGACGTCGTTTCTTAGTGCAGTACCGTAACGCACCACAAGGAGCGACGTCGTTTCTTAGTGCAGTACGGTAACGCACCACAAGGAACGACGTCGTGTCTTAGTGCAGTACGGTAACGCACAACAAGGAACGACGTCTTTTCTAAGTGCAGTACGGTAACGCACCACAAGGAACGACGTCGTTTCTTAGTGCAGTACCGTAACGCACCACAAGGAGCGACGTCGTTTCTTAGTGCAGTACGGTAACGCACCACAAGGAACGACGTCGTTTCTAAGTGCAGTACGGTAACGCACCACAAGGAACGACGTCGTTTCTAAGTGCAGTACGGTAACACACCACAAGGAACGACGTCGTTTCTTAGTGCAGTACGGTAACGCACCACAAGGAACGACGTCGTTTCGTAGTGCAGTACCGTAACGCACTGCAAGAAACGAGGTCGTTTCTTAGTGCAGTACCGTAACGCACCACAAGGAACGACGTCGTTTCTTAGTGCAGTACGGTAACGCACCACAAGGAACGACGTCGTTTCTTAGTGCAGTACCGTAACGCGCCACAAGGAGCGACGTCGTTTCTTAGTGCAGTACGGTAACGCACCACAAGGAACGACGTCGTTTCTTAGTGCAGTACGGTAACGCACCACAAGGAACCACGTCTTTTCTAAGTGTGCAGTACGGTAACAAACCACAAGGAACGACGTCGTTTCTCAGTGCAGTACCGTAACGCGCCACAAGGAGCGACGTCGTTTCTTAGTGCAGTACGGTAACGCACCACAAGGAACGACGTCGTTTCTTAGTGCAGTACGGTAACGCACCACAAGGAACCACGTCTTTTCTAAGTGTGCAGTACGGTAACAAACCACAAGGAACGACGTCGTTTCTCAGTGCAGTACCGTAACGCAACACAAGGAGCGACGTCGTTTATTAGTGCAGTACGGTAACGCACCACAAGGAGCGACGTCGTTTCTTAGTGCAGTACGGTAACGCACCACAAGGAACGACGTCTATTCTAAGTGCAGTACGGTAACCCACCACAAGGAACGACGTCGTTTCTTAGTGCAGTACCGTAACGCAACACAAGGAGCAACGTCGTTAATTAGTGCAGTACGCTAACGCACCACAAAGAGCGACGTCGTTTCTTAGTGCAGTACGGTAACGCACCACAAGGAACGACGTTGTTTCTTAGTGCAGTGCGGTGACGCACCACAAGGAACGACGTCGTTACTTATTGCAGTACGGTAACGCACCACAAGGAACGGCGTCGTTTCTTAGTGCAGTACCGTAACGCACCACAACGAGCGACGTCGTTTCTTAGTGCAGTACGGTAACGCACCACAAGGAGCGACGGCGTTTCTTAGTGCAGTACGGTAACGCACCACAAGGAACGACGTCGTTTCTTAGTGCAGTACAGTAACGCACCACAAGGAGCGACGTCGTTTCTAAGTGCAGTACGGTAACGCACCACAAGGAACGACGTCGTTTTTTAGTGCAGTACGGTAACGCACCACAAGGAACGACGTCGTTTCTTAGTGCAGTACCGTAACGCACCATATGGAACGACGTCGTTTCTTAGTGCAGTACGGTAACGCACCACAAGGAACGACGTCGTTTCTAAGTGCAGTACGGTAACGCACCACAAGGAACGACGTCGTTTCTTAGTGCAGTACGGTAACGCACCACAAGGAACGACGTCGTTTCTTAGTGCTGTACCGTAACGCACCACCAGGAACGACGTCGTTTCTTAGTGCGGTATGGTAACACACCACAAGGAACGACGTCGTTTCTTAGTGCAGTACCGTAACGCACCACAAGGAACGACGTCGTTTCTAAGTGCAGTACCGTAACGCACCACAAGGAACGACGGCGTTTCTTAGTGCAGTACGGTAACGCACCACCAGGAGCGAGGTCGTTTCTAAGTGCAGTAGGGTAACGCACCAAAAGGAGCGACGTCGTTTCTTAGTGCAGTACGGTAACGCACCACAAGGAGCGACCTCGTTTCTAAGTGCAGTACGGTAACGCACCAAAAGCAGCGACGTCGTTTCTTAGTGCAGTACGGTAACGCACCACAAGGAGCGACGTCGTTTCCAAGTGCAGTACGGTAACGCACCAAAAGGAGCGACGTCGTTTCTTAGTGCAGTACCGTAACGCACCACAAGGAGCGACGTCGTTTCTAAGTGCAGTACGGTAACGCACCAAAAGGAACGACGTCGTTTCTTAGTGCAGTACCGTAACGCACCAAAAGGAGCGACGTCGTTTCTCAGTGCAGTACGGTAACGCACCACAAGGAGCGACGTTGTTTCTAAGTGCAGAACGGTAACGCACCAAAAGGAGAGACGTCGTTTCTTAGTGCAGTACGGTAACGCACCAAAAGGAGCGACGTCGTTTCTTAGTGCAGTACGGTAACGCACCACCAGGAGCGACGTCGTTTCTAAGTGCAGTACGGTAACGCACCAAAAGGAGCGACGTCGTTTCTTAGTGCAGTACGGTAACGCACCACAGGGAGTGACGTCGTTTCTTAGTGCAGTACGGTAACGCACCACAAGGAGCGACGGCGTTTCTAAGTGCAGTACGGTAACGCACCACAAGGAACGACGTCGTTCCATAGTGCAGTACGGTAACGCACACCAGGAGCGACGTCGTTTCTTAGTGCAGTACGGTAGCGCACCACAAGGAGCGACCTCGTTTCTAACTACAGTACGGTAACGCACCACAAGGAGCGACGGCGTTTCTTAGTGCAGTACGGTAACGCACCTCAAGGAACGACGTTGTTTCTTATTGCAGAACGGTAACGCACCACAAGGAGCGACGTCGTTTCTTAGTGCAGTACGCTAACGCACCACAAGGCCCGACGTCGTTTCTTAGTGCAGTACGGTAACGCACCACAAAGAGCGACGTCGTTTCTAAGTGCAGCACGGTAACGCACCACAAGGAGCGACGTCGTTTCTAAGTGCAGTACGGTATCGCACCACAAGGAGCGACGTCGTTTCTTAGTGCAGTACGGTAACGCACCACAAGGAGCGATGGCGTTTCTTAGTGCAGTACGGTAACGCACCACAAGAAGCGACGTCGTTTCTTAGTGCAGTACGGTCACGCACCATAAGGAGCGACGGCGTTTCTTAGTGCAGTACGGTAACGCACCACAAGGAGCGACGTCGTTTCTGAGTGCAGTACGGTAACGCACCACAAGGAGCGACGGCGTTTCTTAGTGCAGTACGGTAACGCACCCCACGGAGCGACGGCGTTTCTTAGAGCAGTACCGTAACGCACCACAAGGAACGACGGCGTTTCTTAGTGCAGTACGGTAACGCACCACATGGAGCGACGTCGTTTCTAAGTGCAGTACGGTAACGCACCACAAGGAGTGACGTCGTTTCTAAGTGCAGTACGGTAACGCACCAAAAGAAGCGACGTCGTTTCTTAGTGCTGTACGGTAACGCACCACAAGGAGCGATGTCGTTTCTAAGTGCAGTACGGTAACGCACCACAAGGAGCGACGTCGTTTCTTAGTGCAGTACGGTAACGCACCAAAAGGAGCGACGTTGTTTCTTAGTGCAGTACGGTAACGCACCACAAGGAGCGACGTCGTTTCTAAGTGCAGTACGGTAACGCACCAAAAGGAGCGACGTCGTTTCTTAGTGCAGTACGGTAACGCACCACAAGGGTAGACGTCGTTTCTAAGTGCAGTACGGTAACGCACCACAAGGAGCAACGGCGTTTCTTAGTGCAGTACGGTAACGCAGCACAAGGAACGACGTCGTTTCATAGTGCAGTACGGTAACGTACACCGAGAGCGACGTCGTTTCTTAGTGCAGTACGGTAGCGCACCACAAGGAGCGACCTCGTTTCTTAGTGCAGTACGGTAACGCACCACAAGGAGCGACGTTGTTTCTATGTGCAGTACGGTAACGCACCACAAGGAACGACGTCGTTTCTTAGTGCAGTACGGTAACGCACCAAAAGGAACGACGGCGTTTCTTAGTGCAGTACGCTAACGCACCACAAAGAGCGACGTCGTTTCTTAGTGCAGTGCGGTAACGCACCACAAGGAACGACGTCGTTTCTTATTGCAGTACGGTAACGCACCACAAGGAACGGCGTCGTTTCTTAGTGCAGTACCGTAACGCACCACAAGGAACGACGTCGTTTCTTAGTGCAGTACGGTAACGCACCACAAGGAGCGACGGCGTTTCTTAGTGCAGTACGGTAACGCACCACAAGGAACGACGTCGTTTCTTAGTGCAGTACAGTAACGCACCACAAGGAACGACGTCGTTTCTTAGTGCAGTGCGGTAACGCACCACAAGGAACGACGTCGTTTCTTATTGCAGTACGGTAACGCACCACAAGGAACGACGTCGTTTCTTAGTGCAGTACCGTAACGCACCACAAGGAACGACGTCGTTTCTTAGTGCAGTACGGTAACGCACCACAAGGAGCGACGGCGTTTCTTAGTGCAGTACGGTAACGCACCACAAGGAACGACGTCGTTTCTTAGTGCAGTACAGTAACGCACCACAAGGAACGACGTCGTTTCTTAGTGCAGTACTGTAACGCACCACAAGGAACGACGGCGTTTCTTAGTGAAGTACGGTAACGCAGCACAAGGAACGACGTCGTTTCTTAGTGCAGTACGGTAACGCACCACAAGGAGCGACGTCGTTTCTTAGTGCAGTACGGTAACGCACCACAAGGAACGACGTCGTTTCTTAATGCAGTACGGTAACGCACCACAAGGAGCGACGTCGTTTCTTAGTGCAGTACCGTAACGCATCACAAGGAACGACGTCGTTTCTAAGTGCAGTACGGTAACGCACCACAAGGAACGACGTCGTTTTTTAGTGCAGAACGGTAACGCACCACAAGGAACGACGGCGTTTCTTAGTGCAGTACGGTAACGCACCACAAGGAGTGACGTCGTTTCTTAGTGCAGTACGGTAACGCACCACAAGGAACGACGTCGTTTCTAAGCGCAGTACGGTAACGCACCGCACGTAACGACGTCGTTTCTTAGTGCAGTACGGTAGCGCACCACAAGGAGCGACGTCGTTTCTTAGTGCAGTTCGGTAACGCACCACAAGGAGCGACGTCGTTTCTAAGTGCAGTACGGTAACGCACCAAAAGGAGCGACGTCGTTTCTTAGTGCAGTACGGTAACGCACCACAAGGAGCGACGTCGTTTCTAAGTGCAGTACGGTAACGCACCAAAAGGAGCGATGTCGTTTCTTAGTGCGGTACGGTAACGCACCACAAGGAACGACGTCGTTTCTTAGTGCAGTACAGTAACGCACCACAAGGAACGACGTCGTTTCTTAGTGCAGTACGGTAACGCACCACAAGGAACGACGGCGTTTCTAAGTGCAGTACGGTAACGCACCACAAGGAACGACGGCGTTTCTTAGTGCAGTACGGTAACGCAGCACAAGGAACGACGGCGTTTCTAAGTGCAGTACCGTAACGCACCACAAGGAGCGACGTCGTTTCTAAGTGCAGTACGGTAACGCACCACAAGGAGCGACGTCGTTTCTAAGTGCAGTACGGTAACGCACCCCAAGGAGCGACGTCGTTTCTAAGTGCAGTACGGTAACGCACCACAAGGAACGACGGCGCTTCTTAGTGCAGTACGGTAACGCACCACAGGGAGCGACGTCGTTTCTTAGTGCAGTACCGTAACGCACCACAAAGAACGACGTCGTTTCCAAGTGCAGTACGGTAACGCACCACAAGGAACGACGTCGTTTCTTAGTGCAGTACGGTAACGCACCACAAGGAACGGCGTCGTTTCTTAGTGCAGTACGGTAACGCACCACAAGGAGCGACGTCGTTTCTTAGTGCAGTACGGTAACGCACCACAAGGAACGACGTCGTTTTTTAGTTGAGTACGGTAACGCACCACAAGGAGCGACGTCGTTTCTTAGTGCAGTACGGTAACGCACCACAAGGAGCGACGTCGTTTCTTAGTGCAGTACCGTAACGCATCACAAGGAACGACGTCGTTTCTAAGTGCAGTACGGTAACGCAGCACAAGGAACGACGGCGTTTCTTAGTGCAGTACGGAAACGCACCACAAGGGGTGATGTCGTTTCTTAGTGCAGTACGGTAACGCACCACAAGGAACGACGGCGTTTCTTAGTGCAGTACGGTAACGCAGCACAAGGAACGACGACGTTTCTAAGTGCAGTACGGTAACGCACCACAAGGAACGACGTTGTTTCTTAGTGCAGTACGCTAACGCACCACAAAGAGCGACGTCGTTTCTTAGTGCAGTACGGTAACGCACCACAAGGAGCGACGTCGTTTCTTAGTGCAGTACGGTAACGCACCCCAAGGAGCGACGTCGTTTCTAAGTGCAGTACGGTAACGCACCACAAGGAACGACGGCGCTTCTTAGTGCAGCACGGTAACGCACCACAAGGAGCGACGTCGTTTCTTAGTGCAGTACGGTAACGCACCACAAGGAGCGACGTCGTTTCTTAGTGCAGTACCGTAACGCCCCACAAGGAACGACGTCGTTTCTAAGTGCAGTACGGTAACGCACCACAAGGAACGACGTCGTTTCTTAGTGCAGTACGGTAACGCACGACAAGGAACGACGTCGTTTCTTAGTGCAGTACGGTAACGCACCACAAGGAGCGACGTCGTTTCTTAGTGCAGTACGGTAACGCACCACAAGGAACGACGTCGTTTCTTAGTGCAGTACGGTAACGCACCACAAGGAGCGACGTCGTTTCTTAGTGCAGTACCGTAACGCATCACATGGAACGACGTCGTTTCTAAGTGCAGTACGGTAACGCACCACAAGGAACGACGTCGTTTTTTAGTGCAGTACGGCAACGCACCAAAAGGAACGACGTTGTTTCTTAGTGCAGTACGCTAACGCACCACAAAGAGCGACGTCGTTTCTTAGTGCAGTAAGGTAACGCACCACAAGGAACGACGTCGTTTCTTACTGCAGTGCGGTAACGCACCACAAGGAACGACGTCGTTTCTTAGTGCAGTGCGGTAACGCACCACAAGGAACGACGGCGTTTCTTATTGCAGTGCTTTAACGCACCACAAGAAACGGCGTCGTTTCTTAGTGCAGTACCGTAACGCACCACAAGGAACGACGTCGTTTCTTAGTGCAGTGCGGTAACGCACCACAAGGAGCGACGGCGTTTCTTAGTGCAGTACGGTAACGCACCACAAGGAACGACGTCGTTTCTTAGTGCAGTACAGTAACGCACCACAAGGAACGACGGCGTTTCTTAGTGCCGTACGGTAACGCAGCACAAGGAACGACGGCGTTTCTTAGTGCAGTACGGTAACGCACCACAAGGGGTGATGTCGTTTCTTAGTGCAGTACGGTAACGCACCACAAGTAACGACGGCGTTTCTTAGTGCAGTACGGTAACGCACCACAAGAAGCGACGTCGTTTCTTAGTGCAGTACGGTCACGCACCATAAGGAGCGACGTCGTTGCTTAGTGCAGTACGGTCACGCACCACAAGGAGCGACGTCGTTTCTAAGTGCAGTACGGTAACGCACCAAAAGGAGCGACGTCGTTTCTTAGTGCAGTACGGTAACGCACCACAAGGGTAGACGTCGTTTCTAAGTGCAGTACGGTAACGCACCACAAGGAGCGACGGCGTTTCTTAGTGCAGTACGGTAACGCAGCACAAGGAACGACGTCGTTTCATAGTGCAGTACGGTAACGTACACCGAGAGCGACGTCGTTTCTTAGTGCAGTACGGTAGCGCACCACAAGGAGCGACGTCGTTTCTTAGTGCAGTACGCTAACGCACCACAAGGCCCGACGTCGTTTCTTAGTGCAGTACGGTAACGCTCCACAAAGAGCGACGTCGTTTCTAAGTGCAGCACGGTAACGCACCACAAGGAGCGACGTCGTTTCTAAGTGCAGTACGGTATCGCACCACAAGGAGCGACGTCGTTTCTTAGTGCAGTACGGTAACGCACCACAAGGAGCGATGGCGTTTCTTAGTGCAGTACGGTAACGCACCACAAGAAGTGACGTCGTTTCTTAGTGCAGTACGGTGACGCACCATAAGGAGCGACGGCGTTTCTTAGTGCAGTACGGTAACGCACCACAAGGAGCGACGTCGTTTCTGAGTGCAGTACGGTAACGCACCACAAGGAGCGACGGCGTTTCTTAGTGCAGTACGGTAACGCACCACACGGAGCGACGGCGTTTCTTAGAGCAGTACCGTAACGCACCACAAGGAACGACGGCGTTTCTTAGTGCAGTACGGTAACGCACCACATGGAGCGACGTCGTTTCTAAGTGCAGTACGGTAACGCACCACAAGGAGTGACGTCGTTTCTAAGTGCAGTACGGTAACGCACCAAAAGAAGCGACGTCGTTTCTTAGTGCTGTACGGTAACGCACCACAAGGAGCGATGTCGTTTCTAAGTGCAGTACGGTAACGCACCACAAGGAGCGACGTCGTTTCTTAGTGCAGTACGGTAACGCACCAAAAGGAGCGACGTTGTTTCTTAGTGCAGTACGGTAACGCACCACAAGGAGCGACGTCGTTTCTAAGTGCAGTACGGTAACGCACCAAAAGGAGCGACGTCGTTTCTTAGTGCAGTACGGTAACGCACCACAAGGGTAGACGTCGTTTCTAAGTGCAGTACGGTAACGCACCACAAGGAGCAACGGCGTTTCTTAGTGCAGTACGGTAACGCAGCACAAGGAACGACGTCGTTTCATAGTGCAGTACGGTAACGTACACCGAGAGCGACGTCGTTTCTTAGTGCAGTACGGTAGCGCACCACAAGGAGCGACCTCGTTTCTTAGTGCAGTACGGTAACGCACCACAAGGAGCGACGTTGTTTCTATGTGCAGTACGGTAACGCACCACAAGGAACGACGTCGTTTCTTAGTGCAGTACGGTAACGCACCAAAAGGAACGACGGCGTTTCTTAGTGCAGTACGCTAACGCACCACAAAGAGCGACGTCGTTTCTTAGTGCAGTGCGGTAACGCACCACAAGGAACGACGTCGTTTCTTATTGCAGTACGGTAGCGCACCACAAGGAGCGACGTCGTTTCTTAGTGCAGTTCGGTAACGCACCACAAGGAGCGACGTCGTTTCTAAGTGCAGTACGGTAACGCACCAAAAGGAGCGACGTCGTTTCTAAGTGCAGTACGGTAACGCACCAAAAGGAGCGATGTCGTTTCTTAGTGCGGTACAGTAACGCACCACAAGGAACGACGTCGTTTCTTAGTGCAGTACAGTAACGCACCACAAGGAACGACGTCGTTTCTTATTGCAGTACGGTAACGCACCACAAGGAACGGCGTCGTTTCTTAGTGCAGTACCGTAACGCACCACAAGGAACGACGTCGTTTCTTAGTGCAGTACGGTAACGCACCACAAGGAGCGACGGCGTTTCTTAGTGCAGTACGGTAACGCACCACAAGGAACGACGTCGTTTCTTAGTGCAGTACAGTAACGCACCACAAGGAACGACGTCGTTTCTTAGTGCAGTACTGTAACGCACCACAAGGAACGACGGCGTTTCTTAGTGAAGTACGGTAACGCAGCACAAGGAACGACGTCGTTTCTTAGTGCAGTACGGTAACGCACCACAAGGAGCGACGTCGTTTCTTAGTGCAGTACGGTAACGCACCACAAGGAACGACGTCGTTTCTTAATGCAGTACGGTAACGCACCACAAGGAGCGACGTCGTTTCTTAGTGCAGTACCGTAACGCATCACAAGGAACGACGTCGTTTCTAAGTGCAGTACGGTAACGCACCACAAGGAACGTCGTCGTTTTTTAGTGCAGAACGGTAACGCACCACAAGGAACGACGGCGTTTCTTAGTGCAGTACGGTAACGCACCACAAGGAGTGACGTCGTTTCTTAGTGCAGTACGGTAACGCACCACAAGGAACGACGTCGTTTCTAAGCGCAGTACGGTAACGCACCGCACGTAACGACGTCGTTTCTTAGTGCAGTACGGTAGCGCACCACAAGGAGCGACGTCGTTTCTTAGTGCAGTTCGGTAACGCACCACAAGGAGCGACGTCGTTTCTAAGTGCAGTACGGTAACGCACCAAAAGGAGCGACGTCGTTTCTAAGTGCAGTACGGTAACGCACCAAAAGGAGCGATGTCGTTTCTAAGTGCAGTACGGTAACGCACCAAAAGGAGCGATGTCGTTTCTTAGTGCGGTACGGTAACGCACCACAAGGAACGACGTCGTTTCTTAGTGCAGTACAGTAACGCACCACAAGGAACGACGTCGTTTCTTAGTGCAGTACGGTAACGCACCACAAGGAACGACGGCGTTTCTAAGTGCAGTACGGTAACGCACCACAAGGAACGACGGCGTTTCTTAGTGCAGTACGGTAACGCAGCACAAGGAACGACGGCGTTTCTAAGTGCAGTACCGTAACGCACCACAAGGAGCGACGTCGTTTCTTAGTGCAGTTCGGTAACGCACCACAAGGAGCGACGTCGTTTCTAAGTGCAGTACGGTAACGCACCAAAAGGAGCGACGTCGTTTCTAAGTGCAGTACGGTAACGCACCAAAAGGAGCGATGTCGTTTCTAAGTGCAGTACGGTAACGCACCAAAAGGAGCGATGTCGTTTCTTAGTGCGGTACGGTAACGCACCACAAGGAACGACGTCGTTTCTTAGTGCAGTACAGTAACGCACCACAAGGAACGACGTCGTTTCTTAGTGCAGTACGGTAACGCACCACAAGGAACGACGGCGTTTCTAAGTGCAGTACGGTAACGCACCACAAGGAACGACGGCGTTTCTTAGTGCAGTACGGTAACGCAGCACAAGGAACGACGGCGTTTCTAAGTGCAGTACCGTAACGCACCACAAGGAGCGACGTCGTTTCTAAGTGCAGTACGGTAACGCACCACAAGGAGCGACGTCGTTTCTAAGTGCAGTACGGTAACGCACCCCAAGGAGCGACGTCGTTTCTAAGTGCAGTACGGTAACGCACCACAAGGAACGACGGCGCTTCTTAGTGCAGTACGGTAACGCACCACAGGGAGCGACGTCGTTTCTTAGTGCAGTACCGTAACGCACCACAAAGAACGACGTCGTTTCCAAGTGCAGTACGGTAACGCACCACAAGGAACGACGTCGTTTCTTAGTGCAGTACGGTAACGCACCACAAGGAACGGCGTCGTTTCTTAGTGCAGTACGGTAACGCACCACAAGGAGCGACGTCGTTTCTTAGTGCAGTACGGTAACGCACCACAAGGAACGACGTCGTTTTTTAGTGCAGTACGGTAACGCACCACAAGGAGCGACGTCGTTTCTTTGTGCAGTACGGTAACGCACCACAAGGAGCGACGTCGTTTCTTAGTGCAGTACCGTAACGCACCACAAGGAGCAACGGCGTTTCTTAGTGCAGTACGGTAACGCAGCACAAGGAACGACGTCGTTTCATAGTGCAGTACGGTAACGTACACCGAGAGCGACGTCGTTTCTTAGTGCAGTACGGTAGCGCACCACAAGGAGCGACCTCGTTTCTTAGTGCAGTACGGTAACGCACCACAAGGAGCGACGTTGTTTCTATGTGCAGTACGGTAACGCACCACAAGGAACGACGTCGTTTCTTAGTGCAGTACGGTAACGCACCAAAAGGAACGACGGCGTTTCTTAGTGCAGTACGCTAACGCACCACAAAGAGCGACGTCGTTTCTTAGTGCAGTGCGGTAACGCACCACAAGGAACGACGTCGTTTCTTATTGCAGTACGGTAACGCACCACAAGGAACGGCGTCGTTTCTTAGTGCAGTACCGTAACGCACCACAAGGAACGACGTCGTTTCTTAGTGCAGTACGGTAACGCACCACAAGGAGCGACGGCGTTTCTTAGTGCAGTACGGTAACGCACCACAAGGAACGACGTCGTTTCTTAGTGCAGTACAGTAACGCACCACAAGGAACGACGTCGTTTCTTAGTGCAGTGCGGTAACGCACCACAAGGAACGACGTCGTTTCTTATTGCAGTACGGTAACGCACCACAAGGAACGGCGTCGTTTCTTAGTGCAGTACCGTAACGCACCACAAGGAACGACGTCGTTTCTTAGTGCAGTACGGTAACGCACCACAAGGAGCGACGGCGTTTCTTAGTGCAGTACGGTAACGCACCACAAGGAACGACGTCGTTTCTTAGTGCAGTACAGTAACGCACCACAAGGAACGACGTCGTTTCTTAGTGCAGTACTGTAACGCACCACAAGGAACGACGGCGTTTCTTAGTGAAGTACGGTAACGCAGCACAAGGAACGACGTCGTTTCTTAGTGCAGTACGGTAACGCACCACAAGGAGCGACGTCGTTTCTTAGTGCAGTACGGTAACGCACCACAAGGAACGACGTCGTTTCTTAATGCAGTACGGTAACGCACCACAAGGAGCGACGTCGTTTCTTAGTGCAGTACCGTAACGCATCACAAGGAACGACGTCGTTTCTAAGTGCAGTACGGTAACGCACCACAAGGAACGACGTCGTTTTTTAGTGCAGAACGGTAACGCACCACAAGGAACGACGGCGTTTCTTAGTGCAGTACGGTAACGCACCACAAGGAGTGACGTCGTTTCTTAGTGCAGTACGGTAACGCACCACAAGGAACGACGTCGTTTCTAAGCGCAGTACGGTAACGCACCGCACGTAACGACGTCGTTTCTTAGTGCAGTACGGTAGCGCACCACAAGGAGCGACGTCGTTTCTTAGTGCAGTTCGGTAACGCACCACAAGGAGCGACGTCGTTTCTAAGTGCAGTACGGTAACGCACCAAAAGGAGCGACGTCGTTTCTTAGTGCAGTACGGTAACGCACCACAAGGAGCGACGTCGTTTCTAAGTGCAGTACGGTAACGCACCAAAAGGAGCGATGTCGTTTCTTAGTGCGGTACGGTAACGCACCACAAGGAACGACGTCGTTTCTTAGTGCAGTACAGTAACGCACCACAAGGAACGACGTCGTTTCTTAGTGCAGTACGGTAACGCACCACAAGGAACGACGGCGTTTCTAAGTGCAGTACGGTAACGCACCACAAGGAACGACGGCGTTTCTTAGTGCAGTACGGTAACGCAGCACAAGGAACGACGGCGTTTCTAAGTGCAGTACCGTAACGCACCACAAGGAGCGACGTCGTTTCTAAGTGCAGTACGGTAACGCACCACAAGGAGCGACGTCGTTTCTAAGTGCAGTACGGTAACGCACCCCAAGGAGCGACGTCGTTTCTAAGTGCAGTACGGTAACGCACCACAAGGAACGACGGCGCTTCTTAGTGCAGTACGGTAACGCACCACAGGGAGCGACGTCGTTTCTTAGTGCAGTACCGTAACGCACCACAAAGAACGACGTCGTTTCCAAGTGCAGTACGGTAACGCACCACAAGGAACGACGTCGTTTCTTAGTGCAGTACGGTAACGCACCACAAGGAACGGCGTCGTTTCTTAGTGCAGTACGGTAACGCACCACAAGGAGCGACGTCGTTTCTTAGTGCAGTACGGTAACGCACCACAAGGAACGACGTCGTTTTTTAGTGCAGTACGGTAACGCACCACAAGGAGCGACGTCGTTTCTTAGTGCAGTACGGTAACGCACCACAAGGAGCGACGTCGTTTCTTAGTGCAGTACCGTAACGCATCACAAGGAACGACGTCGTTTCTAAGTGCAGTACGGTAACGCAGCACAAGGAACGACGGCGTTTCTTAGTGCAGTACGGAAACGCACCACAAGGGGTGATGTCGTTTCTTAGTGCAGTACGGTAACGCACCACAAGGAACGACGGCGTTTCTTAGTGCAGTACGGTAACGCAGCACAAGGAACGACGACGTTTCTAAGTGCAGTACGGTAACGCACCACAAGGAACGACGTTGTTTCTTAGTGCAGTACGCTAACGCACCACAAAGAGCGACGTCGTTTCTTAGTGCAGTACGGTAACGCACCACAAGGAGCGACGTCGTTTCTTAGTGCAGTACGGTAACGCACCCCAAGGAGCGACGTCGTTTCTAAGTGCAGTACGGTAACGCACCACAAGGAACGACGGCGCTTCTTAGTGCAGCACGGTAACGCACCACAAGGAGCGACGTCGTTTCTTAGTGCAGTACGGTAACGCACCACAAGGAGCGACGTCGTTTCTTAGTGCAGTACCGTAACGCCCCACAAGGAACGACGTCGTTTCTAAGTGCAGTACGGTAACGCACCACAAGGAACGACGTCGTTTCTTAGTGCAGTACGGTAACGCACGACAAGGAACGACGTCGTTTCTTAGTGCAGTACGGTAACGCACCACAAGGAGCGACGTCGTTTCTTAGTGCAGTACGGTAACGCACCACAAGGAACGACGTCGTTTCTTAGTGCAGTACGGTAACGCACCACAAGGAGCGACGTCGTTTCTTAGTGCAGTACCGTAACGCATCACAAGGAACGACGTCGTTTCTAAGTGCAGTACGGTAACGCACCACAAGGAACGACGTCGTTTTTTAGTGCAGTACGGCAACGCACCAAAAGGAACGACGTTGTTTCTTAGTGCAGTACGCTAACGCACCACAAAGAGCGACGTCGTTTCTTAGTGCAGTAAGGTAACGCACCACAAGGAACGACGTCGTTTCTTAGTGCAGTGCGGTAACGCACCACAAGGAACGACGTCGTTTCTTAGTGCAGTGCGGTAACGCACCACAAGGAACGACGGCGTTTCTTATTGCAGTGCTTTAACGCACCACAAGAAACGGCGTCGTTTCTTAGTGCAGTACCGTAACGCACCACAAGGAACGACGTCGTTTCTTAGTGCAGTGCGGTAACGCACCACAAGGAGCGACGGCGTTTCTTAGTGCAGTACGGTAACGCACCACAAGGAACGACGTCGTTTCTTAGTGCAGTACAGTAACGCACCACAAGGAACGACGGCGTTTCTTAGTGCCGTACGGTAACGCAGCACAAGGAACGACGGCGTTTCTTAGTGCAGTACGGTAACGCACCACAAGGGGTGATGTCGTTTCTTAGTGCAGTACGGTAACGCACCACAAGTAACGACGGCGTTTCTTAGTGCAGTACGGTAACGCACCACAAGAAGCGACGTCGTTTCTTAGTGCAGTACGGTCACGCACCATAAGGAGCGACGTCGTTGCTTAGTGCAGTACGGTCACGCACCACAAGGAGCGACGTCGTTTCTAAGTGCAGTACGGTAACGCACCAAAAGGAGCGACGTCGTTTCTTAGTGCAGTACGGTAACGCACCACAAGGGTAGACGTCGTTTCTAAGTGCAGTACGGTAACGCACCACAAGGAGCGACGGCGTTTCTTAGTGCAGTACGGTAACGCAGCACAAGGAACGACGTCGTTTCATAGTGCAGTACGGTAACGTACACCGAGAGCGACGTCGTTTCTTAGTGCAGTACGGTAGCGCACCACAAGGAGCGACGTCGTTTCTTAGTGCAGTACGCTAACGCACCACAAGGCCCGACGTCGTTTCTTAGTGCAGTACGGTAACGCTCCACAAAGAGCGACGTCGTTTCTAAGTGCAGCACGGTAACGCACCACAAGGAGCGACGTCGTTTCTAAGTGCAGTACGGTATCGCACCACAAGGAGCGACGTCGTTTCTTAGTGCAGTACGGTAACGCACCACAAGGAGCGATGGCGTTTCTTAGTGCAGTACGGTAACGCACCACAAGAAGTGACGTCGTTTCTTAGTGCAGTACGGTGACGCACCATAAGGAGCGACGGCGTTTCTTAGTGCAGTACGGTAACGCACCACAAGGAGCGACGTCGTTTCTGAGTGCAGTACGGTAACGCACCACAAGGAGCGACGGCGTTTCTTAGTGCAGTACGGTAACGCACCACACGGAGCGACGGCGTTTCTTAGAGCAGTACCGTAACGCACCACAAGGAACGACGGCGTTTCTTAGTGCAGTACGGTAACGCACCACATGGAGCGACGTCGTTTCTAAGTGCAGTACGGTAACGCACCACAAGGAGTGACGTCGTTTCTAAGTGCAGTACGGTAACGCACCAAAAGAAGCGACGTCGTTTCTTAGTGCTGTACGGTAACGCACCACAAGGAGCGATGTCGTTTCTAAGTGCAGTACGGTAACGCACCACAAGGAGCGACGTCGTTTCTTAGTGCAGTACGGTAACGCACCAAAAGGAGCGACGTTGTTTCTTAGTGCAGTACGGTAACGCACCACAAGGAGCGACGTCGTTTCTAAGTGCAGTACGGTAACGCACCAAAAGGAGCGACGTCGTTTCTTAGTGCAGTACGGTAACGCACCACAAGGGTAGACGTCGTTTCTAAGTGCAGTACGGTAACGCACCACAAGGAGCAACGGCGTTTCTTAGTGCAGTACGGTAACGCAGCACAAGGAACGACGTCGTTTCATAGTGCAGTACGGTAACGTACACCGAGAGCGACGTCGTTTCTTAGTGCAGTACGGTAGCGCACCACAAGGAGCGACCTCGTTTCTTAGTGCAGTACGGTAACGCACCACAAGGAGCGACGTTGTTTCTATGTGCAGTACGGTAACGCACCACAAGGAACGACGTCGTTTCTTAGTGCAGTACGGTAACGCACCAAAAGGAACGACGGCGTTTCTTAGTGCAGTACGCTAACGCACCACAAAGAGCGACGTCGTTTCTTAGTGCAGTGCGGTAACGCACCACAAGGAACGACGTCGTTTCTTATTGCAGTACGGTAGCGCACCACAAGGAGCGACGTCGTTTCTTAGTGCAGTTCGGTAACGCACCACAAGGAGCGACGTCGTTTCTAAGTGCAGTACGGTAACGCACCAAAAGGAGCGACGTCGTTTCTAAGTGCAGTACGGTAACGCACCAAAAGGAGCGATGTCGTTTCTTAGTGCGGTACAGTAACGCACCACAAGGAACGACGTCGTTTCTTAGTGCAGTACAGTAACGCACCACAAGGAACGACGTCGTTTCTTATTGCAGTACGGTAACGCACCACAAGGAACGGCGTCGTTTCTTAGTGCAGTACCGTAACGCACCACAAGGAACGACGTCGTTTCTTAGTGCAGTACGGTAACGCACCACAAGGAGCGACGGCGTTTCTTAGTGCAGTACGGTAACGCACCACAAGGAACGACGTCGTTTCTTAGTGCAGTACAGTAACGCACCACAAGGAACGACGTCGTTTCTTAGTGCAGTACTGTAACGCACCACAAGGAACGACGGCGTTTCTTAGTGAAGTACGGTAACGCAGCACAAGGAACGACGTCGTTTCTTAGTGCAGTACGGTAACGCACCACAAGGAGCGACGTCGTTTCTTAGTGCAGTACGGTAACGCACCACAAGGAACGACGTCGTTTCTTAATGCAGTACGGTAACGCACCACAAGGAGCGACGTCGTTTCTTAGTGCAGTACCGTAACGCATCACAAGGAACGACGTCGTTTCTAAGTGCAGTACGGTAACGCACCACAAGAAACGTCGTCGTTTTTTAGTGCAGAACGGTAACGCACCACAAGGAACGACGGCGTTTCTTAGTGCAGTACGGTAACGCACCACAAGGAGTGACGTCGTTTCTTAGTGCAGTACGGTAACGCACCACAAGGAACGACGTCGTTTCTAAGCGCAGTACGGTAACGCACCGCACGTAACGACGTCGTTTCTTAGTGCAGTACGGTAGCGCACCACAAGGAGCGACGTCGTTTCTTAGTGCAGTTCGGTAACGCACCACAAGGAGCGACGTCGTTTCTAAGTGCAGTACGGTAACGCACCAAAAGGAGCGACGTCGTTTCTAAGTGCAGTACGGTAACGCACCAAAAGGAGCGATGTCGTTTCTAAGTGCAGTACGGTAACGCACCAAAAGGAGCGATGTCGTTTCTTAGTGCGGTACGGTAACGCACCACAAGGAACGACGTCGTTTCTTAGTGCAGTACAGTAACGCACCACAAGGAACGACGTCGTTTCTTAGTGCAGTACGGTAACGCACCACAAGGAACGACGGCGTTTCTAAGTGCAGTACGGTAACGCACCACAAGGAACGACGGCGTTTCTTAGTGCAGTACGGTAACGCAGCACAAGGAACGACGGCGTTTCTAAGTGCAGTACCGTAACGCACCACAAGGAGCGACGTCGTTTCTAAGTGCAGTACGGTAACGCACCACAAGGAGCGACGTCGTTTCTAAGTGCAGTACGGTAACGCACCCCAAGGAGCGACGTCGTTTCTAAGTGCAGTACGGTAACGCACCACAAGGAACGACGGCGCTTCTTAGTGCAGTACGGTAACGCACCACAGGGAGCGACGTCGTTTCTTAGTGCAGTACCGTAACGCACCACAAAGAACGACGTCGTTTCCAAGTGCAGTACGGTAACGCACCACAAGGAACGACGTCGTTTCTTAGTGCAGTACGGTAACGCACCACAAGGAACGGCGTCGTTTCTTAGTGCAGTACGGTAACGCACCACAAGGAGCGACGTCGTTTCTTAGTGCAGTACGGTAACGCACCACAAGGAACGACGTCGTTTTTTAGTGCAGTACGGTAACGCACCACAAGGAGCGACGTCGTTTCTTTGTGCAGTACGGTAACGCACCACAAGGAGCGACGTCGTTTCTTAGTGCAGTACCGTAACGCATCACAAGGAACGACGTCGTTTCTAAGTGCAGTACGGTAACGCAGCACAAGGAACGACGGCGTTTCTTAGTGCAGTACGGAAACGCACCACAAGGGGTGATGTCGTTTCTTAGTGCAGTACGGTAACGCACCACAAGGAACGACGGCGTTTCTTAGTGCAGTACGGTAACGCAGCACAAGGAACGACGACGTTTCTAAGTGCAGTACGGTAACGCACCACAAGGAACGACGTTGTTTCTTAGTGCAGTACGCTAACGCACCACAAAGAGCGACGTCGTTTCTTAGTGCAGTACGGTAACGCACCACAAGGAGCGACGTCGTTTCTTAGTGCAGTACGGTAACGCACCCCAAGGAGCGACGTCGTTTCTAAGTGCAGTACGGTAACGCACCACAAGGAACGACGGCGCTTCTTAGTGCAGCACGGTAACGCACCACAAGGAGCGACGTCGTTTCTTAGTGCAGTACGGTAACGCACCACAAGGAGCGACGTCGTTTCTTAGTGCAGTACCGTAACGCCCCACAAGGAACGACGTCGTTTCTAAGTGCAGTACGGTAACGCACCACAAGGAACGACGTCGTTTCTTAGTGCAGTACGGTAACGCACCACAAGGAACGACGTCGTTTCTTAGTGCAGTACGGTAACGCACCACAAGGAGCGACGTCGTTTCTTAGTGCAGTACGGTAACGCACCACAAGGAACGACGTCGTTTCTTAGTGCAGTACGGTAACGCACCACAAGGAGCGACGTCGTTTCTTAGTGCAGTACCGTAACGCATCACAAGGAACGACGTCGTTTCTAAGTGCAGTACGGTAACGCACCACAAGGAACGACGTCGTTTTTTAGTGCAGTACGGCAACGCACCAAAAGGAACGACGTTGTTTCTTAGTGCAGTACGCTAACGCACCACAAAGAGCGACGTCGTTTCTTAGTGCAATAAGGTAACGCACCACAAGGAACGACGTCGTTTCTTAGTGCAGTGCGGTAACGCACCACAAGGAACGACGTCGTTTCTTAGTGCAGTGCGGTAACGCACCACAAGGAACGACGGCGTTTCTTATTGCAGTGCTTTAACGCACCACAAGAAACGGCGTCGTTTCTTAGTGCAGTACCGTAACGCACCACAAGGAACGACGTCGTTTCTTAGTGCAGTGCGGTAACGCACCACAAGGAGCGACGGCGTTTCTTAGTGCAGTACGGTAACGCACCACAAGGAACGACGTCGTTTCTTAGTGCAGTACAGTAACGCACCACAAGGAACGACGGCGTTTCTTAGTGCCGTACGGTAACGCAGCACAAGGAACGACGGCGTTTCTTAGTGCAGTACGGTAACGCACCACAAGGGGTGATGTCGTTTCTTAGTGCAGTACGGTAATGCACCACAAGTAACGACGGCGTTTCTTAGTGCAGTACGGTAACGCACCACAAGAAGCGACGTCGTTTCTTAGTGCAGTACGGTCACGCACCATAAGGAGCGACGTCGTTTCTTAGTGCAGTACGGTCACGCACGACAAGGAGCGACGTCGTTTCTAAGTGCAGTACGGTAACGCACCAAAAGGAGCGACGTCGTTTCTTAGTGCAGTACGGTAACGCACCACAAGGGTAGACGTCGTTTCTAAGTGCAGTACGGTAACGCACCACAAGGAGCGACGGCGTTTCTTAGTGCAGTACGGTAACGCAGCACAAGGAACGACGTCGTTTCATAGTGCAGTACGGTAACGTACACCGAGAGCGACGTCGTTTCTTAGTGCAGTACGGTAGCGCACCACAAGGAGCGACCTCGTTTCTTAGTGCAGTACGGTAACGCACCACAAGGAACGACGTCTTTTTTAAGTGCAGTACGGTAACACACCACAAGGAACGACGTCGTTTCTTAGTGCAGTACCGTAACGCAACACAAGGAGCGACGTCGTTTATTAGTGCAGTACGGTAACGCACCACAAGGAGCGACGTTGTTTCTATGTGCAGTACGGTAACGCACCACAAGGAACGACGTCGTTTCTTAGTGCAGTACGGTAACGCACCAAAAGGAACGACGTTGTTTCTTAGTGCAGTACGCTAACGCACCACAAAGAGCGACGTCGTTTCTTAGTGCAGTGCGGTAACGCACCACAAGGAACGGCGTCGTTTCTTAGTGCAGTACCGTAACGCACCACAAGGAACGACGGCGTTTCTTAGTGCAGTACGGTAACGCACCACAAGGAGCGACGTCGTTTCTTAGTGCAGTACGGTAATGCACCACAAGGAGCGACGGCGTTTCTTAGTGCAGTACGGTAACGCACCACAAGGAACGACGTCGTTTCTTAGTGCAGTACGGTAACGCACCACAAGGAGCGACGGCGTTTCTTAGTGCAGTACGGTAACGCACCACAAGGAACGACGTCGTTTCTTAGTGCAGTACAGTAACGCACCACAAGGAACGACGTCGTTTCTTAGTGCAGTGCGGTAACGCACCACAAGGAACGACGTCGTTTCTTATTGCAGTACGGTAACGCACCACAAGGAACGGCGTCGTTTCTTAGTGCAGTACCGTAACGCACCACAAGGAACGACGTCGTTTCTTAGTGCAGTACGGTAACGCACCACAAGGAGTGACGGCGTTTCTTAGTGCAGTACGGTAACGCACCACAAGGAACGACGTCGTTTCTTAGTGCAGTACAGTAACGCACCACAAGGAACGACGTCGTTTCTTAGTGCAGTACTGTAACGCACCACAAGGAACGACGGCGTTTCTTAGTGCAGTACGGTAACGCAGCACAAGGAACGACGTCGTTTCTTAGTGCAGTACGGTAACGCACCACAAGGAGCGACGTCGTTTCTTAGTGCAGTACGGTAACGCACCACAAGGAACGACGTCGTTTCTTAGTGCCGTACAGTAACGCACCACAAGGAACGACGTCGTTTCTTAGTGCAGTACGGTAACGCACCACAAGGAACGACGGCGTTTCTAAGTGCAGTACGGTAACGCACCACAAGGAACGACGGCGTTTCTTAGTGCAGTACGGTAACGCAGCACAAGGAACGACGGCGTTTCTAAGTGCAGTACCGTAACGCACCACAAGGAGCGACGTCGTTTCTAAGTGCAGTACGGTAACGCACCACAAGGAGCGACGTCGTTTCTAAGTGCAGTACGGTAACGCACCCCAAGGAGCGACGTCGTTTCTAAGTGCAGTACGGTAACGCACCACAAGGAACGACGGCGCTTCTAAGTGCAGTACGGTAACGCACCACAGGGAGCGACGTCGTTTCTTAGTGCAGTACCGTAACGCACCACAAGGAACGACGTCGTTTCCAAGTGCAGTACGGTAACGCACCACAAGGAACGACGTCGTTTCTTAGTGCAGTACGGTAACGCACCACAAGGAACGGCGTCGTTTCTTAGTGCAGTACGGTAACGCACCACAAGGAGCGACGTCGTTTCTTAGTGCAGTACGGTAACGCACCACAAGGAACGACGTCGTTTTTTAGTGCAGTACGGTAACGCACCACAAGGAGCGACGTCGTTTCTTAGTGCAGTACGGTAACGCACCACAAGGAGCGACGTCGTTTCTTAGTGCAGTACGGTAACGCACCACAAAGAGCGACGTCGTTTCTTAGTGCAGTACGGTAACGCACCACAAGGAGCGACGTCGTTTCTAAGTGCAGTACGCTAACGCACCCCAAGGAGCGACGTCGTTTCTAAGTGCAGTACGGTAACGCACCACAAGGAACGACGGCGCTTCTTAGTGCAGTACGGTAACGCACCACAAGGAGCGACGTCGTTTCTTAGTGCAGTACGGTAACGCACCACAAGGAGCGACGTCGTTTCTTAGTGCAGTACCGTAACGCACCACAAGGAACGACGTCGTTTCTAAGTGCAGTACGGTAACGCACCACAAGGAACGACGTCGTTTCTTAGTGCAGTACGGTAACGCACCACAAGGAACGACGTCGTTTCTTAGTGCAGTACGGTAACGCACCACAAGGAGCGACGTCGTTTCTTAGTGCAGTACGGTAACGCACCACAAGGAACGACGTCGTTTCTTAGTGCAGTACGGTAACGCACCACAAGGAGCGACGTCGTTTCTTAGTGCAGTACCGTAACGCATCACAAGGAACGACGTCGTTTCTAAGTGCAGTACGGTAACGCGCCACAAGGAACGACGTCGTTTTTTAGTGCAGTACGGTAACGCACCAAAAGGAACGACGTTGTTTCTTAGTGCAGTACGCTAACGGACCACAAAGAGCGACGTCGTTTCTTAGTGCAGTAAGGTAACGCACCACAAGGAACGACGTCGTTTCTTAGTGCAGTGCGGTAACGCACCACAAGGAACGACGTCGTTTCTTAGTGCAGTGCGGTAACGCACCACAAGGAACGACGGCGTTTCTTATTGCAGTGCTTTAACGCACCACAAGAAACGGCGTCGTTTCTTAGTGCAGTACCGTAACGCACCACAAGGAACGACGTCGTTTCTTAGTGCAGTGCGGTAACGCACCACAAGGAGCGACGGCGTTTCTTAGTGCAGTACGGTAACGCACCACAAGGAACGACGTCGTTTCTTAGTGCAGTACAGTAACGCACCACAAGGAACGACGTCGTTTCTTAGTGCAGTACGGTAACGCACCACAAGGAACGACGGCGTTTCTAAGTGCAGTACGGTAACGCACCACAAGGAACGACGGCGTTTCTTAGTGCAGTACGGTAACGCAGCACAAGGAACGACGGCGTTTCTAAGTGCAGTACCGTAACGCACCACAAGGAGCGACGTCGTTTCTAAGTGCAGTACGGTAACGCACCACAAGGAGCGACGTCGTTTCTAAGTGCAGTACGGTAACGCACCCCAAGGAGCGACGTCGTTTCTAAGTGCAGTACGGTAACGCACCACAAGGAACGACGGCGCTTCTAAGTGCAGTACGGTAACGCACCACAGGGAGCGACGTCGTTTCTTAGTGCAGTACCGTAACGCACCACAAGGAACGACGTCGTTTCCAAGTGCAGTACGGTAACGCACCACAAGGAACGACGTCGTTTCTTAGTGCAGTACGGTAACGCACCACAAGGAACGGCGTCGTTTCTTAGTGCAGTACGGTAACGCACCACAAGGAGCGACGTCGTTTCTTAGTGCAGTACGGTAACGCACCACAAGGAACGACGTCGTTTTTTAGTGCAGTACGGTAACGCACCACAAGGAGCGACGTCGTTTCTTAGTGCAGTACGGTAACGCACCACAAGGAGCGACGTCGTTTCTTAGTGCAGTACCGAACGCATCACAAGGAACGACGTCGTTTCTAAGTGCAGTACGGTAACGCAGCACAAGGAACGACGGCGTTTCTTAGTGCAGTACGGTAACGCACCACAAGGGGTGATGTCGTTTCTTAGTGCAGTACGGTAACGCACCACAAGGAACGACGGCGTTTCTTAGTGCAGTACGGTAACGCAGCACAAGGAACGACGACGTTTCTAAGTGCAGTACGGTAACGCACCACAAGGAACGACGTTGTTTCTTAGTGCAGTACGCTAACGCACCACAAAGAGCGACGTCGTTTCTTAGTGCAGTACGGTAACGCACCACAAGGAGCGACGTCGTTTCTAAGTGCAGTACGCTAACGCACCCCAAGGAGCGACGTCGTTTCTAAGTGCAGTACGGTAACGCACCACAAGGAACGACGGCGCTTCTTAGTGCAGTACGGTAACGCACCACAAGGAGCGACGTCGTTTCTTAGTGCAGTACGGTAACGCACCACAAGGAGCGACGTCGTTTCTTAGTGCAGTACCGTAACGCACCACAAGGAACGACGTCGTTTCTAAGTGCAGTACGGTAACGCACCACAAGGAACGACGTCGTTTCTTAGTGCAGTACGGTAACGCACCACAAGGAACGACGTCGTTTCTTAGTGCAGTACGGTAACGCACCACAAGGAGCGACGTCGTTTCTTAGTGCAGTACGGTAACGCACCACAAGGAACGACGTCGTTTCTTAGTGCAGTACGGTAACGCACCACAAGGAGCGACGTCGTTTCTTAGTGCAGTACCGTAACGCATCACAAGGAACGACGTCGTTTCTAAGTGCAGTACGGTAACGCGCCACAAGGAACGACGTCGTTTTTTAGTGCAGTACGGTAACGCACCAAAAGGAACGACGTTGTTTCTTAGTGCAGTACGCTAACGGACCACAAAGAGCGACGTCGTTTCTTAGTGCAGTAAGGTAACGCACCACAAGGAACGACGTCGTTTCTTAGTGCAGTGCGGTAACGCACCACAAGGAACGACGTCGTTTCTTAGTGCAGTGCGGTAACGCACCACAAGGAACGACGGCGTTTCTTATTGCAGTGCTTTAACGCACCACAAGAAACGGCGTCGTTTCTTAGTGCAGTACCGTAACGCACCACAAGGAACGACGTCGTTTCTTAGTGCAGTGCGGTAACGCACCACAAGGAGCGACGGCGTTTCTTAGTGCAGTACGGTAACGCACCACAAGGAACGACGTCGTTTCTTAGTGCAGTACAGTAACGCACCACAAGGAACGACGGCGTTTCTTAGTGCCGTACGGTAACGCAGCACAAGGAACGACGGCGTTTCTTAGTGCAGTACGGTAACGCACCACAAGGGGTGATGTCGTTTCTTAGTGCAGTACGGTAACGCACCACAAGTAACGACGGCGTTTCTTAGTGCAGTACGGTAACGCAGCACAAAGAACGACGGCGTTTCTAAGTGCAGTACGGTAACGCACCTCAAGGAGCGACGTCGTTTCTAAGTGCAGTACGGTAACGCACCACAAGGAGCGACGGCGTTTTTAGTGCAGTACGGTAACGCACCACAAGGAACGACGTTGTTTCTTAGTGCAGTACGCTAACGCACCAGAAAGAGCGACGTCGTTTCTTAGTGCAGTAAGGTAACGCACCACAAGGAACGACGTCGTTTCTTAGTGCAGTGCGGTAACGCAACACAAGGAACGACGGCGTTTCTTAGTGCAGTACGGTAACGCACCACAAGGAGCGACGTCGTTTCTAAGTGCAGTACGGTAACGCACCCCAAGGAGCGACGTCGTTTCTAAGTGCAGTACGGTAACGCACCACAAGGAACGACGGCGCTTCTTAGTGCAGTACGGTAACGCACCACAGGGAGCGACGTCGTTTCTTAGTGCAGTACGGTAACGCACCACAAGGAACGACGGCGTTTCTAAGTGCAGTACGGTAACGCACCACAAGGAACGACGGCGTTTCTTAGTGCAGTACGGTAACGCAGCACAAGGAACGACGGCGTTTCTAAGTGCAGTACCGTAACGCACCACAAGGAGCGACGTCGTTTCTAAGTGCAGTACGGTAACGCACCACAAGGAGCGACGTCGTTTCTAAGTGCAGTACGGTAACGCACCCCAAGGAGCGACGTCGTTTCTAAGTGCAGTACGGTAACGCACCACAAGGAACGACGGCGCTTCTAAGTGCAGTACGGTAACGCACCACAGGGAGCGACGTCGTTTCTTAGTGCAGTACGGTAACGCACCACAAGGAACGACGTCGTTTCCAAGTGCAGTACGGTAACGCACCACAAGGAACGACGTCGTTTCTTAGTGCAGTACGGTAACGCACCACAAGGAACGGCGTCGTTTCTTAGTGCAGTACGGTAACGCACCACAAGGAGCGACGTCGTTTCTTAGTGCAGTACGGTAACGCACCACAAGGAACGACGTCGTTTTTTAGTGCAGTACGGTAACGCACCACAAGGAGCGACGTCGTTTCTTAGTGCAGTACGGTAACGCACCACAAGGAGCGACGTCGTTTCTTAGTGCAGTACCGAACGCATCACAAGGAACGACGTCGTTTCTAAGTGCAGTACGGTAACGCAGCACAAGGAACGACGGCGTTTCTTAGTGCAGTACGGTAACGCACCACAAGGGGTGATGTCGTTTCTTAGTGCAGTACGGTAACGCACCACAAGGAACGACGGCGTTTCTTAGTGCAGTACGGTAACGCAGCACAAGGAACGACGACGTTTCTAAGTGCAGTACGGTAACGCACCACAAGGAACGACGTTGTTTCTTAGTGCAGTACGCTAACGCACCACAAAGAGCGACGTCGTTTCTTAGTGCAGTACGGTAACGCACCACAAGGAGCGACGTCGTTTCTAAGTGCAGTACGCTAACGCACCTCAAGGAGCGACGTCGTTTCTAAGTGCAGTACGGTAACGCACCACAAGGAACGACGGCGCTTCTTAGTGCAGTACGGTAACGCACCACAAGGAGCGACGTCGTTTCTTAGTGCAGTACGGTAACGCACCACAAGGAGCGAGGTCGTTTCTTAGTGCAGTACCGTAACGCACCACAAGGAACGACGTCGTTTCTAAGTGCAGTACGGTAACGCACCACAAGGAACGACGTCGTTTCTTAGTGCAGTACGGTAACGCACCACAAGGAACGACGTCGTTTCTTAGTGCAGTACGGTAACGCACCACAAGGAGCGACGTCGTTTCTTAGTGCAGTACGGTAACGCACCACAAGGAACGACGTCGTTTCTTAGTGCAGTACGGTAACGCACCACAAGGAGCGACGTCGTTTCTTAGTGCAGTACCGTAACGCATCACAAGGAACGACGTCGTTTCTAAGTGCAGTACGGTAACGCACCACAAGGAACGACGTCGTTTTTTAGTGCAGTACGGTAACGCACCACAAGGAACGACGTTGTTTCTTAGTGCAGTACGCTAACGGACCACAAAGAGCGACGTCGTTTCTTAGTGCAGTAAGGTAACGCACCACAAGGAACGACGTCGTTTCTTAGTGCAGTGCGGTAACGCACCACAAGGAACGACGTCGTTTCTTAGTGCAGTGCGGTAACGCACCACAAGGAACGACGGCGTTTCTTATTGCAGTGCTTTAACGCACCACAAGAAACGGCGTCGTTTCTTAGTGCAGTACCGTAACGCACCACAAGGAACGACGTCGTTTCTTAGTGCAGTGCGGTAACGCACCACAAGGAGCGACGGCGTTTCTTAATGCAGTACGGTAACGCACCACAAGGAACGGCGTCGTTTCTTAGTGCAGTACAGTAACGCACCACAAGGAACGACGGCGTTTCTTAGTGCCGTACGGTAACGCAGCACAAGGAACGACGGCGTTTCTTAGTGCAGTACGGTAACGCACCACAAGGGGTGATGTCGTTTCTTAGTGCAGTACGGTAACGCACCACAAGTAACGACGGCGTTTCTTAGTGCAGTACGGTAACGCAGCACAAAGAACGACGGCGTTTCTAAGTGCAGTACGGTAACGCACCTCAAGGAGCGACGTCGTTTCTAAGTGCAGTACGGTAACGCACCACAAGGAGCGACGGCGTTTTTAGTGCAGTACGGTAACGCACCACAAGGAACGACGTTGTTTCTTAGTGCAGTACGCTAACGCACCAGAAAGAGCGACGTCGTTTCTTAGTGCAGTAAGGTAACGCACCACAAGGAACGACGTCGTTTCTTAGTGCAGTGCGGTAACGCAACACAAGGAACGACGGCGTTTCTTAGTGCAGTACGGTAACGCACCACAAGGAGTGACGTCGTTTCTTAGTGCAGTACGGTAACGCACCACAAGGAACGACGTCGTTTCCAAGCGCAGTACGGTAACGCACCACAAGGAGCGACGTCGTTTCTAAGTGCAGTACGGTAACGCACCACAAGGAGCGACGTCGTTTCTAAGTGCAGTACGGTAACGCACCCCAAGGAGCGACGTCGTTTCTAAGTGCAGTACGGTAACGCACCACAAGGAACGACGGCGCTTCTTAGTGCAGTACGGTAACGCACCACAGGGAGCGACGTCGTTTCTTAGTGCAGTACCGTAACGCACCACAAGGAACGACGTCGTTTCTAAGTGCAGTACGGTAACGCACCACAAGGAACGACGTCGTTTCTTAGTGCAGTACGGTAACGCACCACAAGGAACGACGTTGTTTCTTAGTGCAGTACGCTAACGCACCACAAGAAGCGACGTCGCTTCTTAGTGCAGTACGGTAACGCACCACAAGGAACGACGTCGTTTCTTAGTGCAGTACGGTAACGCACCACCAGGAGCGACGTCGTTTCTTAGTGCAGTACCGTAACGCACCACAAGGAACGACGTCGTTTCTAAGTGCAGTACGGTAACGCACCACAAGGAACGACGTCGCTTCTTAGTGCAGTACGGTAACGCACCACAGGGAGCGACGTCGTTTCTTAGTGCAGTACCGTAACGCACCACAAGGAGCGACGTCGTTTCTTAGTGCAGTACCGTAACGCACCACAAGGAACGACGTCGTTTCTAAGTGCAGTACGGTAACGCACCACAAGGAACGACGTCGTTTCTTAGTGCAGTACGGTAACGCACCACAAGGAACGACGTTGTTTCTTAGTGCAGTACGCTAACGCACCACAAGAAGCGACGTCGCTTCTTAGTGCAGTACGGTAACGCACCACAAGGAACGACGTCGTTTCTTAGTGCAGTACGGTAACGCACCACCAGGAGCGACGTCGTTTCTTAGTGCAGTACCGTAACGCACCACAAGGAACGACGTCGTTTCTTAGTGCAGTACAGTAAGGCACCACAAGGAACGACGTCGTTTCTTAGTGCAGTACTGTAACGCACCACAAGGAACGACGGCGTTTCTTAGTGCAGTACGGTAACGCAGCACAAGCAACGACGTCGTTTCTTAGTGCAGTACGGTAACGCACCACAAGGAGCGACGTCGTTTCTTAGTGCAGTACGGTAACGCACCACAAGGAGCGACGTCGTTTCTTAGTGCAGTACCGTAACGCATCACAAGGAACGACGTCGTTTCTAAGTGCAGTACGGTAACGCACCACAAGGAACGACGTCGTTTCTAAGTGCAGTACGGTAACGCACCACAAGGAACGACGTCGTTTTTTAGTGCAGAACGGTAACGCACCACAAGGAACGACGGCGTTTCTTAGTGCAGTGCGGTAACGCACCACAAGGAACGACGTCGTTTCTTAGTGCAGTGCCGTAACGCACCACAAGGAACGACGTCGTTTCTTAGTGCAGTACGGTAACGCACCACCAGGAGCGACGTCGTTTCTTAGTGCAGTACCGTAACGCACCACAAGGAACGACGTCGTTTCTTAGTGCAGTTCGGTAACGCACCACAAGGAGCGACGTCGTTTCTAAGTGCAGTACGGTAACGCACCAAAAGGAGCGACGTCGTTTCTTAGTGCAGTACGGTAACGCACCACAAGGAGCGACGTCGTTTCTAAGTGCAGTACGGTAACGCACCAAAAGGAGCGACGGCGTTTCTTAGTGCGGTACGGTAACGCACCACAAGGAACGACGTCGTTTCTTAGTGCAATACAGTAACGCACCACAAGGAACGACGTCGTTTCTTAGTGCAGTACGGTAACGCACCACAAGGAACGACGGCGTTTCTAAGTGCAGTACGGTAACGCACCACAAGGAACGACGGCGTTTCTTAGTGCAGTACGGTAACGCAGCACAAGGAACGACGGCGTTTCTAAGTGCAGTACGGTAACGCACCACAAGGAGCGACGTCGTTTCTAAGTGCAGTACGGTAACGCACCACAAGGAGCGACGTCGTTTCTAAGTGCAGTACGGTAACGCACCCCAAGGAGCGACGTCGTTTCTAAGTGCAGTACGGTAACGCACCACAAGGAACGACGGCGCTTCTTAGTGCAGTACGGTAACGCACCACAGGGAGTGACGTCGTTTCTTAGTGCAGTACCGTAACGCACCACAAGGAACGACGTCGTTTCCAAGTGCAGTACGGTAACGCACCACAAGGAACGACGTCGTTTCTTAGTGCAGTACGGTAACGCACCACAAGGAACGGCGTCGTTTCTTAGTGCAGTACGGTAACGCACCACAAGGAGCGACGTCGTTTCTTAGTGCAGTACGGTAACGCACCACAAGGAACGACGTCGTTTTTTAGTGCAGTACGGTAACGCACCACAAGGAGCGACGTCGTTTCTTAGTGCAGTACGGTAACGCACCACAAGGAGCGACGTCGTTTCTTAGTGCAGTACCGTAACGCATCACAAGGAACGACGTCGTTTCTAAGTGCAGTACGGTAACGCAGCACAAGGAACGACGGCGTTTCTTAGTGCAGTACGGTAACGCACCACAAGGGGTGATGTCGTTTCTTAGTGCAGTACGGTACCGCACCACAAGGAGCGACGTCGTTTCTTAGTGCAGTACGGTAACGCACCACAAGGAACGACGTCGTTTCTTAGTGCAGTACGGTAACGCACCACAAGGAGCGACGTCGTTTCTTAGTGCAGTACCGTAACGCATCACAAGGAACGACGTCGTTTCTAAGTGCAGTACGGTAACGCACCACAAGGAACGACGTCGTTTTTTACTGCAGTACGGTAACGCACCAAAAGGAACGACGTTGTTTCTTAGTGCAGTACGCTAACGCACCACAAAGAGCGACGTCGTTTCTTAGTGCAGTAAGGTAACGCACCACAAGGAACGACGCCGTTTCTTAGTGCAGTGCGGTAACGCACCACAAGGAACGACGTCGTTTCTTAGTGCAGTGCCGTAACGCACCACAAGGAACGACGTCGTTTCTTAGTGCAGTACGGTAACGCACCACCAGGAGCGACGTCGTTTCTTAGTGCAGTACCGTAACGCACAACAAGGAACGACGTCGTTTCTTAGTGCAGTACGGTAACGCACCACAAGGAGCGACGGCGTTTCTTAGTGCAGTACGGTAACGCACCACAAGGAACGACGTCGTTTCTTAGTGCAGTACAGTAACGCACCACAAGGAACGACGTCGTTTCTTAGTGCAGTACTGTAACGCACCACAAGGAACGACGGCGTTTCTTAGTGCAGTACGGTAACGCAGCACAAGCAACGACGTCGTTTCTTAGTGCAGTACGGTAACGCACCACAAGGAGCGACGTCGTTTCTTAGTGCAGTACGGTAACGCACCACAAGGAACGACGTCGTTTCTTAATGCAGTACGGTAACGCACCACAAGGAGCGACGTCGTTTCTTAGTGCAGTACCGTAACGCATCACAAGGAACGACGTCGTTTCTAAGTGCAGTACGGTAACGCACCACAAGGAACGACGTCGTTTTTTAGTGCAGAACGGTAACGCACCACAAGGAACGACGGCGTTTCTTAGTGCAGTACGGTAACGCACCACAAGGAGTGACGTCGTTTCTTAGTGCAGTACGGTAACGCACCACAAGGAACGACGTCGTTTCTAAGCGCAGTACGGTAACGCACCGCACGTAACGACGTCGTTTCTTAGTGCAGTACGGTAGCGCACCACAAGGAGCGACGTCGTTTCTTAGTGCAGTTCGTTAACGCACCACAAGGAGCGACGTCGTTTCTAAGTGCAGTACGGTAACGCACCAAACGGAGCGACGTCGTTTCTTAGTGCAGTACGGTAACGCACCATAAGGAGCGACGTCGTTTCTAAGTGCAGTACGGTAACGCACCAAAAGGAGCGATGTCGTTTCTTAGTGCGGTACGGTAACGCACCACAAGGAACGACGTCGTTTCTTAGTGCAGTACAGTAACGCACCACAAGGAACGACGTCGTTTCTAAGCGCAGTACGGTAACGCACCGCACGTAACGACGTCGTTTCTTAGTGCAGTACGGTAGCGCACCACAAGGAGCGACGTCGTTTCTTAGTGCAGTACGGTAACGCACCACAAGGAACGACGGCGTTTCTAAGTGCAGTACGGTAACGCACCACAAGGAACGACGGCGTTTCTTAGTGCAGTACGGTAACGCACCACAAGGAACGACGGCGTTTCTAAGTGCAGTACCGTAACGCACCACAAGGAGCGACGTCGTTTCTAAGTGCAGTACGGTAACGCACCACAAGGAGCGACGTCGTTTCTAAGTGCAGTATGGTAACGCACCCCAAGGAGCGACGTCGTTTCTAAGTGCAGTACGGTAACGCACCACAAGGAACGACGGCGCTTCTTAGTGCAGTACGGTAACGCACCACAGGGAGCGACGTCGTTTCTTAGTGCAGTACCGTAACGCACCACAAGGAACGACGTCGTTTCCAAGTGCAGTACGGTAACGCACCACAAGGAACGACGTCGTTTCTTAGTGCAGTACGGTAACGCACCACAAGGAACGGCGTCGTTTCTTAGTGCAGTACGGTAACGCACCACAAGGAGCGACGTCGTTTCTTAGTGCAGTACGGTAACGCACCACAATGAACGACGTCGTTTTTTAGTGCAGTACGGTAACGCACCACAAGGAGCGACGTCGTTTCTTAGTGCAGTACGGTAACGCACCACAAGGAGCGACGTCGTTTCTTAGTGCAGTACGGTAACGCACCACAAGGAACGACGGCGTTTCTAAGTGCAGTACCGTAACGCACCACAAGGAGCGACGTCGTTTCTAAGTGCAGTACGGTAACGCACCACAAGGAGCGACGTCGTTTCTAAGTGCAGTATGGTAACGCACCCCAAGGAACGACGTCGTTTCTAAGCGCAGTACAGTAACGCACCACAAGGAACGACGTCGTTTCTAAGCGCAGTACGGTAACGCACCGCACGTAACGACGTCGTTTCTTAGTGCAGTACGGTAGCGCACCACAAGGAGCGACGTCGTTTCTTAGTGCAGTTCGGTAACGCACCACAAGGAGCGACGTCGTTTCTAAGTGCAGTACGGTAACGCACCAAACGGAGCGACGTCGTTTCTTAGTGCAGTACGGTAACGCACCATAAGGAGCGACGTCGTTTCTAAGTGCAGTACGGTAACGCACCAAAAGGAGCGATGTCGTTTCTTAGTGCGGTACGGTAACGCACCACAAGGAACGACGTCGTTTCTTAGTGCAGTACAGTAACGCACCACAAGGAACGACGTCGTTTCTTAGTGCAGTACGGTAACGCACCACAAGGAACGACGGCGTTTCTAAGTGCAGTACGGTAACGCACCACAAGGAACGACGGCGTTTCTTAGTGCAGTACGGTAACGCACCACAAGGAACGACGGCGTTTCTAAGTGCAGTACCGTAACGCACCACAAGGAGCGACGTCGTTTCTAAGTGCAGTACGGTAACGCACCACAAGGAGCGACGTCGTTTCTAAGTGCAGTATGGTAACGCACCCCAAGGAGCGACGTCGTTTCTAAGTGCAGTACGGTAACGCACCACAAGGAACGACGGCGCTTCTTAGTGCAGTACGGTAACGCACCACAGGGAGCGACGTCGTTTCTTAGTGCAGTACCGTAACGCACCACAAGGAACGACGTCGTTTCCAAGTGCAGTACGGTAACGCACCACAAGGAACGACGTCGTTTCTTAGTGCAGTACGGTAACGCACCACAAGGAACGGCGTCGTTTCTTAGTGCAGTACGGTAACGCACCACAAGGAGCGACGTCGTTTCTTAGTGCAGTACGGTAACGCACCACAAGGAACGACGGCGTTTCTTAGTGCAGTACGGTAACGCAGCACAAGGAACGACGACGTTTCTAAGTGCAGTACGGTAACGCACCACAAGGAACGACGTTGTTTCTTAGTGCAGTACGCTAACGCACCACAAAGAGCGACGTCGTTTCTTAGTGCAGTACGGTAACGCACCACAAGGAGCGACGTCGTTTCTAAGTGCAGAACGGTAACGCACCCCAAGGAGCGACGTCGTTTCTAAGTGCAGTACAGTAACGCACCACAAGGAACGACGTCGTTTCTAAGCGCAGTACGGTAACGCACCGCACGTAACGACGTCGTTTCTTAGTGCAGTACGGTAGCGCACCACAAGGAGCGACGTCGTTTCTTAGTGCAGTTCGGTAACGCACCACAAGGAGCGACGTCGTTTCTAAGTGCAGTACGGTAACGCACCAAACGGAGCGACGTCGTTTCTTAGTGCAGTACGGTAACGCACCATAAGGAGCGACGTCGTTTCTAAGTGCAGTACGGTAACGCACCAAAAGGAGCGATGTCGTTTCTTAGTGCGGTACGGTAACGCACCACAAGGAACGACGTCGTTTCTTAGTGCAGTACAGTAACGCACCACAAGGAACGACGTCGTTTCTTAGTGCAGTACGGTAACGCACCACAAGGAACGACGGCGTTTCTAAGTGCAGTACGGTAACGCACCACAAGGAACGACGGCGTTTCTTAGTGCAGTACGGTAACGCACCACAAGGAACGACGGCGTTTCTAAGTGCAGTACCGTAACGCACCACAAGGAGCGACGTCGTTTCTAAGTGCAGTACGGTAACGCACCACAAGGAGCGACGTCGTTTCTAAGTGCAGTATGGTAACGCACCCCAAGGAGCGACGTCGTTTCTAAGTGCAGTACGGTAACGCACCACAAGGAACGACGGCGCTTCTTAGTGCAGTACGGTAACGCACCACAGGGAGCGACGTCGTTTCTTAGTGCAGTACCGTAACGCACCACAAGGAACGACGTCGTTTCCAAGTGCAGTACGGTAACGCACCACAAGGAACGACGTCGTTTCTTAGTGCAGTACGGTAACGCACCACAAGGAACGGCGTCGTTTCTTAGTGCAGTACGGTAACGCACCACAAGGAGCGACGTCGTTTCTTAGTGCAGTACGGTAACGCACCACAAGGAACGACGTCGTTTTTTAGTGCAGTACGGTAACGCACCACAAGGAGCGACGTCGTTTCTTAGTGCAGTACGGTAACGCACCACAAGGAGCGACGTCGTTTCTTAGTGCAGTACCGTAAGGCATCACAAGGAACGACGTCGTTTCTAAGTGCAGTACGGTAACGCAGCACAAGGAACGACGGCGTTTCTTAGTGCAGTACGGTAACGCACCACAAGGGGTGATGTCGTTTCTTAGTGCAGTACGGTAACGCACCACAAGGAACGACGGCGTTTCTTAGTGCAGTACGGTAACGCAGCACAAGGAACGACGACGTTTCTAAGTGCAGTACGGTAACGCACCACAAGGAACGACGTTGTTTCTTAGTGCAGTACGCTAACGCACCACAAAGAGCGACGTCGTTTCTTAGTGCAGTACGGTAACGCACCACAAGGAGCGACGTCGTTTCTAAGTGCAGAACGGTAACGCACCCCAAGGAGCGACGTCGTTTCTAAGTGCAGTACGGTAACGCACCACAAGGAACGACGGCGCTTCTTAGTGCAGTACGGTAACGCACCACAAGGAGCGACGTCGTTTCTTAGTGCAGTACGGTAACGCACCACAAGGAGCGACGTCGTTTCTTAGTGCAGTACCGTAACGCACCACAAGGAACGACGTCGTTTCTAAGTGCAGTACGGCAACGCACCACAAGGAACGACGTCGTTTCTTAGTGCAGTACGGTAACGCACCACAAGGAACGACGTCGTTTCTTAGTGCAGTACGGTAACGCACCACAAGGAGCGACGTCGTTTCTTAGTGCAGTACGGTAACGCACCACAAGGAACGACGTCGTTTCTTAGTGCAGTACGGTAACGCACCACAAGGAGCGACGTCGTTTCTTAGTGCAGTACCGTAACGCATCACAAGGAACGACGTCGTTTCTAAGTGCAGTACGGTAACGCACCACAAGGAACGACGTCGTATTTTAGTGCAGTACGGTAACGCACCAAAAGGAACGACGTTGTTTCTTAGTGCAGTACGCTAACGCACCACAAAGAGCGACGTCGTTTCTTAGTGCAGTAAGGTAACGCACCACAAGGAACGACGCCGTTTCTTAGTGCAGTGCGGTAACGCACCACAAGGAACGACGTCGTTTCTTAGTGCAGTGCGGTAACGCACCACAAGGAACGACGGCGTTTCTTAGTGCAGTACGGTAACGCAGCACAAGGAACGACGTCGTTTCTTAGTGCAGTACGGTAACGCACCACAAGGAGCGACGTCGTTTCTTAGTGCAGTACGGTAACGCACCACAAGGAACGACGTCGTTTCTTAATGCAGTACGGTAACGCACCACAAGGAGCGACGTCGTTTCTTAGTGCAGTACCGTAACGCATCACAAGGAACGACGTCCTTTCTAAGTGCAGTACGGTAACGCACCACAAGGAACGACGTCGTTTTTTAGTGCAGAACGGTAACGCACCACAAGGAACGACGGCGTTTCTTAGTGCAGTACGGTAACGCACCACAAGGAGTGACGTCGTTTCTTAGTGCAGTACGGTAACGCACCACAAGGAACGACGTCGTTTCTAAGCGCAGTTCGGTAACGCACCACAAGGAGCGACGTCGTTTCTAAGTGCAGTACGGTAACGCACCAAAAGGAGCGACGTCGTTTCTTAGTGCAGTACGGTAACGCACCACAAGGAGCGACGTCGTTTCTAAGTGCAGTACGGTAACGCACCAAAAGGAGCGATGTCGTTTCTTAGTGCGGTACGGTAACGCACCACAAGGAACGACGTCGTTTCTTAGTGCAGTACAGTAACGCACCACAAGGAACGACGTCGTTTCTAAGTGCAGTACGGTAACGCACCACAAGGAACGACGGCGTTTCTTAGTGCAGTACGGTAACGCACCACAAGGAAGGACGGCGTTTCTAAGTGCAGTACCGTAACGCACATCAAGGAGCGACGTCGTTTCTAAGTGCAGTACGGTAACGCACCACAAGGAGCGACGTCGTTTCTAAGTGCAGTACGGTAACGCACCCCAAGGAGCGACGTCGTTTCTAAGTGCAGTACGGTAACGCACCACAAGGAACGACGTCGTTTTTTAGTGCAGTACGGTAACGCACCACAAGGAGCGACGTCGTTTCTTAGTGCAGTACGGTAACGCACCACAAGGAGCGACGTCGTTTCTTAGTGCAGTACGGTAACGCACCACAAGGAACGACGTTGTTTCTTAGCGCAGTACGCTAACGCACCACAAAGAGCGACGTCGTTTCTTAGTGCAGTACGGTAACGCACCACAAGGAGCGACGTCGTTTCTAAGTGCAGTACGGTAACGCACCCCAAGGAGCGACGTCGTTTCTAAGTGCAGTACGGTAACGCACCACAAGGAACGACGGCGCTTCTTAGTGCAGTACGGTAACGCACCACAAGGAGCGACGTCGTTTCTTAGTGCAGTACGGTAACGCACCACAAGGAGCGACGTCGTTTCTTAGTGCAGTACCGTAACGCACCACAAGGAACGACGTCGTTTCTAAGTGCAGTACGGTAACGCACCACAAGGAACGACGTCGTTTCTTAGTGCAGTACGGTAACGCACCACAAGGAACGACGTCGTTTCTTAGTGCAGTACGGTAACGCACGACAAGGAGCGACGTCGTTTCTTAGTGCAGTACGGTAACGCACCACAAGGAACGACGTCGTTTCTTAGTGCAGTACGGTAACGCACCACAAGGAGCGACGTCGTTTCTTAGTGCAGTACCGTAACGCATCACAAGGAACGACGTCGTTTCTAAGTGCAGTACGGTAACGCACCACAAGGAACGACGTCGTTTTTTAGTGCAGTACGGTAACGCACCACAAGGAACGACGTTGTTTCTTAGTGCAGTACGCTAACGCACCACAAAGAGCGACGTCGTTTCTTAGTGCAGTAAGGTAAAGCACCACAAGGAACGACGTCGTTTCTTAGTGCAGTACGGTAACGCACCACAAGGAGCGACGTCGTTTCTTAGTGCAGTACCGTAACGCATCACAAGGAACGACGTCGTTTCTAAGTGCAGTACGGTAACGCAGCACAAGGAACGACGGCGTTTCTTAGTGCAGTACGGTAACGCACCACAAGGGGTGATGTCGTTTCTTAGTGCAGTACGGTAACGCACCACAAGGAGCGACGGCGTTTCTTAGTGCAGTACGGTAACGCAGCACAAGGAACGACGACGTTTCTAAGTGCAGTACGGTAACGCACCACAAGGAACGACGTTGTTTCTTAGTGCAGTACGCTAACGCACCACAAAGAGCGACGTCGTTTCTTAGTGCAGTACGGTAACGCACCACAAGGAGCGACGTCGTTTCTAAGTGCAGTACGGTAACGCACCCCAAGGAGCGACGTCGTTTCTAAGTGCAGTACGGTAACGCACCACAAGGAACGACGGCGCTTCTTAGTGCAGTACGGTAACGCACCACAAGGAGCGACGTCGTTTCTTAGTGCAGTACGGTAACGCACCACAAGGAGCGACGTCGTTTCTTAGTGCAGTACCGTAACGCACCACAAGGAACGACGTCGTTTCTAAGTGCAGTACGGTAACGCACCACAAGGAACGACGTCGTTTCTTAGTGCAGTACGGTAACGCACCACAAGGAACGACGTCGTTTCTTAGTGCAGTACGGTAACGCACCACAAGGAGCGACGTCGTTTCTTAGTGCAGTACGGTAACGCACCACAAGGAACGACGTCGTTTCTTAGTGCAGTACGGTAACGCACCACAAGGAGCGACGTCGTTTCTTAGTGCAGTACCGTAACGCATCACAAGGAACGACGTCGTTTCTAAGTGCAGTACGGTAACGCACCACAAGGAACGACGTCGTTTTTTAGTGCAGTACGGTAACGCACCAAAAGGAACGACGTTGTTTCTAAGTGCAGTACGCTAACGCACCACAAAGAGCGACGTCGTTTCTTAGTGCAGTACGGTAACGCACCACAAGGAACGACGTCGTTTCTTAGTGCAGTGCGGTAACGCACCACAAGGAACGACGTCGTTTCTTAGTGCAGTAAGGTAACGCACCACAAGGAACGACGGCGTTTCTTAGTGCAGTACGGTAACGCAGCACAAGGAACGACGTCGTTTCTTAGTGCAGTACGGTAACGCACCACAAGGAGCGACGTCGTTTCTTAGTGCAGTACGGTAACGCACCACAAGGAACGACGTCGTTTCTTAATGCAGTACGGTAACGCACCACAAGGAGCGACGTCGTTTCTTAGTGCAGTACCGTAACGCATCACAAGGAACGACGTCGTTTCTAAGTGCAGTACGGTAACGCACCACAAGGAACGACGTCGTTTTTTAGTGCAGAACGGTAACGCACCACAAGGAACGACGGCGTTTCTTAGTGCAGTACGGTAACGCACCACAAGGAGTGACGTCGTTTCTTAGTGCAGTACGGTAACGCACCACAAGGAACGACGTCGTTTCTAAGCGCAGTACGGTAACGCACCGCACGTAACGACGTCGTTTCTTAGTGCAGTACGGTAGCGCACCACAAGGAGCGACGTCGTTTCTTAGTGCAGTTCGGTAACGCACCACAAGGAGCGACGTCGTTTCTAAGTGCAGTACGGTAACGCACCAAAAGGAGCGACGTCGTTTCTTAGTGCAGTACGGTAACGCACCACAAGGAGCGACGTCGTTTCTAAGTGCAGTACGGTAACGCACCAAAAGGAGCGATGTCGTTTCTTAGTGCGGTACGGTAACGCACCACAAGGAACGACGTCGTTTCTTAGTGCAGTACAGTAACGCACCACAAGGAACGACGTCGTTTCTTAGTGCAGTACGGTAACGCACCACAAGGAACGACGGCGTTTCTAAGTGCAGTACGGTAACGCACCACAAGGAACGACGGCGTTTCTTAGTGCAGTACGGTAACGCACCACAAGGAACGACGGCGTTTCTAAGTGCAGTACCGTAACGCACCACAAGGAGCGACGTCGTTTCTAAGTGCAGTACGGTAACGCACCACAAGGAGCGACGTCGTTTCTAAGTGCAGTACGGTAACGCACCCCAAGGAGCGACGTCGTTTCTAAGTGCAGTACGGTAACGCACCACAAGGAACGACGGCGCTTCTTAGTGCAGTACGGTAACGCACCACAGGGAGCGACGTCGTTTCTTAGTGCAGTACCGTAACGCACCACAAGGAACGACGTCGTTTCCAAGTGCAGTACGGTAACGCACCACAAGGAACGACGTCGTTTCTTAGTGCAGTACGGTAACGCACCACAAGGAACGGCGTCGTTTCTTAGTGCAGTACGGTAACGCACCACAAGGAGCGACGTCGTTTTTTAGTGCAGTACGGTAACGCACCACAAGGAGCGACGTCGTTTCTTAGTGCAGTACGGTAACGCACCACAAGGAGCGACGTCGTTTCTTAGTGCAGTACCGTAACGCATCACAAGGAACGACGTCGTTTCTAAGTGCAGTACGGTAACGCAACACAAGGAACGACGGCGTTTCTTAGTGCAGTACGGTAACGCACCACAAGGGGTGATGTCGTTTCTTAGTGCAGTACGGTAACGCACCACAGGGAACGACGTCGTTTCTAAGTGCAGTACGGTAACGCACCACAAGGAACGGCGGCGTTTCTTAGTGCAGTACGGTAACGCAGCACAAGGAACGACGACGTTTCTAAGTGCAGTACGGTAACGCAGCACAAGGAACGACGTTGTTTCTTAGTGCAGTACGCTAACGCACCACAAAGAGCGACGTCGTTTCTTAGTGCAGTACGGTAACGCACCACAAGGAGCGACGTCGTTTCTAAGTGCAGTACGGTAACGCACCCCAAGGAGCGACGTCGTTTCTAAGTGCAGTACGGTAACGCACCACAAGGAACGACGGCGCTTCTTAGTGCAGTACGGTAACGCACCACAAGGAGCGACGTCGTTTCTTAGTGCAGTACGGTAACGCACCACAAGGAGCGACGTCGTTTCTTAGTGCAGTACCGTAACGCACCACAAGGAACGACGTCGTTTCTAAGTGCAGTACGGTAACGCACCACAAGGAACGACGTCGTTTCTTAGTGCAGTACGGTAACGCACCACAAGGAACGACGTCGTTTCTTAGTGCAGTACGGTAACGCACCACAAGGAGCGACGTCGTTTCTTAGTGCAGTACGGTAACGCACCACAAGGAACGACGTCGTTTCTTAGTGCAGTACGGTAACGCACCACAAGGAGCGACGTCGTTTCTTAGTGCAGTACCGTAACGCATCACAAGGAACGACGTCGTTTCTAAGTGCAGTACGGTAACGCACCACAAGGAACGACGTCGTTTTTTAGTGCAGTACGGTAACGCACCAAAAGGAACGACGTTGTTTCTTAGTGCAGTACGCTAACGCACCACAAAGAGCGACGTCGTTTCTTAGTGCAGTAAGGTAACGCACCACAAGGAACGACGTCGTTTCTTGGTGCAGTGCGGTAACGCACCACAAGGAACGACGTCGTTTCTTAGTGCAGTGCGGTAACGCACCACAAGGAACGACGGCGTTTCTTATTGCAGTGCTTTAACGCACCACAAGAAACGGCGTCGTTTCTTAGTGCAGTACCGTAACGCACCACAAGGAACGACGTCGTTTCTTAGTGCAGTGCGGTAACGCACCACAAGGAGCGACGGCGTTTCTTAGTGCAGTACGGTAACGCACCACAAGGAACGACGTCGTTTCTTAGTGCAGTACAGTAACGCACCACAAGGAACGACGGCGTTTCTTAGTGCCGTACGGTAACGCCGCACAAGGAACGACGGCGTTTCTTAGTGCAGTACGGTAACGCACCACAAGGGGTGATGTCGTTTCTTAGTGCAGTACGGTAACGCACCACAAGTAACGACGGCGTTTCTTAGTGCAGTACGGTAACGCAGCACAAAGAACGACGGCGTTTCTAAGTTCAGTACGGTAACGCACCTCAAGGAGCGACGTCGTTTCTAAGTGCAGTACGGTAACGCACCACAAGGAGCGACGTCGTTTCTAAGTGCAGTACGGTAACGCACCACAAGGAACGACGTCGTTTCTTAGTGCAGTACGGTAACGCACCACAAGGGGTGATGTCGTTTCTTAGTGCACTACGGTAACGCACCACAAGGAGCGACGGCGTTTTTAGTGCACTACGGTAACGCACCACAAGGAGCGACGTCGTTTCTAAGTGCAGTACGGTAACGCACCACAAGGAACGACGTCGTTTCTTAGTGCAGTACGGTAACGCACCACAAGGGGTGATGTCGTTTCTTAGTGCACTACGGTAACGCACCACAAGGAGCGACGGCGTTTTTAGTGCAGTACGGTAACGCACCACAAGGAACGACGTTGTTTCTTAGTGCAGTACGATAACGCACCACAAAGAGCGACGTCGTTTCTTAGTGCAGTAAGGTAACGCACCACAAGGAACGACGTCGTTTCTTAGTGCAGTGCGGTAACGCAACACAAGGAACGACGGCGTTTCTTAGTGCAGTACGGTAACGCACCACAAGGAGTGACGTCGTTTCTTAGTGCAGTACGGTAACGCACCACAAGGAACGACGTCGTTTCTAAGCGCAGTACGGTAACGCACCACAAGGAGCGACGTCGTTTCTAAGTGCAGTACGGTAACGCACCACAAGGAGCGACGTCGTTTCTAAGTGCAGTACGGTAAAGCACCCCAAGGAGCGACGTCGTTTCTAAGTGCAGTACGGTAACGCACCACAAGGAACGACGGCGCTTCTTAGTGCAGTACGGTAACGCACCACAGGGAGCGACGTCGTTTCTTAGTGCAGTACCGTAACGCACCACAAGGAACGACGTCGTTTCTAAGTGCAGTACGGTAACGCACCACAAGGAACGACGTCGTTTCTTAGTGCAGTACGGTAACGCACCACAAGGAACGACGTTGTTTCTTAGTGCAGTACGCTAACGCACCACAAGGAGCGACGTCGTTTCTTAGTGCAGTACGGTAACGCACCACAAGGAACGACGTCGTTTCTTAGTGCAGTACGGTAACGCACCACAAGGAGCGACGTCGTTTCTTAGTGCAGTACGGTAACGCACCACAAGGAGCGACGTCGTTTCTTAGTGCAGTACCGTAAGGCATCACAAGGAGCGACGTCGTTTCTAAGTGCAGTACGGTAACGCACCAAAAGGAGCGATGTCGTTTCTTAGTGCGGTACGGTAACGCACCACAAGGAACGACGTCGTTTCTTAGTGCAGTACGGTAACGCACCACAAGGAGCGACGTCGTTTCTAAGTGCAGTACGGTAACGCACCAAAAGGAGCGACGTCGTTTCTAAGTGCAGTACGGTAACGCACCACAAGGAGCGACGTCGTTTCTTAGTGCAGTACGGTAACGCACCACAAGGAACGACGGCGCTTCTTAGTGCAGTACGGTAACGCACCACAGGGAGCGACGTCGTTTCTTAGTGCAGTACCGTAACGCACCACAAGGAACGACGTCGTTTCTAAGTGCAGTACGGTAACGCACCACAAGGAACGACGTCGTTTCTTAGTGCAGTACGGTAACGCACCACAAGGAACGGCGTCGTTTCTTAGTGCAGTACGGTAACGCACCACAAGGAGCGACGTCGTTTCTTAGTGCAGTACGGTAACGCACCACAAGGAACGACGTCGTTTTTTAGTGCAGTACGGTAACGCACCAAAAGGAACGACGTTGTTTCTTAGTGCAGTACGCTAACGCACCACAAAGAGCGACGTCGTTTCTTAGTGCAGTAAGGTAACGCACCACAAGGAACGACGTCGTTTCTTGGTGCAGTGCGGTAACGCCCCACAAGGAACGACGTCGTTTCTTAGTGCAGTGCGGTAACGCACCACAAGGAACGACGGCGTTTCTTATTGCAGTGCTTTAACGCACCACAAGAAACGGCGTCGTTTCTTAGTGCAGTACCGTAACGCACCACAAGGAACGACGTCGTTTCTTAGTGCAGTACGGTAACGCACCACAAGGAGCGACGGCGTTTCTTAGTGCAGTACGGTAACGCACCACAAGGAACGACGTCGTTTCTTAGTGCAGTACAGTAACGCACCACAAGGAACGACGTCGTTTCTTAGTGCAGTACGGTAACGCACCACAAGGAACGACGGCGTTTCTTAGTGCCGTACGGTAACGCACAACAAGGAACGACGGCGTTTCTTAGTGCAGTACGGTAACGCACCACAAGGGGTGATGTCGTTTCTTAGTGCAGTACGGTAACGCACCACAAGGAACGACGGCGTTTCTTAGTGCAGTACGGTAACGCAGCACAAAGAACGACGGCGTTTCTAAGTGCAGTACGGTAACGCACCACAAGGAGCGACGTCGTTTCTAAGTGCAGTACGTTAACGCACCACAAGGAGCGACGTCGTTTCTAAGTGCAGTACGGTAACGCACCTCAAGGAGCGACGTCGTTTCTAAGTGCAGTACGGTAACGCACCACAAGGAACGACGTCGTTTCTTAGTGCAGTACGGTAACGCACCACAAGGGGTGATGTCGTTTCTTAGTGCAGTACGGTAACGCACCACAAGGAGCGACGGCGTTTTTAGTGCAGTACGGTAACGCACCACAAGGAACGATGTTGTTTCTTAGTGCAGTACGCTAACGCACCACAAAGAGCGACGTCGTTTCTTAGTGCAGTAAGGTAACGCACCACAAGGAACGACGTCGTTTCTTAGTGCAGTAAGGTAACCCAACACAAGGAACGACGTCGTTTCTTATTGCAGTACGGTAACGCACCACAAGGAACGGCGTCGTTTCATAGTGCAGTACCGTAACGCACCACAAGGAACGACGTCGTTTCTTAGTGCAGTACAGTAACGCACCACAAGGAACGACGTCGTTTCTTAGTGCAGTACGGTAACGCACCACAAGGAACGACGGCGTTTCTTAGTGCAGTACGGTAACGCACCACAAGGAATGACGTCGTTTTTTAGTGCAGTACGGTAACGCACCACAAGGAACGACGTCGTTTCTTAGTGCAGTACGGTAACGCACCACAAGGAACGACGGCGTTTCTTAGTGCAGTACGGTAACGCACCACAAGGAACGACGGCGTTTCTTAGTGCAGTACGGTAACGCAGCACAAGGAACGACGGCGTTTCTAAGTGCAGTACGGTAACGCACCACAAGGAGCGACGTCGTTTCTTAGTGCAGTACGGTAACCCACCACAAGGAACGACGTCGTTTCTTAGTGCAGTACGGTAACGCACCACAAGGAACGACGTCGTTTCTTAGTGCAGTACGGTAACGCACCACAAGGAGCGACGTCGTTTCTTAGTGCAGTACGGTAACGCACCACAAGGAACGACGTCGTTTCTTAGTGCAGTACGGTAACGCACCACAAGGAGCGATGTCGTTTCTTAGTGCGGTACGGTAACGCACCACCAGGAACGACGTCGTTTCTTAGTGCAGTACGGTAACGCACCACAAGGAGCGACGTCGTTTCTAAGTGCAGTACGGTAACGCACCAAAAGGAGCGATGTCGTTTCTTAGTGCGGTACGGTAACGCACCACAAGGAACGACGTCGTTTCTTTGTGCAGTACAGTAACGCACCACAAGGAACGACGTCGTTTCTTAGTGCAGTACGGTAACGCACCACAAGGAACGACGGCGTTTCTAAGTGCAGTACGGTAACGCACCACAAGGAACGACGGCGTTTCTTAGTGCAGTACGGTAACGCAGCACAAGGAACGACGGCGTTTCTAAGTGCAGTACGGTAACGCACCACAAGGAGCGACGTCGTTTCTAAGTGCAGTACGGTAACGCACCACAAGGAGCGACCTCGTTTCTTAGTGCAGTACGGTAACGCACCACAAGGAGCGACGTTGTTTCTATGTGCAGTACGGTAACGCACCACAAGGAACGACGTCGTTTCTTAGTGCAGTACGGTAACGCACCAAAAGGAACGACGGCGTTTCTTAGTGCAGTACGCTAACGCACCACAAAGAGCGACGTCGTTTCTTAGTGCAGTGCGGTAACGCACCACAAGGAACGACGTCGTTTCTTATTGCAGTACGGTAGCGCACCACAAGGAGCGACGTCGTTTCTTAGTGCAGTTCGGTAACGCACCACAAGGAGCGACGTCGTTTCTAAGTGCAGTACGGTAACGCACCAAAAGGAGCGACGTCGTTTCTAAGTGCAGTACGGTAACGCACCAAAAGGAGCGATGTCGTTTCTTAGTGCGGTACAGTAACGCACCACAAGGAACGACGTCGTTTCTTAGTGCAGTACAGTAACGCACCACAAGGAACGACGTCGTTTCTTATTGCAGTACGGTAACGCACCACAAGGAACGGCGTCGTTTCTTAGTGCAGTACCGTAACGCACCACAAGGAACGACGTCGTTTCTTAGTGCAGTACGGTAACGCACCACAAGGAGCGACGGCGTTTCTTAGTGCAGTACGGTAACGCACCACAAGGAACGACGTCGTTTCTTAGTGCAGTACAGTAACGCACCACAAGGAACGACGTCGTTTCTTAGTGCAGTACTGTAACGCACCACAAGGAACGACGGCGTTTCTTAGTGAAGTACGGTAACGCAGCACAAGGAACGACGTCGTTTCTTAGTGCAGTACGGTAACGCACCACAAGGAGCGACGTCGTTTCTTAGTGCAGTACGGTAACGCACCACAAGGAACGACGTCGTTTCTTAATGCAGTACGGTAACGCACCACAAGGAGCGACGTCGTTTCTTAGTGCAGTACCGTAACGCATCACAAGGAACGACGTCGTTTCTAAGTGCAGTACGGTAACGCACCACAAGGAGCGACGTCGTTTCTAAGTGCAGTACGGTAACGCACCACAAGGAGCGACCTCGTTTCTTAGTGCAGTACGGTAACGCACCACAAGGAGCGACGTTGTTTCTATGTGCAGTACGGTAACGCACCACAAGGAACGACGTCGTTTCTTAGTGCAGTACGGTAACGCACCAAAAGGAACGACGGCGTTTCTTAGTGCAGTACGCTAACGCACCACAAAGAGCGACGTCGTTTCTTAGTGCAGTGCGGTAACGCACCACAAGGAACGACGTCGTTTCTTATTGCAGTACGGTAGCGCACCACAAGGAGCGACGTCGTTTCTTAGTGCAGTTCGGTAACGCACCACAAGGAGCGACGTCGTTTCTAAGTGCAGTACGGTAACGCACCAAAAGGAGCGACGTCGTTTCTAAGTGCAGTACGGTAACGCACCAAAAGAAGCGATGTCGTTTCTTAGTGCGGTACAGTAACGCACCACAAGGAACGACGTCGTTTCTTAGTGCAGTACAGTAACGCACCACAAGGAACGACGTCGTTTCTTATTGCAGTACGGTAACGCACCACAAGGAACGGCGTCGTTTCTTAGTGCAGTACCGTAACGCACCACAAGGAACGACGTCGTTTCTTAGTGCAGTACGGTAACGCACCACAAGGAGCGACGGCGTTTCTTAGTGCAGTACGGTAACGCACCACAAGGAACGACGTCGTTTCTTAGTGCAGTACAGTAACGCACCACAAGGAACGACGTCGTTTCTTAGTGCAGTACTGTAACGCACCACAAGGAACGACGGCGTTTCTTAGTGAAGTACGGTAACGCAGCACAAGGAACGACGTCGTTTCTTAGTGCAGTACGGTAACGCACCTCAAGGAGCGACGTCGTTTCTTAGTGCAGTACGGTAACGCACCACAAGGAACGACGTCGTTTCTTAATGCAGTACGGTAACGCACCACAAGGAGCGACGTCGTTTCTTAGTGCAGTACCGTAACGCATCACAAGGAACGACGTCGTTTCTAAGTGCAGTACGGTAACGCACCACAAGGAACGACGTCGTTTTTTAGTGCAGAACGGTAACGCACCACAAGGAACGACGGCGTTTCTTAGTGCAGTACGGTAACGCACCACAAGGAGTGACGTCGTTTCTTAGTGCAGTACGGTAACGCACCACAAGGAACGACGTCGTTTCTAAGCGCAGTACGGTAACGCACCGCACGTAACGACGTCGTTTCTTAGTGCAGTACGGTAGCGCACCACAAGGAGCGACGTCGTTTCTTAGTGCAGTTCGGTAACGCACCACAAGGAGCGACGTCGTTTCTAAGTGCAGTACGGTAACGCACCAAAAGGAGCAACGTCGTTTCTAAGTGCAGTACGGTAACGCACCAAAAGGAGCGATGTCGTTTCTAAGTGCAGCACGGTAACGCACCAAAAGGAGCGATGTCGTTTCTTAGTGCGGTACGGTAACGCACCACAAGGAACGACGTCGTTTCTTAGTGCAGTACAGTAACGCACCACAAGGAACGACGTCGTTTCTTAGTGCAGTACGGTAACGCACCACAAGGAACGACGGCGTTTCTAAGTGCAGTACGGTAACGCACCACAAGGAACGACGGCGTTTCTTAGTGCAGTACGGTAACGCAGCACAAGGAACGACGGCGTTTCTAAGTGCAGTACCGTAACGCACCACAAGGAGCGACGTCGTTTCTAAGTGCAGTACGGTAACGCACCACAAGGAGCGACGTCGTTTCTAAGTGCAGTACGGTAACGCACCCCAAGGAGCGACGTCGTTTCTAAGTGCAGTACGGTAACGCACCACAAGGAACGACGGCGCTTCTTAGTGCAGTACGGTAACGCACCACAGGGAGCGACGTCGTTTCTTAGTGCAGTACCGTAACGCACCACAAAGAACGACGTCGTTTCCAAGTGCAGTACGGTAACGCACCACAAGGAACGACGTCGTTTCTTAGTGCAGTACGGTAACGCACCACAAGGAACGGCGTCGTTTCTTAGTGCAGTACGGTAACGCACCACAAGGAGCGACGTCGTTTCTTAGTGCAGTACGGTAACGCACCACAAGGAACGACGTCGTTTTTTAGTGCAGTACGGTAACGCACCACAAGGAGCGACGTCGTTTCTTTGTGCAGTACGGTAACGCACCACAAGGAGCGACGTCGTTTCTTAGTGCAGTACCGTAACGCATCACAAGGAACGACGTCGTTTCTAAGTGCAGTACGGTAACGCAGCACAAGGAACGACGGCGTTTCTTAGTGCAGTACGGAAACGCACCACAAGGGGTGATGTCGTTTCTTAGTGCAGTACGGTAACGCACCACAAGGAACGACGGCGTTTCTTAGTGCAGTACGGTAACGCAGCACAAGGAACGACGACGTTTCTAAGTGCAGTACGGTAACGCACCACAAGGAACGACGTTGTTTCTTAGTGCAGTACGCTAACGCACCACAAAGAGCGACGTCGTTTCTTAGTGCAGTACGGTAACGCACCACAAGGAGCGACGTCGTTTCTTAGTGCAGTACGGTAACGCACCCCAAGGAGCGACGTCGTTTCTAAGTGCAGTACGGTAACGCACCACAAGGAACGACGGCGCTTCTTAGTGCAGCACGGTAACGCACCACAAGGAGCGACGTCGTTTCTTAGTGCAGTACGGTAACGCACCACAAGGAGCGACGTCGTTTCTTAGTGCAGTACCGTAACGCCCCACAAGGAACGACGTCGTTTCTAAGTGCAGTACGGTAACGCACCACAAGGAACGACGTCGTTTCTTAGTGCAGTACGGTAACGCACCACAAGGAACGACGTCGTTTCTTAGTGCAGTACGGTAACGCACCACAAGGAGCGACGTCGTTTCTTAGTGCAGTACGGTAACGCACCACAAGGAACGACGTCGTTTCTTAGTGCAGTACGGTAACGCACCACAAGGAGCGACGTCGTTTCTTAGTGCAGTACCGTAACGCATCACAAGGAACGACGTCGTTTCTAAGTGCAGTACGGTAACGCACCACAAGGAACGACGTCGTTTTTTAGTGCAGTACGGCAACGCACCAAAAGGAACGACGTTGTTTCTTAGTGCAGTACGCTAACGCACCACAAAGAGCGACGTCGTTTCTTAGTGCAATAAGGTAACGCACCACAAGGAACGACGTCGTTTCTTAGTGCAGTGCGGTAACGCACCACAAGGAACGACGTCGTTTCTTAGTGCAGTGCGGTAACGCACCACAAGGAACGACGGCGTTTCTTATTGCAGTGCTTTAACGCACCACAAGAAACGGCGTCGTTTCTTAGTGCAGTACCGTAACGCACCACAAGGAACGACGTCGTTTCTTAGTGCAGTGCGGTAACGCACCACAAGGAGCGACGGCGTTTCTTAGTGCAGTACGGTAACGCACCACAAGGAACGACGTCGTTTCTTAGTGCAGTACAGTAACGCACCACAAGGAACGACGGCGTTTCTTAGTGCCGTACGGTAACGCAGCACAAGGAACGACGGCGTTTCTTAGTGCAGTACGGTAACGCACCACAAGGGGTGATGTCGTTTCTTAGTGCAGTACGGTAATGCACCACAAGTAACGACGGCGTTTCTTAGTGCAGTACGGTAACGCACCACAAGAAGCGACGTCGTTTCTTAGTGCAGTACGGTCACGCACCATAAGGAGCGACGTCGTTTCTTAGTGCAGTACGGTCACGCACGACAAGGAGCGACGTCGTTTCTAAGTGCAGTACGGTAACGCACCAAAAGGAGCGACGTCGTTTCTTAGTGCAGTACGGTAACGCACCACAAGGGTAGACGTCGTTTCTAAGTGCAGTACGGTAACGCACCACAAGGAGCGACGGCGTTTCTTAGTGCAGTACGGTAACGCAGCACAAGGAACGACGTCGTTTCATAGTGCAGTACGGTAACGTACACCGAGAGCGACGTCGTTTCTTAGTGCAGTACGGTAGCGCACCACAAGGAGCGACGGCGTTTCTTAGTGCAGTACGGTAACGCACCACAAGGAACGACGTCTTTTTTAAGTGCAGTACGGTAACACACCACAAGGAACGACGTCGTTTCTTAGTGCAGTACCGTAACGCAACACAAGGAGCGACGTCGTTTATTAGTGCAGTACGGTAACGCACCACAAGGAGCGACGTTGTTTCTATGTGCAGTACGGTAACGCACCACAAGGAACGACGTCGTTTCTTAGTGCAGTACGGTAACGCACCAAAAGGAACGACGTTGTTTCTTAGTGCAGTACGCTAACGCACCACAAAGAGCGACGTCGTTTCTTAGTGCAGTGCGGTAACGCACCACAAGGAACGACGTCGTTTCTTATTGCAGTACGGTAACGCACCACAAGGAACGGCGTCGTTTCTTAGTGCAGTACCGTAACGCACCACAAGGAACGACGGCGTTTCTTAGTGCAGTACGGTAACGCACCACAAGGAGCGACGTCGTTTCTTAGTGCAGTACGGTAATGCACCACAAGGAGCGACGGCGTTTCTTAGTGCAGTACGGTAACGCACCACAAGGAACGACGTCGTTTCTTAGTGCAGTACGGTAACGCACCACAAGGAGCGACGGCGTTTCTTAGTGCAGTACGGTAACGCACCACAAGGAACGACGTCGTTTCTTAGTGCAGTACAGTAACGCACCACAAGGAACGACGTCGTTTCTTAGTGCAGTGCGGTAACGCACCACAAGGAACGACGTCGTTTCTTATTGCAGTACGGTAACGCACCACAAGGAACGGCGTCGTTTCTTAGTGCAGTACCGTAACGCACCACAAGGAACGACGTCGTTTCTTAGTGCAGTACGGTAACGCACCACAAGGAGCGACGGCGTTTCTTAGTGCAGTACGGTAACGCACCACAAGGAACGACGTCGTTTCTTAGTGCAGTACAGTAACGCACCACAAGGAACGACGTCGTTTCTTAGTGCAGTACTGTAACGCACCACAAGGAACGACGGCGTTTCTTAGTGCAGTACGGTAACGCAGCACAAGGAACGACGTCGTTTCTTAGTGCAGTACGGTAACGCACCACAAGGAGCGACGTCGTTTCTTAGTGCAGTACGGTAACGCACCACAAGGAACGACGTCGTTTCTTAGTGCCGTACAGTAACGCACCACAAGGAACGACGTCGTTTCTTAGTGCAGTACGGTAACGCACCACAAGGAACGACGGCGTTTCTAAGTGCAGTACGGTAACGCACCACAAGGAACGACGGCGTTTCTTAGTGCAGTACGGTAACGCAGCACAAGGAACGACGGCGTTTCTAAGTGCAGTACCGTAACGCACCACAAGGAGCGACGTCGTTTCTAAGTGCAGTACGGTAACGCACCACAAGGAGCGACGTCGTTTCTAAGTGCAGTACGGTAACGCACCCCAAGGAGCGACGTCGTTTCTAAGTGCAGTACGGTAACGCACCACAAGGAACGACGGCGCTTCTAAGTGCAGTACGGTAACGCACCACAGGGAGCGACGTCGTTTCTTAGTGCAGTACCGTAACGCACCACAAGGAACGACGTCGTTTCCAAGTGCAGTACGGTAACGCACCACAAGGAACGACGTCGTTTCTTAGTGCAGTACGGTAACGCACCACAAGGAACGGCGTCGTTTCTTAGTGCAGTACGGTAACGCACCACAAGGAGCGACGTCGTTTCTTAGTGCAGTACGGTAACGCACCACAAGGAACGACGGCGTTTCTTAGTGCAGTACGGTAACGCACCACAAGAAGCGACGTCGTTTCTTAGTGCAGTACGGTCACGCACCATAAGGAGCGACGTCGTTTCTTAGTGCAGTACGGTCACGCACGACAAGGAGCGACGTCGTTTCTAAGTGCAGTACGGTAACGCACCAAAAGGAGCGACGTCGTTTCTTAGTGCAGTACGGTAACGCACCACAAGGGTAGACGTCGTTTCTAAGTGCAGTACGGTAACGCACCACAAGGAGCGACGGCGTTTCTTAGTGCAGTACGGTAACGCAGCACAAGGAACGACGTCGTTTCATAGTGCAGTACGGTAACGTACACCGAGAGCGACGTCGTTTCTTAGTGCAGTACGGTAGCGCACCACAAGGAGCGACGGCGTTTCTTAGTGCAGTACGGTAACGCACCACAAGGAACGACGTCTTTTTTAAGTGCAGTACGGTAACACACCACAAGGAACGACGTCGTTTCTTAGTGCAGTACCGTAACGCAACACAAGGAGCGACGTCGTTTATTAGTGCAGTACGGTAACGCACCACAAGGAGCGACGTTGTTTCTATGTGCAGTACGGTAACGCACCACAAGGAACGACGTCGTTTCTTAGTGCAGTACGGTAACGCACCAAAAGGAACGACGTTGTTTCTTAGTGCAGTACGCTAACGCACCACAAAGAGCGACGTCGTTTCTTAGTGCAGTGCGGTAACGCACCACAAGGAACGACGTCGTTTCTTATTGCAGTACGGTAACGCACCACAAGGAACGGCGTCGTTTCTTAGTGCAGTACCGTAACGCACCACAAGGAACGACGGCGTTTCTTAGTGCAGTACGGTAACGCACCACAAGGAGCGACGTCGTTTCTTAGTGCAGTACGGTAATGCACCACAAGGAGCGACGGCGTTTCTTAGTGCAGTACGGTAACGCACCACAAGGAACGACGTCGTTTCTTAGTGCAGTACGGTAACGCACCACAAGGAGCGACGGCGTTTCTTAGTGCAGTACGGTAACGCACCACAAGGAACGACGTCGTTTCTTAGTGCAGTACAGTAACGCACCACAAGGAACGACGTCGTTTCTTAGTGCAGTGCGGTAACGCACCACAAGGAACGACGTCGTTTCTTATTGCAGTACGGTAACGCACCACAAGGAACGGCGTCGTTTCTTAGTGCAGTACCGTAACGCACCACAAGGAACGACGTCGTTTCTTAGTGCAGTACGGTAACGCACCACAAGGAGCGACGGCGTTTCTTAGTGCAGTACGGTAACGCACCACAAGGAACGACGTCGTTTCTTAGTGCAGTACAGTAACGCACCACAAGGAACGACGTCGTTTCTTAGTGCAGTACTGTAACGCACCACAAGGAACGACGGCGTTTCTTAGTGCAGTACGGTAACGCAGCACAAGGAACGACGTCGTTTCTTAGTGCAGTACGGTAACGCACCACAAGGAGCGACGTCGTTTCTTAGTGCAGTACGGTAACGCACCACAAGGAACGACGTCGTTTCTTAGTGCCGTACAGTAACGCACCACAAGGAACGACGTCGTTTCTTAGTGCAGTACGGTAACGCACCACAAGGAACGACGGCGTTTCTAAGTGCAGTACGGTAACGCACCACAAGGAACGACGGCGTTTCTTAGTGCAGTACGGTAACGCAGCACAAGGAACGACGGCGTTTCTAAGTGCAGTACCGTAACGCACCACAAGGAGCGACGTCGTTTCTAAGTGCAGTACGGTAACGCACCACAAGGAGCGACGTCGTTTCTAAGTGCAGTACGGTAACGCACCCCAAGGAGCGACGTCGTTTCTAAGTGCAGTACGGTAACGCACCACAAGGAACGACGGCGCTTCTAAGTGCAGTACGGTAACGCACCACAGGGAGCGACGTCGTTTCTTAGTGCAGTACCGTAACGCACCACAAGGAACGACGTCGTTTCCAAGTGCAGTACGGTAACGCACCACAAGGAACGACGTCGTTTCTTAGTGCAGTACGGTAACGCACCACAAGGAACGGCGTCGTTTCTTAGTGCAGTACGGTAACGCACCACAAGGAGCGACGTCGTTTCTTAGTGCAGTACGGTAACGCACCACAAGGAACGACGTCGTTTTTTAGTGCAGTACGGTAACGCACCACAAGGAGCGACGTCGTTTCTTAGTGCAGTACGGTAACGCACCACAAGGAGCGACGTCGTTTCTTAGTGCAGTACCGAACGCATCACAAGGAACGACGTCGTTTCTAAGTGCAGTACGGTAACGCAGCACAAGGAACGACGGCGTTTCTTAGTGCAGTACGGTAACGCACCACAAGGGGTGATGTCGTTTCTTAGTGCAGTACGGTAACGCACCACAAGGAACGACGGCGTTTCTTAGTGCAGTACGGTAACGCAGCACAAGGAACGACGACGTTTCTAAGTGCAGTACGGTAACGCACCACAAGGAACGACGTTGTTTCTTAGTGCAGTACGCTAACGCACCACAAAGAGCGACGTCGTTTCTTAGTGCAGTACGGTAACGCACCACAAGGAGCGACGTCGTTTCTAAGTGCAGTACGCTAACGCACCCCAAGGAGCGACGTCGTTTCTAAGTGCAGTACGGTAACGCACCACAAGGAACGACGGCGCTTCTTAGTGCAGTACGGTAACGCACCACAAGGAGCGACGTCGTTTCTTAGTGCAGTACGGTAACGCACCACAAGGAGCGACGTCGTTTCTTAGTGCAGTACCGTAACGCACCACAAGGAACGACGTCGTTTCTAAGTGCAGTACGGTAACGCACCACAAGGAACGACGTCGTTTCTTAGTGCAGTACGGTAACGCACCACAAGGAACGACGTCGTTTCTTAGTGCAGTACGGTAACGCACCACAAGGAGCGACGTCGTTTCTTAGTGCAGTACGGTAACGCACCACAAGGAACGACGTCGTTTCTTAGTGCAGTACGGTAACGCACCACAAGGAGCGACGTCGTTTCTTAGTGCAGTACCGTAACGCATCACAAGGAACGACGTCGTTTCTAAGTGCAGTACGGTAACGCGCCACAAGGAACGACGTCGTTTTTTAGTGCAGTACGGTAACGCACCAAAAGGAACGACGTTGTTTCTTAGTGCAGTACGCTAACGGACCACAAAGAGCGACGTCGTTTCTTAGTGCAGTAAGGTAACGCACCACAAGGAACGACGTCGTTTCTTAGTGCAGTGCGGTAACGCACCACAAGGAACGACGTCGTTTCTTAGTGCAGTGCGGTAACGCACCACAAGGAACGACGGCGTTTCTTATTGCAGTGCTTTAACGCACCACAAGAAACGGCGTCGTTTCTTAGTGCAGTACCGTAACGCACCACAAGGAACGACGTCGTTTCTTAGTGCAGTGCGGTAACGCACCACAAGGAGCGACGGCGTTTCTTAGTGCAGTACGGTAACGCACCACAAGGAACGACGTCGTTTCTTAGTGCAGTACAGTAACGCACCACAAGGAACGACGGCGTTTCTTAGTGCCGTACGGTAACGCAGCACAAGGAACGACGGCGTTTCTTAGTGCAGTACGGTAACGCACCACAAGGGGTGATGTCGTTTCTTAGTGCAGTACGGTAACGCACCACAAGTAACGACGGCGTTTCTTAGTGCAGTACGGTAACGCAGCACAAAGAACGACGGCGTTTCTAAGTGCAGTACGGTAACGCACCTCAAGGAGCGACGTCGTTTCTAAGTGCAGTACGGTAACGCACCACAAGGAGCGACGTCGTTTTTAGTGCAGTACGGTAACGCACCACAAGGAACGACGTTGTTTCTTAGTGCAGTACGCTAACGCACCAGAAAGAGCGACGTCGTTTCTTAGTGCAGTAAGGTAACGCACCACAAGGAACGACGTCGTTTCTTAGTGCAGTGCGGTAACGCAACACAAGGAACGACGGCGTTTCTTAGTGCAGTACGGTAACGCACCACAAGGAGCGACGTCGTTTCTAAGTGCAGTACGGTAACGCACCCCAAGGAGCGACGTCGTTTCTAAGTGCAGTACGGTAACGCACCACAAGGAACGACGGCGCTTCTTAGTGCAGTACGGTAACGCACCACAGGGAGCGACGTCGTTTCTTAGTGCAGTACGGTAACGCACCACAAGGAACGACGGCGTTTCTAAGTGCAGTACGGTAACGCACCACAAGGAACGACGGCGTTTCTTAGTGCAGTACGGTAACGCAGCACAAGGAACGACGGCGTTTCTAAGTGCAGTACCGTAACGCACCACAAGGAGCGACGTCGTTTCTAAGTGCAGTACGGTAACGCACCACAAGGAGCGACGTCGTTTCTAAGTGCAGTACGGTAACGCACCCCAAGGAGCGACGTCGCTTCTAAGTGCAGTACGGTAACGCACCACAAGGAACGACGGCGCTTCTAAGTGCAGTACGGTAACGCACCACAGGGAGCGACGTCGTTTCTTAGTGCAGTACGGTAACGCACCACAAGGAACGACGTCGTTTCCAAGTGCAGTACGGTAACGCACCACAAGGAACGACGTCGTTTCTTAGTGCAGTACGGTAACGCACCACAAGGAACGGCGTCGTTTCTTAGTGCAGTACGGTAACGCACCACAAGGAGCGACGTCGTTTCTTAGTGCAGTACGGTAACGCACCACAAGGAACGACGTCGTTTTTTAGTGCAGTACGGTAACGCACCACAAGGAGCGACGTCGTTTCTTAGTGCAGTACGGTAACGCACCACAAGGAGCGACGTCGTTTCTTAGTGCAGTACCGAACGCATCACAAGGAACGACGTCGTTTCTAAGTGCAGTACGGTAACGCAGCACAAGGAACGACGGCGTTTCTTAGTGCAGTACGGTAACGCACCACAAGGGGTGATGTCGTTTCTTAGTGCAGTACGGTAACGCACCACAAGGAACGACGGCGTTTCTTAGTGCAGTACGGTAACGCAGCACAAGGAACGACGACGTTTCTAAGTGCAGTACGGTAACGCACCACAAGGAACGACGTTGTTTCTTAGTGCAGTACGCTAACGCACCACAAAGAGCGACGTCGTTTCTTAGTGCAGTACGGTAACGCACCACAAGGAGCGACGTCGTTTCTAAGTGCAGTACGCTAACGCACCCCAAGGAGCGACGTCGTTTCTAAGTGCAGTACGGTAACGCACCACAAGGAACGACGGCGCTTCTTAGTGCAGTACGGTAACGCACCACAAGGAGCGACGTCGTTTCTTAGTGCAGTACGGTAACGCACCACAAGGAGCGACGTCGTTTCTTAGTGCAGTACCGTAACGCACCACAAGGAACGACGTCGTTTCTAAGTGCAGTACGGTAACGCACCACAAGGAACGACGTCGTTTCTTAGTGCAGTACGGTAACGCACCACAAGGAACGACGTCGTTTCTTAGTGCAGTACGGTAACGCACCACAAGGAGCGACGTCGTTTCTTAGTGCAGTACGGTAACGCACCACAAGGAACGACGTCGTTTCTTAGTGCAGTACGGTAACGCACCACAAGGAGCGACGTCGTTTCTTAGTGCAGTACCGTAACGCATCACAAGGAACGACGTCGTTTCTAAGTGCAGTACGGTAACGCACCACAAGGAACGACGTCGTTTTTTAGTGCAGTACGGTAACGCACCACAAGGAACGACGTTGTTTCTTAGTGCAGTACGCTAACGGACCACAAAGAGCGACCTCGTTTCTTAGTGCAGTAAGGTAACGCACCACAAGGAACGACGTCGTTTCTTAGTGCAGTGCGGTAACGCACCACAAGGAACGACGTCGTTTCTTAGTGCAGTGCGGTAACGCACCACAAGGAACGACGGCGTTTCTTATTGCAGTGCTTTAACGCACCACAAGAAACGGCGTCGTTTCTTAGTGCAGTACGGTAACGCACCACAAGGAACGACGTCGTTTCTTAGTGCAGTGCGGTAACGCACCACAAGGAGCGACGGCGTTTCTTAGTGCAGTACGGTAACGCACCACAAGGAACGACGTCGTTTCTTAGTGCAGTACAGTAACGCACCACAAGGAACGACGGCGTTTCTTAGTGCCGTACGGTAACGCAGCACAAGGAACGACGGCGTTTCTTAGTGCAGTACGGTAACGCACCACAAGGGGTGATGTCGTTTCTTAGTGCAGTACGGTAACGCACCACAAGTAACGACGGCGTTTCTTAGTGCAGTACGGTAACGCAGCACAAAGAACGACGGCGTTTCTAAGTGCAGTACGGTAACGCACCTCAAGGAGCGACGTCGTTTCTAAGTGCAGTACGGTAACGCACCACAAGGAGCGACGGCGTTTTTAGTGCAGTACGGTAACGCACCACAAGGAACGACGTTGTTTCTTAGTGCAGTACGCTAACGCACCAGAAAGAGCGACGTCGTTTCTTAGTGCAGTAAGGTAACGCACCACAAGGAACGACGTCGTTTCTTAGTGCAGTGCGGTAACGCAACACAAGGAACGACGGCGTTTCTTAGTGCAGTACGGTAACGCACCACAAGGAGTGACGTCGTTTCTTAGTGCAGTACGGTAACGCACCACAAGGAACGACGTCGTTTCCAAGCGCAGTACGGTAACGCACCACAAGGAGCGACGTCGTTTCTAAGTGCAGTACGGTAACGCACCACAAGGAGCGACGTCGTTTCTAAGTGCAGTACGGTAACGCACCCCAAGGAGCGACGTCGTTTCTAAGTGCAGTACGGTAACGCACCACAAGGAACGACGGCGCTTCTTAGTGCAGTACGGTAACGCACCACAGGGAGCGACGTCGTTTCTTAGTGCAGTACCGTAACGCACCACAAGGAACGACGTCGTTTCTAAGTGCAGTACGGTAACGCACCACAAGGAACGACGTCGTTTCTTAGTGCAGTACGGTAACGCACCACAAGGAACGACGTTGTTTCTTAGTGCAGTACGCTAACGCACCACAAGAAGCGACGTCGCTTCTTAGTGCAGTACGGTAACGCACCACAAGGAACGACGTCGTTTCTTAGTGCAGTACGGTAACGCACCACCAGGAGCGACGTCGTTTCTTAGTGCAGTACCGTAACGCACCACAAGGAACGACGTCGTTTCTTAGTGCAGTACGGTAACGCACCACAAGGAGCGACGGCGTTTCTTAGTGCAGTACGGTAACGCACCACAAGGAACGACGTCGTTTCTTAGTGCAGTACAGTAAGGCACCACAAGGAACGACGTCGTTTCTTAGTGCAGTACTGTAACGCACCACAAGGAACGACGGCGTTTCTTAGTGCAGTACGGTAACGCAGCACAAGCAACGACGTCGTTTCTTAGTGCAGTACGGTAACGCACCACAAGGAGCGACGTCGTTTCTTAGTGCAGTACGGTAACGCACCACAAGGAGCGACGTCGTTTCTTAGTGCAGTACCGTAACGCATCACAAGGAACGACGTCGTTTCTAAGTGCAGTACGGTAACGCACCACAAGGAACGACGTCGTTTCTAAGTGCAGTACGGTAACGCACCACAAGGAACGACGTCGTTTTTTAGTGCAGAACGGTAACGCACCACAAGGAACGACGGCGTTTCTTAGTGCAGTGCGGTAACGCACCACAAGGAACGACGTCGTTTCTTAGTGCAGTGCCGTAACGCACCACAAGGAACGACGTCGTTTCTTAGTGCAGTACGGTAACGCACCACCAGGAGCGACGTCGTTTCTTAGTGCAGTACCGTAACGCACCACAAGGAACGACGTCGTTTCTTAGTGCAGTTCGGTAACGCACCACAAGGAGCGACGTCGTTTCTAAGTGCAGTACGGTAACGCACCAAAAGGAGCGACGTCGTTTCTTAGTGCAGTACGGTAACGCACCACAAGGAGCGACGTCGTTTCTAAGTGCAGTACGGTAACGCACCAAAAGGAGCGACGGCGTTTCTTAGTGCGGTACGGTAACGCACCACAAGGAACGACGTCGTTTCTTAGTGCAATACAGTAACGCACCACAAGGAACGACGTCGTTTCTTAGTGCAGTACGGTAACGCACCACAAGGAACGACGGCGTTTCTAAGTGCAGTACGGTAACGCACCACAAGGAACGACGGCGTTTCTTAGTGCAGTACGGTAACGCAGCACAAGGAACGACGGCGTTTCTAAGTGCAGTACGGTAACGCACCACAAGGAGCGACGTCGTTTCTAAGTGCAGTACGGTAACGCACAACAAGGAGCGACGTCGTTTCTAAGTGCAGTACGGTAACGCACCCCAAGGAGCGACGTCGTTTCTAAGTGCAGTACGGTAACGCACCACAAGGAACGACGGCGCTTCTTAGTGCAGTACGGTAACGCACCACAGGGAGTGACGTCGTTTCTTAGTGCAGTACCGTAACGCACCACAAGGAACGACGTCGTTTCCAAGTGCAGTACGGTAACGCACCACAAGGAACGACGTCGTTTCTTAGTGCAGTACGGTAACGCACCACAAGGAACGGCGTCGTTTCTTAGTGCAGTACGGTAACGCACCACAAGGAGCGACGTCGTTTCTTAGTGCAGTACGGTAACGCACCACAAGGAACGACGTCGTTTTTTAGTGCAGTACGGTAACGCACCACAAGGAGCGACGTCGTTTCTTAGTGCAGTACGGTAACGCACCACAAGGAGCGACGTCGTTTCTTAGTGCAGTACCGTAACGCATCACAAGGAACGACGTCGTTTCTAAGTGCAGTACGGTAACGCAGCACAAGGAACGACGGCGTTTCTTAGTGCAGTACGGTAACGCACCACAAGGGGTGATGTCGTTTCTTAGTGCAGTACGGTACCGCACCACAAGGAGCGACGTCGTTTCTTAGTGCAGTACGGTAACGCACCACAAGGAACGACGTCGTTTCTTAGTGCAGTACGGTAACGCACCACAAGGAGCGACGTCGTTTCTTAGTGCAGTACCGTAACGCATCACAAGGAACGACGTCGTTTCTAAGTGCAGTACGGTAACGCACCACAAGGAACGACGTCGTTTTTTACTGCAGTACGGTAACGCACCAAAAGGAACGACGTTGTTTCTTAGTGCAGTACGCTAACGCACCACAAAGAGCGACGTCGTTTCTTAGTGCAGTAAGGTAACGCACCACAAGGAACGACGCCGTTTCTTAGTGCAGTGCGGTAACGCACCACAAGGAACGACGTCGTTTCTTAGTGCAGTGCCGTAACGCACCACAAGGAACGACGTCGTTTCTTAGTGCAGTACGGTAACGCACCACCAGGAGCGACGTCGTTTCTTAGTGCAGTACCGTAACGCACCACAAGGAACGACGTCGTTTCTTAGTGCAGTACGGTAACGCACCACAAGGAGCGACGGCGTTTCTTAGTGCAGTACGGTAACGCACCACAAGGAACGACGTCGTTTCTTAGTGCAGTACAGTAACGCACCACAAGGAACGACGTCGTTTCTTAGTGCAGTACTGTAACGCACCACAAGGAACGACGGCGTTTCTTAGTGCAGTACGGTAACGCAGCACAAGCAACGACGTCGTTTCTTAGTGCAGTACGGTAACGCACCACAAGGAGCGACGTCGTTTCTTAGTGCAGTACGGTAACGCACCACAAGGAACGACGTCGTTTCTTAATGCAGTACGGTAACGCACCACAAGGAGCGACGTCGTTTCTTAGTGCAGTACCGTAACGCATCACAAGGAACGACGTCGTTTCTAAGTGCAGTACGGTAACGCACCACAAGGAACGACGTCGTTTTTTAGTGCAGAACGGTAACGCACCACAAGGAACGACGGCGTTTCTTAGTGCAGTACGGTAACGCACCACAAGGAGTGACGTCGTTTCTTAGTGCAGTACGGTAACGCACCACAAGGAACGACGTCGTTTCTAAGCGCAGTACGGTAACGCACCGCACGTAACGACGTCGTTTCTTAGTGCAGTACGGTAGCGCACCACAAGGAGCGACGTCGTTTCTTAGTGCAGTTCGTTAACGCACCACAAGGAGCGACGTCGTTTCTAAGTGCAGTACGGTAACGCACCAAACGGAGCGACGTCGTTTCTTAGTGCAGTACGGTAACGCACCATAAGGAGCGACGTCGTTTCTAAGTGCAGTACGGTAACGCACCAAAAGGAGCGATGTCGTTTCTTAGTGCGGTACGGTAACGCACCACAAGGAACGACGTCGTTTCTTAGTGCAGTACAGTAACGCACCACAAGGAACGACGTCGTTTCTAAGCGCAGTACGGTAACGCACCGCACGTAACGACGTCGTTTCTTAGTGCAGTACGGTAGCGCACCACAAGGAGCGACGTCGTTTCTTAGTGCAGTTCGGTAACGCACCACAAGGAGCGACGTCGTTTCTAAGTGCAGTACGGTAACGCACCAAACGGAGCGACGTCGTTTCTTAGTGCAGTACGGTAACGCACCATAAGGAGCGACGTCGTTTCTAAGTGCAGTACGGTAACGCACCAAAAGGAGCGATGTCGTTTCTTAGTGCGGTACGGTAACGCACCACAAGGAACGACGTCGTTTCTTAGTGCAGTACAGTAACGCACCACAAGGAACGACGTCGTTTCTTAGTGCAGTACGGTAACGCACCACAAGGAACGACGGCGTTTCTAAGTGCAGTACGGTAACGCACCACAAGGAACGACGGCGTTTCTTAGTGCAGTACGGTAACGCACCACAAGGAACGACGGCGTTTCTAAGTGCAGTACCGTAACGCACCACAAGGAGCGACGTCGTTTCTAAGTGCAGTACGGTAACGCACCACAAGGAGCGACGTCGTTTCTAAGTGCAGTATGGTAACGCACCCCAAGGAGCGACGTCGTTTCTAAGTGCAGTACGGTAACGCACCACAAGGAACGACGGCGCTTCTTAGTGCAGTACGGTAACGCACCACAGGGAGCGACGTCGTTTCTTAGTGCAGTACCGTAACGCACCACAAGGAACGACGTCGTTTCCAAGTGCAGTACGGTAACGCACCACAAGGAACGACGTCGTTTCTTAGTGCAGTACGGTAACGCACCACAAGGAACGGCGTCGTTTCTTAGTGCAGTACGGTAACGCACCACAAGGAGCGACGTCGTTTCTTAGTGCAGTACGGTAACGCACCACAAGGAACGACGTCGTTTTTTAGTGCAGTACGGTAACGCACCACAAGGAGCGACGTCGTTTCTTAGTGCAGTACGGTAACGCACCACAAGGAGCGACGTCGTTTCTTAGTGCAGTACCGTAACGCATCACAAGGAACGACGTCGTTTCTAAGTGCAGTACGGTAACGCACCACAAGGAACGACGGCGTTTCTTAGTGCAGTACGGTAACGCACCACAAGGGGTGATGTCGTTTCTTAGTGCAGTACGGTAACGCACCACAAGGAACGACGGCGTTTCTTAGTGCAGTACGGTAACGCAGCACAAGGAACGACGACGTTTCTAAGTGCAGTACGGTAACGCACCACAAGGAACGACGTTGTTTCTTAGTGCAGTACGCTAACGCACCACAAAGAGCGACGTCGTTTCTTAGTGCAGTACGGTAACGCACCACAAGGAGCGACGTCGTTTCTAAGTGCAGAACGGTAACGCACCCCAAGGAGCGACGTCGTTTCTAAGTGCAGTACGGTAACGCACCACAAGGAACGACGGCGCTTCTTAGTGCAGTACGGTAACGCACCACAAGGAGCGACGTCGTTTCTTAGTGCAGTACGGTAACGCACCACAAGGAGCGACGTCGTTTCTTAGTGCAGTACCGTAACGCACCACAAAGAACGACGTCGTTTCTAAGTGCAGTACGGCAACGCACCACAAGGAACGACGTCGTTTCTTAGTGCAGTACGGTAACGCACCACAAGGAACGACGTCGTTTCTTAGTGCAGTACGGTAACGCACCACAAGGAGCGACGTCGTTTCTTAGTGCAGTACGGTAACGCACCACAAGGAACGACGTCGTTTCTTAGTGCAGTACGGTAACGCACCACAAGGAGCGACGTCGTTTCTTAGTGCAGTACCGTAACGCATCACAAGGAACGACGTCGTTTCTAAGTGCAGTACGGTAACGCACCACAAGGAACGACGTCGTCTTTTAGTGCAGTACGGTAACGCACCAAAAGGAACGACGTTGTTTCTTAGTGCAGTACGCTAACGCACCACAAAGAGCGACGTCGTTTCTTAGTGCAGTAAGGTAACGCACCACAAGGAACGACGCCGTTTCTTAGTGCAGTGCGGTAACGCACCACAAGGAACGACGTCGTTTCTTAGTGCAGTGCGGTAACGCACCACAAGGAACGACGGCGTTTCTTAGTGCAGTACGGTAACGCAGCACAAGGAACGACGTCGTTTCTTAGTGCAGTACGGTAACGCACCACAAGGAGCGACGTCGTTTCTTAGTGCAGTACGGTAACGCACCACAAGGAACGACGTCGTTTCTTAATGCAGTACGGTAACGCACCACAAGGAGCGACGTCGTTTCTTAGTGCAGTACCGTAACGCATCACAAGGAACGACGTCCTTTCTAAGTGCAGTACGGTAACGCACCACAAGGAACGACGTCGTTTTTTAGTGCAGAACGGTAACGCACCACAAGGAACGACGGCGTTTCTTAGTGCAGTACGGTAACGCACCACAAGGAGTGACGTCGTTTCTTAGTGCAGTACGGTAACGCACCACAAGGAACGACGTCGTTTCTAAGCGCAGTTCGGTAACGCACCACAAGGAGCGACGTCGTTTCTAAGTGCAGTACGGTAACGCACCAAAAGGAGCGACGTCGTTTCTTAGTGCAGTACGGTAACGCACCACAAGGAGCGACGTCGTTTCTAAGTGCAGTACGGTAACGCACCAAAAGGAGCGATGTCGTTTCTTAGTGCGGTACGGTAACGCACCACAAGGAACGACGTCGTTTCTTAGTGCAGTACAGTAACGCACCACAAGGAACGACGTCGTTTCTAAGTGCAGTACGGTAACGCACCACAAGGAACGACGGCGTTTCTTAGTGCAGTACGGTAACGCACCACAAGGAAGGACGGCGTTTCTAAGTGCAGTACCGTAACGCACATCAAGGAGCGACGTCGTTTCTAAGTGCAGTACGGTAACGCACCACAAGGAGCGACGTCGTTTCTAAGTGCAGTACGGTAACGCACCCCAAGGAGCGACGTCGTTTCTAAGTGCAGTACGGTAACGCACCACAAGGAACGACGTCGTTTTTTAGTGCAGTACGGTAACGCACCACAAGGAGCGACGTCGTTTCTTAGTGCAGTACGGTAACGCACCACAAGGAGCGACGTCGTTTCTTAGTGCAGTACGGTAACGCACCACAAGGAACGACGTTGTTTCTTAGCGCAGTACGCTAACGCACCACAAAGAGCGACGTCGTTTCTTAGTGCAGTACGGTAACGCACCACAAGGAGCGACGTCGTTTCTAAGTGCAGTACGGTAACGCACCCCAAGGAGCGACGTCGTTTCTAAGTGCAGTACGGTAACGCACCACAAGGAACGACGGCGCTTCTTAGTGCAGTACGGTAACGCACCACAAGGAGCGACGTCGTTTCTTAGTGCAGTACGGTAACGCACCACAAGGAGCGACGTCGTTTCTTAGTGCAGTACCGTAACGCACCACAAGGAACGACGTCGTTTCTAAGTGCAGTACGGTAACGCACCACAAGGAACGACGTCGTTTCTTAGTGCAGTACGGTAACGCACCACAAGGAACGACGTCGTTTCTTAGTGCAGTACGGTAACGCACGACAAGGAGCGACGTCGTTTCTTAGTGCAGTACGGTAACGCACCACAAGGAACGACGTCGTTTCTTAGTGCAGTACGGTAACGCACCACAAGGAGCGACGTCGTTTCTTAGTGCAGTACCGTAACGCATCACAAGGAACGACGTCGTTTCTAAGTGCAGTACGGTAACGCACCACAAGGAACGACGTCGTTTTTTAGTGCAGTACGGTAACGCACCACAAGGAACGACGTTGTTTCTTAGTGCAGTACGCTAACGCACCACAAAGAGCGACGTCGTTTCTTAGTGCAGTAAGGTAACGCACCACAAGGAACGACGTCGTTTCTTAGTGCAGTACGGTAACGCACCACAAGGAGCGACGTCGTTTCTTAGTGCAGTACGGTAACGCACCACAAGGAGCGACGTCGTTTCTTAGTGCAGTACCGTAACGCATCACAAGGAACGACGTCGTTTCTAAGTGCAGTACGGTAACGCAGCACAAGGAACGACGGCGTTTCTTAGTGCAGTACGGTAACGCACCACAAGGGGTGATGTCGTTTCTTAGTGCAGTACGGTAACGCACCACAAGGAGCGACGGCGTTTCTTAGTGCAGTACGGTAACGCAGCACAAGGAACGACGACGTTTCTAAGAGCAGTACGGTAACGCACCACAAGGAACGACGTTGTTTCTTAGTGCAGTACGCTAACGCACCACAAAGAGCGACGTCGTTTCTTAGTGCAGTACGGTAACGCACCACAAGGAGCGACGTCGTTTCTAAGTGCAGTACGGTAACGCACCCCAAGGAGCGACGTCGTTTCTAAGTGCAGTACGGTAACGCACCACAAGGAACGACGGCGCTTCTTAGTGCAGTACGGTAACGCACCACAAGGAGCGACGTCGTTTCTTAGTGCAGTACGGTAACGCACCACAAGGAGCGACGTCGTTTCTTAGTGCAGTACCGTAACGCACCACAAGGAACGACGTCGTTTCTAAGTGCAGTACGGTAACGCACCACAAGGAACGACGTCGTTTCTTAGTGCAGTACGGTAACGCACCACAAGGAACGACGTCGTTTCTTAGTGCAGTACGGTAACGCACCACAAGGAGCGACGTCGTTTCTTAGTGCAGTACGGTAACGCACCACAAGGAACGACGTCGTTTCTTAGTGCAGTACCGTAACGCATCACAAGGAACGACGTCGTTTCTAAGTGCAGTACGGTAACGCACCACAAGGAACGACGTCGTTTTTTAGTGCAGTACGGTAACGCACCAAAAGGAACGACGTTGTTTCTAAGTGCAGTACGCTAACGCACCACAAAGAGCGACGTCGTTTCTTAGTGCAGTACGGTAACGCACCACAAGGAACGACGTCGTTTCTTAGTGCAGTGCGGTAACGCACCACAAGGAACGACGTCGTTTCTTAGTACAGTGCGGTAACGCACCACAAGGAACGACGGCGTTTCTTAGTGCAGTACGGTAACGCAGCACAAGGAACGACGTCGTTTCTTAGTGCAGTACGGTAACGCACCACAAGGAGCGACGTCGTTTCTTAGTGCAGTACGGTAACGCACCACAAGGAACGACGTCGTTTCTTAATGCAGTACGGTAACGCACCACAAGGAGCGACGTCGTTTCTTAGTGCAGTACCGTAACGCATCACAAGGAACGACGTCGTTTCTAAGTGCAGTACGGTAACGCACCACAAGGAACGACGTCGTTTTTTAGTGCAGAACGGTAACGCACCACAAGGAACGACGGCGTTTCTTAGTGCAGTACGGTAACGCACCACAAGGAGTGACGTCGTTTCTTAGTGCAGTACGGTAACGCACCACAAGGAACGACGTCGTTTCTAAGCGCAGTACGGTAACGCACCGCACGTAACGACGTCGTTTCTTAGTGCAGTACGGTAGCGCACCACAAGGAGCGACGTCGTTTCTTAGTGCAGTTCGGTAACGCACCACAAGGAGCGACGTCGTTTCTAAGTGCAGTACGGTAACGCACCAAAAGGAGCGACGTCGTTTCTTAGTGCAGTACGGTAACGCACCACAAGGAGCGACGTCGTTTCTAAGTGCAGTACGGTAACGCACCAAAAGGAGCGATGTCGTTTCTTAGTGCGATACGGTAACGCACCACAAGGAACGACGTCGTTTCTTAGTGCAGTACAGTAACGCACCACAAGGAACGACGTCGTTTCTTAGTGCAGTACGGTAACGCACCACAAGGAACGACGGCGTTTCTAAGTGCAGTACGGTAACGCACCACAAGGAACGACGGCGTTTCTTAGTGCAGTACGGTAACGCACCACAAGGAACGACGGCGTTTCTAAGTGCAGTACCGTAACGCACCACAAGGAGCGACGTCGTTTCTAAGTGCAGTACGGTAACGCACCACAAGGAGCGACGTCGTTTCTAAGTGCAGTACGGTAACGCACCCCAAGGAGCGACGTCGTTTCTAAGTGCAGTACGGTAACGCACCACAAGGAACGACGGCGCTTCTTAGTGCAGTACGGTAACGCACCACAGGGAGCGACGTCGTTTCTTAGTGCAGTACCGTAACGCACCACAAGGAACGACGTCGTTTCCAAGTGCAGTACGGTAACGCACCACAAGGAACGACGTCGTTTCTTAGTGCAGTACGGTAACGCACCACAAGGAACGGCGTCGTTTCTTAGTGCAGTACGGTAACGCACCACAAGGAGCGACGTCGTTTTTTAGTGCAGTACGGTAACGCACCACAAGGAGCGACGTCGTTTCTTAGTGCAGTACGGTAACGCACCACAAGGAGCGACGTCGTTTCTTAGTGCAGTACCGTAACGCATCACAAGGAACGACGTCGTTTCTAAGTGCAGTACGGTAACGCAACACAAGGAACGACGGCGTTTCTTAGTGCAGTACGGTAACGCACCACAAGGGGTGATGTCGTTTCTTAGTGCAGTACGGTAACGCACCACAGGGAACGACGTCGTTTCTAAGTGCAGTACGGTAACGCACCACAAGGAACGGCGGCGTTTCTTAGTGCAGTACGGTAACGCAGCACAAGGAACGACGACGTTTCTAAGTGCAGTACGGTAACGCACCACAAGGAACGACGTTGTTTCTTAGTGCAGTACGCTAACGCACCACAAAGAGCGACGTCGTTTCTTAGTGCAGTACGGTAACGCACCACAAGGAGCGACGTCGTTTCTAAGTGCAGTACGGTAACGCACCCCAAGGAGCGACGTCGTTTCTAAGTGCAGTACGGTAACGCACCACAAGGAACGACGGCGCTTCTTAGTGCAGTACGGTAACGCACCACAAGGAGCGACGTCGTTTCTTAGTGCAGTACGGTAACGCACCACAAGGAGCGACGTCGTTTCTTAGTGCAGTACCGTAACGCACCACAAGGAACGACGTCGTTTCTAAGTGCAGTACGGTAACGCACCACAAGGAACGACGTCGTTTCTTAGTGCAGTACGGTAACGCACCACAAGGAACGACGTCGTTTCTTAGTGCAGTACGGTAACGCACCACAAGGAGCGACGTCGTTTCTTAGTGCAGTACGGTAACGCACCACAAGGAACGACGTCGTTTCTTAGTGCAGTACGGTAACGCACCACAAGGAGCGACGTCGTTTCTTAGTGCAGTACCGTAACGCATCACAAGGAACGACGTCGTTTCTAAGTGCAGTACGGTAACGCACCACAAGGAACGACGTCGTTTTTTAGTGCAGTACGGTAACGCACCAAAAGGAACGACGTTGTTTCTTAGTGCAGTACGCTAACGCACCACAAAGAGCGACGTCGTTTCTTAGTGCAGTAAGGTAACGCACCACAAGGAACGACGTCGTTTCTTGGTGCAGTGCGGTAACGCACCACAAGGAACGACGTCGTTTCTTAGTGCAGTGCGGTAACGCACCACAAGGAACGACGGCGTTTCTTATTGCAGTGCTTTAACGCACCACAAGAAACGGCGTCGTTTCTTAGTGCAGTACCGTAACGCACCACAAGGAACGACGTCGTTTCTTAGTGCAGTGCGGTAACGCACCACAAGGAGCGACGGCGTTTCTTAGTGCAGTACGGTAACGCACCACAAGGAACGACGTCGTTTCTTAGTGCAGTACAGTAACGCACCACAAGGAACGACGGCGTTTCTTAGTGCCGTACGGTAACGCCGCACAAGGAACGACGGCGTTTCTTAGTGCAGTACGGTAACGCACCACAAGGGGTGATGTCGTTTCTTAGTGCAGTACGGTAACGCACCACAAGTAACGACGGCGTTTCTTAGTGCAGTACGGTAACGCAGCACAAAGAACGACGGCGTTTCTAAGTTCAGTACGGTAACGCACCTCAAGGAGCGACGTCGTTTCTAAGTGCAGTACGGTAACGCACCACAAGGAGCGACGTCGTTTCTAAGTGCAGTACGGTAACGCACCACAAGGAACGACGTCGTTTCTTAGTGCAGTACGGTAACGCACCACAAGGGGTGATGTCGTTTCTTAGTGCACTACGGTAACGCACCACAAGGAGCGACGGCGTTTTTAGTGCACTACGGTAACGCACCACAAGGAGCGACGTCGTTTCTAAGTGCAGTACGGTAACGCACCACAAGGAACGACGTCGTTTCTTAGTGCAGTACGGTAACGCACCACAAGGGGTGATGTCGTTTCTTAGTGCACTACGGTAACGCACCACAAGGAGCGACGGCGTTTTTAGTGCAGTACGGTAACGCACCACAAGGAACGACGTTGTTTCTTAGTGCAGTACGATAACGCACCACAAAGAGCGACGTCGTTTCTTAGTGCAGTAAGGTAACGCACCACAAGGAACGACGTCGTTTCTTAGTGCAGTGCGGTAACGCAACACAAGGAACGACGGCGTTTCTTAGTGCAGTACGGTAACGCACCACAAGGAGTGACGTCGTTTCTTAGTGCAGTACGGTAACGCACCACAAGGAACGACGTCGTTTCTAAGCGCAGTACGGTAACGCACCACAAGGAGCGACGTCGTTTCTAAGTGCAGTAGGGTAACGCACCACAAGGAGCGACGTCGTTTCTAAGTGCAGTACGGTAAAGCACCCCAAGGAGCGACGTCGTTTCTAAGTGCAGTACGGTAACGCACCACAAGGAACGACGGCGCTTCTTAGTGCAGTACGGTAACGCACCACAGGGAGCGACGTCGTTTCTTAGTGCAGTACCGTAACGCACCACAAGGAACGACGTCGTTTCTAAGTGCAGTACGGTAACGCACCACAAGGAACGACGTCGTTTCTTAGTGCAGTACGGTAACGCACCACAAGGAACGACGTTGTTTCTTAGTGCAGTACGCTAACGCACCACAAGGAGCGACGTCGTTTCTTAGTGCAGTACGGTAACGCACCACAAGGAACGACGTCGTTTCTTAGTGCAGTACGGTAACGCACCACAAGGAGCGACGTCGTTTCTTAGTGCAGTACGGTAACGCACCACAAGGAGCGACGTCGTTTCTTAGTGCAGTACCGTAAGGCATCACAAGGAGCGACGTCGTTTCTAAGTGCAGTACGGTAACGCACCAAAAGGAGCGATGTCGTTTCTTAGTGCGGTACGGTAACGCACCACAAGGAACGACGTCGTTTCTTAGTGCAGTACGGTAACGCACCACAAGGAGCGACGTCGTTTCTAAGTGCAGTACGGTAACGCACCAAAAGGAGCGATGTCGTTTCTTAGTGCGGTACGGTAACGCACCACAAGGAACGACGTCGTTTCTTAGTGCAGTACAGTAACGCACCACAAGGAACGACGTCGTTTCTTAGTGCAGTACGGTAACGCACCACAAGGAACGACGGCGTTTCTAAGTGCAGTACGGTAACGCACCACAAGGAACGACGGCGTTTCTTAGTGCAGTACGGTAACGCAGCACAAGGAACGACGGCGTTTCTAAGTGCAGTACGGTAACGCACCACAAGGAGCGACGTCGTTTCTAAGTGCAGTACGGTAACGCACCACAAGGAGCGACGTCGTTTCTAAGTGCAGTACGGTAACGCACCCCAAGGAGCGACGTCGTTTCTAAGTGCAGTACGGTAACGCACCACAAGGAGCGACGTCGTTTCTTAGTGCAGTACGGTAACGCACCACAAGGAACGACGGCGCTTCTTAGTGCAGTACGGTAACGCACCACAGGGAGCGACGTCGTTTCTTAGTGCAGTACCGTAACGCACCACAAGGAACGACGTCGTTTCTAAGTGCAGTACGGTAACGCACCACAAGGAACGACGTCGTTTCTTAGTGCAGTACGGTAACGCACCACAAGGAACGGCGTCGTTTCTTAGTGCAGTACGGTAACGCACCACAAGGAGCGACGTCGTTTCTTAGTGCAGTACGGTAACGCACCACAAGGAACGACGTCGTTTTTTAGTGCAGTACGGTAACGCACCAAAAGGAACGACGTTGTTTCTTAGTGCAGTACGCTAACGCACCACAAAGAGCGACGTCGTTTCTTAGTGCAGTAAGGTAACGCACCACAAGGAACGACGTCGTTTCTTGGTGCAGTGCGGTAACGCCCCACAAGGAACGACGTCGTTTCTTAGTGCAGTGCGGTAACGCACCACAAGGAACGACGGCGTTTCTTATTGCAGTGCTTTAACGCACCACAAGAAACGGCGTCGTTTCTTAGTGCAGTACCGTAACGCACCACAAGGAACGACGTCGTTTCTTAGTGCAGTACGGTAACGCACCACAAGGAGCGACGGCGTTTCTTAGTGCAGTACGGTAACGCACCACAAGGAACGACGTCGTTTCTTAGTGCAGTACAGTAACGCACCACAAGGAACGACGTCGTTTCTTAGTGCAGTACGGTAACGCACCACAAGGAACGACGGCGTTTCTTAGTGCCGTACGGTAACGCACAACAAGGAACGACGGCGTTTCTTAGTGCAGTACGGTAACGCACCACAAGGGGTGATGTCGTTTCTTAGTGCAGTACGGTAACGCACCACAAGGAACGACGGCGTTTCTTAGTGCAGTACGGTAACGCAGCACAAAGAACGACGGCGTTTCTAAGTGCAGTACGGTAACGCACCACAAGGAGCGACGTCGTTTCTAAGTGCAGTACGTTAACGCACCACAAGGAGCGACGTCGTTTCTAAGTGCAGTACGGTAACGCACCTCAAGGAGCGACGTCGTTTCTAAGTGCAGTACGGTAACGCACCACAAGGAACGACGTCGTTTCTTAGTGCAGTACGGTAACGCACCACAAGGGGTGATGTCGTTTCTTAGTGCAGTACGGTAACGCACCACAAGGAGCGACGGCGTTTTTAGTGCAGTACGGTAACGCACCACAAGGAACGACGTTGTTTCTTAGTGCAGTACGCTAACGCACCACAAAGAGCGACGTCGTTTCTTAGTGCAGTAAGGTAACGCACCACAAGGAACGACGTCGTTTCTTAGTGCAGTAAGGTAACCCAACACAAGGAACGACGTCGTTTCTTATTGCAGTACGGTAACGCACCACAAGGAACGGCGTCGTTTCATAGTGCAGTACCGTAACGCACCACAAGGAACGACGTCGTTTCTTAGTGCAGTACAGTAACGCACCACAAGGAACGACGTCGTTTCTTAGTGCAGTACGGTAACGCACCACAAGGAACGACGGCGTTTCTTAGTGCAGTACGGTAACGCACCACAAGGAATGACGTCGTTTTTTAGTGCAGTACGGTAACGCACCACAAGGAACGACGTCGTTTCTTAGTGCAGTACGGTAACGCACCACAAGGAACGACGGCGTTTCTTAGTGCAGTACGGTAACGCACCACAAGGAACGACGGCGTTTCTTAGTGCAGTACGGTAACGCAGCACAAGGAACGACGGCGTTTCTAAGTGCAGTACGGTAACGCACCACAAGGAGCGACGTCGTTTCTTAGTGCAGTACGGTAACCCACCACAAGGAGCGACGTCGTTTCTAAGTGCAGTAAGGTAACGCACCACAAGGAACGACGGCGCTTCTTAGTGCAGTACGGTAACGCACCACAAGGAGCGACGTCGTTTCTTAGTGCAGTACGGTAACGCACCACAAGGAGCGACGTCGTTTCTTAGTGCAGTACCGTAACGCACCACAAGGAACGACGTCGTTTCTAAGTGCAGTACGGTAACCCACCACAAGGAACGACGTCGTTTCTTAGTGCAGTACGGTAACGCACCACAAGGAACGACGTCGTTTCTTAGTGCAGTACGGTAACGCACCACAAGGAGCGACGTCGTTTCTTAGTGCAGTACGGTAACGCACCACAAGGAACGACGTCGTTTCTTAGTGCAGTACGGTAACGCACCACAAGGAGCGATGTCGTTTCTTAGTGCGGTACGGTAACGCACCACCAGGAACGACGTCGTTTCTTAGTGCAGTACGGTAACGCACCACAAGGAGCGACGTCGTTTCTAAGTGCAGTACGGTAACGCACCAAAAGGAGCGATGTCGTTTCTTAGTGCGGTAAGGTAACGCACCACAAGGAACGACGTCGTTTCTTTGTGCAGTACAGTAACGCACCACAAGGAACGACGTCGTTTCTTAGTGCAGTACGGTAACGCACCACAAGGAACGACGGCGTTTCTAAGTGCAGTACGGTAACGCACCACAAGGAACGACGGCGTTTCTTAGTGCAGTACGGTAACGCAGCACAAGGAACGACGGCGTTTCTAAGTGCAGTACGGTAACGCACCACAAGGAGCGACGTCGTTTCTAAGTGCAGTACGGTAACGCACCACAAGGAGCGACGTCGTTTCTAAGTGCAGTACGGTAACGCACCCCAAGGAGCGACGTCGTTTCTAAGTGCAGTACGGTAACGCACCACAAGGAACGACGGCGCTTCTTAGTGCAGTACGGTAACGCACCACAGGGAGCGACGTCGTTTCTTAGTGCAGTACCGTAACGCACCACAAGGAACGACGTCGTTTCTAAGTGCAGTACGGTAACGCACCACAAGGAACGACGTCGTTTCTTAGTGCAGTACGGTAACGCACCACAAGGAACGGCGTAGTTTCTTAGTGCAGTACGGTAACGCACCACAAGGAGCGACGTCGTTTCTTAGTGCAGTACGGTAACGCACCACAAGGAACGACGTCGTTTCTTAGTGCAGTACGGTAACGCACCACAAGGAGCGACGTCGTTTCTTAGTGCAGTACGGTAACGCACCACAAGGAGCGACGTCGTTTCTTAGTGCAGCACCGTAACGCATCACAAGGAACGACGTCGTTTCTAAGTGCAGTACGGTAACGCAGCACAAGGAACGACGGCGTTTCTTAGTGCAGTACGGTAACGCACCACAAGGGGTGATGTCGTTTCTTAGTGCAGTACGGTAACGCACCACAAGGAACGACGGCGTTTCTTAGTGCAGTACGGTAACGCAGCACAAGGAACGACGACGTTTCTAAGTGCAGTACGGTAACGCACCACAAGGAACGACGTTGTTTCTTAGTGCAGTACGCTAACGCACCACAAAGAGCGACGTCGTTTCTTAGTGCAGTACGGTAACGCACCACAAGGAGCGACGTCGTTTCTAAGTGCAATACGGTAACGCACCACAAGGAGCGACGTCGTTTCTAAGTGCAGTACGGTAACGCACCACAAGGAACGACGGCGTTTCTTAGTGCAGTACGGTAACGCACCACAAGGAGCGACGTCGTTTCTTAGTGCAGTACGGTAACGCACCACAAGGAGCGACGTCGTTTCTTAGTGCAGTACCGCAACGCACCACAAGGAACGACGTCGTTTCTAAGTGCAGTACGGTAACGCACCACAAGGAACGACGTCGTTTCTTAGTGCAGTACGGTAACGCACCACAAGGAACGACGTCGTTTCTTAGTGCAGTACGGTAACGCACCACAAGGAGCGACGTCGTTTCTTAGTGCAGTACGGTAACGCACCACAAGGAACGACGTCGTTTCTTAGTGCAGTACGGTAACGCAGCACAAGGAGCGACGTCGTTTCTTAGTGCAGTACCGTAACGCATCACAAGGAACGACGTTGTTTCTTAGTGCAGTACGCTAACGCACCACAAAGAGCGACGTCGTTTTTTAGTGCAGTAAGGTAACGCGCCACAAGGAACGACGTCGTTTCTTAGTGCAGTGCGGTAACGCCCCACAAGGAACGACGTCGTTTCTTAGTGCAGTGCGGTAACGCACCACAAGGAACGACGGCGTTTCTTATTGCAGTGCTTTAACGCACCACAAGAAACGGCGTCGTTTCTTAGTGCAGTACCGTAACGCACCACAAGGAACGACGTCGTTTCTTAGTGCAGTACGGTAACGCACCACAAGGAGCGACGGCGTTTCTTAGTGCAGTACGGTAACGCACCACAAGGAACGACGGCGTTTCTTAGTGCAGTACGGTAACGCAGCACAAGGAACGACGGCGTTTCTAAGTGCAGTACGGTAACGCACCACAAGGAGCGACGTCGTTTCTAAGTGCAGTACGGTAACGCACCACAAGGAGCGACGTCGTTTCTAAGTGCAGTACGGTAACGCACCCCAAGGAGCGACGTCGTTTCTAAGTGCAGTACGGTAACGCACCACAAGGAACGACGGCGCTTCTTAGTGCAGTACGGTAACGCACCACAGGGAGCCACGTCGTTTCTTAGTGCAGTACCGTAACGCACCACAAGGAACGACGGCGTTTCTTAGTGCAGTACGGTAACGCACCACAAGGAACGACGTCGTTTCTTAGTGCAGTACGGTAACGCACCACAAGGAACGGCGTCGTTTCTTAGTGCAATACGGTAACGCACCACAAGGAGCGACGTCGTTTCTTAGTGCAGTACGGTAACGCACCACAAGGAACGACGTCGTTTCTTAGTGCAGTACGGTAACGCACCACAAGGAGCGACGTCGTTTCTTAGTGCACTACGGTAACGCACCACAAGGAGCGACGTCGTTTCTTAGTGCAGTACCGTAACGCATCACAAGGAACGACGTCGTTTCTAAGTGCAGTACGGTAACGCAGCACAAGGAACGACGGCGTTTCTTAGTGCAGTACGGTAACGCACCACAAGGGGTGATGTCGTTTCTTAGTGCAGTACGGTAACGCACCACAAGGAACGACGGCGTTTCTTAGTGCAGTACGGTAACGCAGCACAAGGAACGACGACGTTTCTAAGTGCAGTACGGTAACGCACCACAAGGAACGACGTTGTTTCTTAGTGCAGTACGCTAACGCACCACAAAGAGCGACGTCGTTTCTTAGTGCAGTACGGTAACGCACCACAAGGAGCGACGTCGTTTCTCAGTGCAGTACGGTAACGCACCCCAAGGAGCGACGTCGTTTCTAAGTGCAGTACGGTAACGCACCACAAGGAACGACGGCGCTTCTTAGTGCAGTACGGTAACGCACCACAATGAGCGACGTCGTTTCTTAGTGCAGTACGGTAACGCACCACAAGGAGCGACGTCGTTTCTTAGTGCAGTACCGCAACGCACCACAAGGAACGACATCGTTTCTAAGTGCAGTACGGTAACGCACCACAAGGAACGACGTCGTTTCTTAGTGCAGTACGGTAACGCACCACAAGGAACGACGTCGTTTCTTAGTGCAGTACGGTAACGCACCACAAGGAGCGACGTCGTTTCTTAGTGCAGTACGGTAACGCACCACAAGGAACGACGTCGTTTCTTAGTGCAGTACGGTAACGCACCACAAGGAGCGACGTCGTTTCTTAGTGCAGTACCGTAACGCATCACAAGGAACGACGTCGTTTCTAAGTGCAGTACGGTAACGCACCACAAGGAACGACGTCGTTTTTTAGTGCAGTACGGTAACGCACCACAAGGAACGACGTCGTTTTTTAGTGCAGTACGGTAACGCACCAAAAGGAACGACGTTGTTTCTTAGTGCAGTACGCTAACGCACCACAAGGAACGACGTCGTTTCTTAGTGCAGTGCGGTAACGCCCCACAAGGAACGACGTCGTTTCTTAGTGCAGTGCGGTAACGCACCACAAGGAACGACGTCGTTTCTTAGTGCAGTACAGTAACGCACCACAAGGAACGACGTCGTTTCTTAGTGCAGTACGGTAACGCACCACAAGGAACGACGGCGTTTCTTAGTGCCGTACGGTAACGCACAACAAGGAACGACGGCGTTTCTTAGTGCAGTACGGTAACGCACCACAAGGGGTGATGTCGTTTCTTAGTGCAGTACGGTAACGCACCACAAGGAACGACGGCGTTTCTTAGTGCAGTACGGTAACGCACCACAAAGAACGACGGCGTTTCTAAGTGCAGTACGGTAACGCACCACAAGGAGCGACGTCGTTTCTAAGTGCAGTACGTTAACGCACCACAAGGAGCGACGTCGTTTCTAAGTGCAGTACGGTAACGCACCCCAAGGAGCGACGTCGTTTCTAAGTGCAGTACGGTAACGCACCACAAGGAACGACGTCGTTTCTTAGTGCAGTACGGTAACGCACCACAAGGGGTGATGTCGTTTCTTAGTGCAGTACGGAAACGCACCACAAGGAGCGACGGCGTTTTTAGTGCAGTACGGTAACGCACCACAAGGAACGACGTTGTTTCTTAGTGCAGTACGCTAACGCACCACAAAGAGCGACGTCGTTTCTTAGTGCAGTAAGGTAACGCACCACAAGGAACGACGTCGTTTCTTAGTGCAGTAAGGTAACCCAACACAAGGAACGACGTCGTTTCTTATTGCAGTACGGTAACGCACCACAAGGAACGGCGTCGTTTCATGGTGCAGTACCTTAACGCACCACAAGGAACGACGTCGTTTCTTAGTGCAGTACAGTAACGCACCACAAGGAACGACGTCGTTTCTTAGTGCAGTACGGTAACGCACCACAAGGAACGACGGCGTTTCTTAGTGCAGTACGGTAACGCACAACAAGGAACGACGGCGTTTCTTAGTGCAGTACGGTAACGCACCACAAGGGGTGATGTCGTTTCTTAGTGCAGTACGGTAACGCACCACAAGGAACGACGTCGTTTCTTAGTGCAGTACGGTAACGCACCACAAGGAACGACGGCGTTTCTTAGTGCCGTACGGTAACGCACAACAAGGAACGACGGCGTTTCTTAGTGCAGTACGGTAACGCACCACAAGGGGTGATGTCGATTCTTAGTGCAGTACGGTAACGCACCACAAGGAACGACGGCGTTTCTAAGTGCAGTACGGTAACGCACCACAAGGAACGACGTCGTTTCTAAGTGCAGTACGGTAACGCACCACAAGGAGCGACGTCGTTTCTAAGTGCAGTACGTTAACGCACCACAAGGAGCGACGTCGTTTCTAAGTGCAGTACGGTAACGCACCCCAAGGAGCGACGTCGTTTCTAAGTGCAGTACGGTAACGCACCACAAGGAACGACGTCGTTTCTTAGTGCAGTAAGGTAACGCACCACAAGGAACGACGTCGTTTCTTAGTGCAGTAAGGTAACCCAACACAAGGAACGACGTCGTTTCTTATTGCAGTACGGTAACGCACCACAAGGAACGGCGTCGTTTCATGGTGCAGTACCTTAACGCACCACAAGGAACGACGTCGTTTCTTAGTGCAGTACAGTAACGCACCACAAGGAACGACGTCGTTTCTTAGTGCAGTACGGTAACGCACCACAAGGAACGACGGCGTTTCTTAGTGCAGTACGGTAACGCACCACAAGGAATGACGTCGTTTTTTAGTGCAGTACGGTAACGCACCACAAGGAACGACGTCGTTTCTTAGTGCAGTACGGTAACGCACCACAAGAAACGACGGCGTTTCTTAGTGCAGTACGGTAACGCACCACAAGGAACGACGGCGTTTCTTAGTGCAGTACGGTAACGCACCAAAAGGAACGACGTTGTTTCTTAGTGCAGTACGCTAACGCACCACAAGGAACGACGTCGTTTCTTAGTGCAGTGCGGTAACGCCCCACAAGGAACGACGTCGTTTCTTAGTGCAGTGCGGTAACGCACCACAAGGAACGACGGCGTTTCTTATTGCAGTGCGGTAACGCACCACAAGAAACGGCGTCGTTTCTTAGTGCAGTACCGTAACGCACCACAAGGAACGACGTCGTTTCTTAGTGCAGTACGGTAACGCACCACAAGGAGCGACGGCGTTTCTTAGTGCAGTACGGTAACGCACCACAAGGAACGACGTCGTTTCTTAGTGCAGTACAGTAACGCACCACAAGGAACGACGTCGTTTCTTAGTGCAGTACGGTAACGCACCACAAGGAACGACGGCGTTTCTTAGTGCAGTACGGTAACGCACCACAAGGAGCGACGTCGTTTCTAAGTGCAGTACGTTAACGCACCACAAGGAGCGACGTCGTTTCTAAGTGCAGTACGGTAACGCACCCCAAGCAGCGACGTCGTTTCTAAGTGCAGTACGGTAACGCACCACAAGGAACGACGTCGTTTCTTAGTGCAGTACGGTAACGCACCACAAGGGGTGATGTCGTTTCTTAGTGCAGTACGGTAACGCACCACAAGGAGCGACGGCGTTTTTAGTGCAGTACGGTAACGCACCACAAGGAACGACGTTGTTTCTTAGTGCAGTACGCTAACGCACCACAAAGAGCGACGTCGTTTCTTAGTGCAGTAAGGTAACGCACCACAAGGAACGACGTCGTTTCTTAGTGCAGTAAGGTAACCCAACACAAGGAACGACGTCGTTTCTTATTGCAGTACGGTAACGCACCACAAGGAACGGCGTCGTTTCATGGTGCAGTACCTTAACGCACCACAAGGAACGACGTCGTTTCTTAGTGCAGTACAGTAACGCACCACAAGGAACGACGTCGTTTCTTAGTGCAGTACGGTAACGCACCACAAGGAACGACGGCGTTTCTTAGTGCAGTACGGTAACGCACCACAAGGAATGACGTCGTTTTTTAGTGCAGTACGGTAACGCACCACAAGGAACGACGTCGTTTCTTAGTGCAGTACGGTAACGCACCACAAGAAACGACGGCGTTTCTTAGTGCAGTACGGTAACGCACCACAAGGAACGACGGCGTTTCTTAGTGCAGTACGGTAACGCAGCACAAGGAACGACGGCGTTTCTAAGTGCAGTACGGTAACGCACCACAAGGAGCGACGTCGTTTCTTAGTGCAGTACGGTAACGCACCACAAGGAGCGACGTCGTTTCTAAGTGCAGTAAGGTAACGCACCACAAGGAACGACGGCGCTTCTTAGTGCAGTACGGTAACGCACCACAAGGAGCGACGTCGTTTCTTAGTGCAGTACGGTAACGCACCACAAGGAGCGACGTCGTTTCTTAGTGCAGTACCGTAACGCACCACAAGGAACGACGTCGTTTCTAAGTGCAGTACGATAACGCACCACAAGGAACGACGTCGTTTCTTAGTGCAGTACAGTAACGCACCACAAGGAACGACGTCGTTTCTTAGTGCAGTACGGTAACGCACCACAAGGAGCGACGTCGTTTCTTAGTGCAGTACGGTAACGCACCACAAGGAACGACGTCGTTTCTTAGTGCAGTACGGTAACGCACCACAAGGAGCGACGTCGTTTCTTAGTGCAGTACCGTAACGCATCACAAGGAACGACGTCGTTTCTAAGTGCAGTACGGTAACGCACCACAAGGAAAGACGTTTTTTAGTGCAGTACGGTAACGCACCACAAGGAACGACGTTGTTTCTTAGTGCAGTACGCTAACGCACCACAAAGAGCGACGTCGTTTCTTAGTGCAGTACGGTAACGCAGCACAAGGAACGACGGCGTTTCTAAGTGCAGTACGGTAACGCACCACAAGGAGCGACGTCGTTTCTTAGTGCAGTACGGTAACGCACCACAAGGAGCGACGTCGTTTCTAAGTGCAGTAAGGTAACGCACCACAAGGAACGACGGCGCTTCTTAGTGCAGTACGGTAACGCACCACAAGGAGCGACGCGGTTTCTTAGTGCAGTACGGTAACGCACCACAAGGAGCGACGTCGTTTCTTAGTGCAGTACCGTAACGCACCACAAGGAGCGACGTCGTTTCTTAGTGCAGTACGGTAACGCACCACAAAGAGCGACGTCGTTTCTTAGTGCAGTACCGTAACGCATCACAAGGAACGACGTCGTTTTTTAGTGCAGTACGGTAACGCACCACAAGGAACGACGTCGTTTTTTAGTGCAGTGCGGTAACGCACCACAAGGAACGACGTCATTTCTTATTGCAGTACGGTAACGCACCACAAGGAACGGCGTCGTTTCTTAGTGCAGTACCGTAACGCACCACAAGGAACGACGTCGTTTCTTAGTGCAGTACGGTAACGCACCACAAGGAGCGACGGCGTTTCTTAGTGCAGTACGGTAACGCACCACAAGGAACGACGTCGTTTCTTAGTGCAGTACAGTAACGCACCACAAGGAACGACGTCGTTTCTTAGTGCAGTACGGTAACGCACCACAAGGAACGACGGCGTTTCTAAGTGCATTACGGTAACGCACCACAAGGAACGACGGCGTTTCTTAGTGCAGTACGGTAACGCAGCACAAGGAACGACGGCGTTTCTAAGTGCAGTACGGTAACGCACCACGAGGAGCGACGTCGTTTCTAAGTGCAGTACGGTAACGCACCACAAGGAGCGACGTCGTTTCTAAGTGCAGTACGGTAACGCACCCCAAGGAGCGACGTCGTTTCTAAGTGCAGTACGGTAACGCACCACAAGGAACGACGTCGTTTCTTAGTGCAGTACGGTAACGCACCACAAAGGGTGATGTCGTTTCTTAGTGCAGTACGGTAACGCACCACAAGGAGCGACGGCGTTTCTTAGTGCAGTACGGTAACGCACCACAAGGAACGACGTTGTTTCTTAGTGCAGTACGCTAACGCCCCACAAAGAGCGACGTCGTTTCTTAGTGCAGTAAGGTAACGCACCACAAGGAACGACGTCGTTTCTTAGTGCAGTGCGGTAACGCAACACAAGGAACGACGGCGTTTCTTATTGCAGTACGGTAACGCACCACAAGGAACGGCGTCGTTTCTTAGTGCAGTACCGTAACGCACCACAAGGAACGACGTCGTTTCTTAGTGCAGTACAGTAACGCACCACAAGGAGCGACGGCGTTTCTTAGTGCAGTACGGTAACGCACCACAAGGAATGACGTCGTTTCTTAGTGCAGTACAGTAACGCACCACAAGGAACGACGTCGTTTCTTAGTGCAGTACGGTAACGCACCACAAGGAACGACGGCGTTTCTTAGTGCAGTACGGTAACGCAGCACAAGGAACGACGGCGTTTCTAAGTGCAGTACGGTAACGCACCACAAGGAGCGACGTCGTTTCTAAGTGCAGTACGGTAACGCACCACAAGGAGCGACGTCGTTTCTAAGTGCAGTACGGTAACGCACCCCAAGGAGCGACGTCGTTTCTAAGTGCAGTACGGTAACGCACCACAAGGAACGACGGCGCTTCTTAGTGCAGTGCGGTAACGCACCACAAGGAGCGACGTCGTTTCTTAGTGCAGTACGGTAACGCACCACAAGCAGCGACGTCGTTTCTTAGTGCAGTACCGTAACGCACCACAAGGAACGACGTCGTTTCTTAGGGCAGTACGGTAACGCACCACAAGGAGCGACGTCGTTTCTTAGTGCAGTACCGTAACGCATCACAAGGAACGACGTCGTTTCTAAGTGCAGTACGGTAACGCACCACAAGGAACGACGTCGTTTCTTAGTGCAGTACGGTAACGCACCACAAAGGGTGATGTCGTTTCTTAGTGCAGTACGGTAACGCACCACAAGGAGCGACGGCGTTTCTTAGTGCAGTACGGTAACGCACCACAAGGAACGACGTTGTTTCTTAGTGCAGTACGCTAACGCCCCACAAAGAGCGACGTCGTTTCTTAGTGCAGTAAGGTAACGCACCACAAGGAACGACGTCGTTTCTTAGTGCAGTGCGGTAACGCAACACAAGGAACGACGGCGTTTCTTATTGCAGTACGGTAACGCACCACAAGGAACGGCGTCGTTTCTTAGTGCAGTACCGTAACGCACCACAAGGAACGACGTCGTTTCTAAGTGCAGTACGGTAACGCACCACAAGGAGCGACGTCGTTTCTTAGTGCAGTACGGTAACGCACCACAAGGAGCGACGGCGTTTCTTAGTGCAGTACGGTAACGCACCACAAGGAGCGACGGCGTTTCTTAGTGCCGTACGGTAACGCACCACAAGGAGCGACGGCGTTTCTTAGTGCAGTACGGTAACGCACCACAAGGAGCGACGGTGTTACTAAGTGCATTACGGTAACGCACCACAAGGAGCGACGTCGTTTCTTAGTGCACTACGGCAACGCACCACAAGGAGCGACGTCGTTTCTTAGTGCAGTACGGTAACGCACCACAAGGAGCGACGACGGTTCTTAGTGCAGTACGGTAACGCACCACAAGGAGCGACGTCGTTTCTTAGTGCAGTACGGTAACGCATCACAAGGAACGACGGCGTTTCTTAGTGCAGTACGGTAACGCACCACAAGGAGCGACGGCGTTTCTTAGTGCAGTACGGTAACGCACCACAAGGAGCGACGGCGTTTCTTAGTGCAGTACGGTAACGCACCACAAGGAGCGACGGCGTTTCTTAGTGCAGTACGGTAACGCACCACAAGGAGCGACGGCGCTTCCTAGTGAAGTACGGTAACGCACCACAAGGAGCGACGTCGTTTCTTAGTGCAGTACGGTAACGCACCACAAGGAACGACGGCGTTTCTTAGTGCAGTACGGTAACGCACCACAAGGAGCGACGGCGTTTCTTAGTGCAGTACGGTAACGCACCACAAGGAGCGACGGCGTTTCTTAGTGCAGTACGGTAACGCACCACAAGGAGCGACGTCGTTTCTTAGCGCAGTACGGTAACGCACCACAAGGAACGACGTCGTTTCTAAGTGCCGTACGGTAACGCAGCACAAGGAACGACGGCGTTTCTTAGTGCCGTACGGTAACGCACCACAAGGAACGACGGCGTTTCTAAGCGCAGTACGGTAACGCACCACAAGGAACGACGTCGATTCTTAGTGCAGTACGATAACGCAAAACAAGGAGCGACGGCGTTTCTTAGTGCAGTACGGTAACGCACCACAAGGAGCGACGGCGTTTCTTAGTGCAGTACGGTAACGCACCACAAGGAGCGACGGCGTTTCTTAGTGCAGTACGGTAACGCACCACAAGGAGCGACGGCGTTTCTTAGTGCAGTACGGTAACGCACCACAAGGAGAGACGGCGTTTCTTAGTGCAGTACGGTAACGCACCACAGGAAGCGACGGCGTTTCTTAGTGCAGTACGGTAACGCACCACAAGGAGCGACGGCGTTTCTTAGTGCAGTACGGTAACGCACCACAAGGAGCGACGGCGTTTCTTAGCGCAGTACGGTAACGCACCACAAGGAGCGATGGCGTTTCTTAGTGCAGTACGGTAACGCACCACAAGGAGCGACGTCGTTTCTTAGTGCAGTACGGTAACGCACCACAAGGAGCGACGGCGTTTCTTAGTGCAGTACGGTAACGCACCACAAGGAGCGACGGCGTTTCTTAGTGCAGTACGGTAACGCACCACAAGGAGCGACGGCGTTTCTTAGTGCAGTACGGTAACGCACCACAAAGAGCGACGGCGTTTCTTAGTGCAGTACGGTAACGCACCACAAGGAGCGACGGCGTTTCTTAGTGCAGTACGGTAACGCACCATAAGGAGCGACGTCGTTTCTTAGTGCAGTACGGTAACGCACCACAAGGAACGACGGCGTTTCTTAGTGCAGTACGGTAACGCACCACAAGGAGCGACGGCGTTTCTTAGTGCAGTACGGTAACGCACCACAAGGAGCGACGGCGTTTCTTAGTGCATTACGGTAACGCACCACAAGGAGCGACGTCGTTTCTTAGCGCAGTACGGTAACGCACCACAAGGAACGACGTCGTTTCTAAGTGCCGTACGGTAACGCACCACAAGGAACGACGGCGTTTCTTAGTGCAGTACGGTAACGCACCACAGGAAGCGACGGCGTTTCTTAGTGCAGTACGGTAACGCACCACAAGGAGCGACGGCGTTTCTTAGTGCAGTACGGTAACGCACCACAAGGAGCGACGGCGTTTCTTAGCGCAGTACGGTAACGCACCACAAGGAGCGATGGCGTTTCTTAGTGCAGTACGGTAACGCACCACAAGGAGCGACGTCGTTTCTTAGTGCAGTACGGTAACGCACCACAAGGAGCGACGGCGTTTCTTAGTGCAGTACGGTAACGCAAAACAAGGAGCGACGGCGTTTCTTAGTGCAGTACGGTAACGCACCACAAGGAGCGACGGCGTTTCTTAGTGCAGTACGGTAACGCACCACAAGGAGCGACGGCGTTTCTTAGTGCAGTACGGTAACGCACCACAAGGAGCGACGGCGTTTCTTAGTGCAGTACGCTAACGCACCACAAGGAGCGACATCGTTTCTTAGTGCAGTACGGTAACGCACCACAAGGAACGACGTCGTTTCTAAGTGCAGTACGGTAACGCACCACAAGGAGCGACGGCGTTTCTTAGTGCAGTACGGTAACGCACCACAAGGAACGACGTCGTTTCTAAGTGCCGTACGGTAACGCACCACAAGGAACGACGGCGTTTCTTAGTGCAGTACGGTAACGCACCACAAAGAACGACGGCGTTTCTTAGTGCAGTACGGTAACGCACCACAAGGAGCGACGGCGTTTCTTAGTGCCGTACGGTAACGCACCACAAGGAGCGACGGCGTTTCTTAGTGCAGTACGGTAACGCACCACAAGGAGCGACGGTGTTACTAAGTGCATTACGGTAACGCACCACAAGGAGCGACGTCGTTTCTTAGTGCAGTACGGCAACGCACCACAAGGAGCGACGTCGTTTCTTAGTGCAGTACGGTAACGCACCACAAGGAGCGACGGCGTTTCTTAGTGCAGTATGGTAACGCACCACAAGGAGCGACGGCGTTTCTTAGTGCAGTACGGTAACGCACCACAAGGAGCGACGGCGTTTCTTAGTGCCGTACGGTAACGCACCACAAGGAGCGACGGTGTTACTAAGTGCATTACGGTAACGCACCACAAGGAGCGACGTCGTTTCTTAGTGCAGTACGGCAACGCACCACAAGGAGCGACGTCGTTTCTTAGTGCAGTACGGTAACGCACCACAAGGAGCGACGGCGTTTCTTAGTGCAGTATGGTAACGCACCACAAGGAGCGACGGCGTTTCTTAGTGCAGTACGGTAACGCACCACAAGGAGCGACGGCGTTTCTTAGTGCCGTACGGTAACGCACCACAAGGAGCGACGGCGTTTCTTAGTGCAGTACGGTAACGCACCACAAGGAGCGACGGTGTTACTAAGTGCATTACGGTAACGCACCACAAGGAGTGACGTCGTTTCTTAGTGCAGTACGGCAACGCACCACAAGGAGCGACGTCGTTTCTTAGTGCAGTACGGTAACGTACCACAAGGAGCGACGACGTTTCTTAGTGCAGTACGGTAACGCACCACAAGGAGCGACGTCGTTTCTTAGTGCAGTACGGTAACGCACCACAAGGAGCGACGGCGTTTCTTAGTGCAGTACGGTAACGCACCACAAGGAGCGACGGCGTTTCTTAGTGCAGTACGGTAACGCACCACAAAGAGCGACGGCGTTTCTTAGTGCAGTACGGTAACGCACCACAAGGAGCGACGGCGTTTCTTAGTGCAGTACGGTAACGCACCATAAGGAGCGACGTCGTTTCTTAGTGCAGTACGGTAACGCACCACAAGGAACGACGGCGTTTCTTAGTGCAGTACGGTAACGCACCACAAGGAGCGACGTCGTTTCTTAGTGCAGTACGGTAACGCACCACAAGGAGCGACGGCGTTTCTTAGTGCATTAAGGTAACGCACCACAAGGAGCGACGTCGTTTCTTAGCGCAGTACGGTAACGCACCACAAGGAACGACGTCGTTTCTAAGTGCCGTACGGTAACGCACCACAAGGAACGACGGCGTTTCTTAGTGCAGTACGGTAACGCACCACAGGAAGCGACGGCGTTTCTTAGTGCAGTACGGTAACGCACCACAAGGAGCGACGGCGTTTCTTAGTGCAGTACGGTAACGCACCACAAGGAGCGACGGCGTTTCTTAGCGCAGTACGGTAACGCACCACAAGGAGCGATGGCGTTTCTTAGTGCAGTACGGTAACGCACCACAAGGAGCGACGTCGTTTCTTAGTGCAGTACGGTAACGCACCACAAGGAGCGACGGCGTTTCTTAGTGCAGTACGGTAACGCACCACAAGGAGCGACGGCGTTTCTTAGTGCAGTACGGTAACGCACCACAAGGAGCGACGGCTTTTCTTAGTGCAGTACGGTAACGCACCACAAGGAGCGACGGCGTTTCTTAGTGCAGTACGGTAACGCACCACAAGGAGCGACGGCGTTTCTTAGTGCAGTACGGTAACGCACCACAAGGAGCGACGTCGTTTCTTAGTGCAGTACGGTAACGCACCACAAGGAACGACGTCGTTTCTAAGTGCAGTACGGTAACGCACCACAAGGAGCGACGGCGTTTCTTAGTGCAGTACGGTAACGCACCACAAGGAACGACGTCGTTTCTAAGTGCCGTACGGTAACGCACCACAAGGAACGACGGCGTTTCTTAGTGCAGTACGGTAACGCACCACAAAGAACGACGGCGTTTCTTAGTGCAGTACGGTAACGCACCACAAGGAGCGACGGCGTTTCTTAGTGCCGTACGGTAACGCACCACAAGGAGCGACGGCGTTTCTTAGTGCAGTACGGTAACGCACCACAAGGAGCGACGGCGTTTCTTAGTGCCGTACGGTAACGCACCACAAGGAGCGACGGCGTTTCTTAGTGCAGTACGGTAACGCACCACAAGGAGCGACGGTGTTACTAAGTGCATTACGGTAACGCACCACAAGGAGCGACGTCGTTTCTTAGTGCAGTACGGCAACGCACCACAAGGAGCGACGTCGTTTCTTAGTGCAGTACGGTAACGTACCACAAGGAGCGACGACGTTTCTTAGTGCAGTACGGTAACGCACCACAAGGAGCGACGTCGTTTCTTAGTGCAGTACGGTAACGCACCACAAGGAACGACGGCGTTTCTTAGTGCAGTACGGTAACGCACCACAAGGAGCGACGGCGTTTCTTAGTGCAGTATGGTAACGCACCACAAGGAGCGACGGCGTTTCTTAGTGCAGTACGGTAACGCACCACAAGGAGCGACGGCGTTTCTTAGTGCAGTACGGTAACGCACCACAAGGAGCGACGTCGTTTCTTAGTGCAGTACCGTAACGCACCACAAGGAGCGACGTCGTTTCTTAGTGCAGTACGGTAACGCACCACAAGGAGCGACGTCGTTTCTTAGTGCAGTACGGTAACGCACCACAAGGAACGACGGCGTTTCTTAGTGCAGTACGGTAACGCACCACAAGGAGCGACGGCGTTTCTTAGTGCAGTATGGTAACGCACCACAAGGAGCGACGGCGTTTCTTAGTGCAGTACGGTAACGCACCACAAGGAGCGACGGTGTTTCTTAGTGCAGTACGGTAACGCACCACAAGGAGCGACGTCGTTTCTTAGTGCAGTACGGTAACGCACCACAAGGAGTGACGTCGTTTCTTAGTGCAGTACGGTAACGCACCACAAGAAGCGACGGCGCTTCTTAGTGCAGTACGGTAACGCACCACAAGGAGCGACGTCGTTTCTTAGTGCAGTACGGTAACGCACCACAAGGAACGACGGCGTTTCTTAGTGCAGTACGGTAACGCACCACAAGGAGCGACGGCGTTTCTTAGTGCAGTACGGTAACGCACCACAAGGAGCGACGGCGTTTCTTAGTGCAGTACGGTAACGCACCACAAGGAGCGACGTCGTTTCTTAGCGCAGTACGGTAACGCACCACAAGGAACGACGTCGTTTCTAAGTGCCGTACGGTAACGCACCACAAGGAACGACGGCGTTTCTTAGTGCAGTACGGTAACGCACCACAAGGAACGACGGCGTTTCTAAGCGCAGTACGATAACGCACCACAAGGAACGACGTCGATTCTTAGTGCAGTACGGTAACGCAAAACAAGGAGCGACGGCGTTTCTTAGTGCAGTACGGTAACGCACCACAAGGAGCGACGGCGTTTCTTAGTGCAGTACGGTAACGCACCACAAGGAGCGACGGCGTTTCTTAGTGCAGTACGGTAACGCACCGCAAGGAGCGACGGCGTTTCTTAGTGCAGTACGGTAACGCACCACAAGGAGCGACGGCGTTTCTTAGTGCAGTACGGTAACGCACCACAGGAAGCGACGGCGTTTCTTAGTGCAGTACGGTAACGCACCACAAGGAGCGACGGCGTTTCTTAGTGCAGTACGGTAACGCACCACAAGGAGCGACGGCGTTTCTTAGCGCAGTACGGTAACGCACCACAAGGAGCGATGGCGTTTCTTAGTGCAGTACGGTAACGCACCACAAGGAGCGACGTCGTTTCTTAGTGCAGTACGGTAACGCACCACAAGGAGCGACGGCGTTTCTTAGTGCAGTACGGTAACGCACCACAAGGAGCCACGGCGTTTCTTAGTGCAGTACGGTAACGCACCACAAGGAGCGACGGCGTTTCTTAGTGCAGTACGGTAACGCACCACAAGGAGCGACGGCGTTTCTTAGTGCAGTACGGTAACGCACCACAAGGAGCGACGGCGTTTCTTAGTGCAGTACGGTAACGCACCACAAGGAGCGACGGCGTTTCTTAGTGCAGTACGGTAACGCACCACAAGGAACGACGTCGTTTCTTAGTGCAGTACGGTAACGCACCACAAGGAACGACGTCGTTTCTAAGTGCAGTACGGTAACGCACCACAAGGAGCGACGGCGTTTCTTAGTGCAGTACGGTAACGCACCACAAGGAACGACGTCGTTTCTAAGTGCCGTACGGTAACGCACCACAAGGAACGACGGCGTTTCTTAGTGCAGTACGGTAACGCACCACAAAGAACGACGGCGTTTCTTAGTGCAGTACGGTAACGCACCACAAGGAGCGACGGCGTTTCTTAGTGCCGTACGGTAACGCACCACAAGGAGCGACGGCGTTTCTTAGTGCAGTACGGTAACGCACCACAAGGAGCGACGTCGTTTCTTAGTGCAGTACCGTAAGGCATCACAAGGAGCGACGTCGTTTCTAAGTGCAGTACGGTAACGCACCAAAAGGAGCGATGTCGTTTCTTAGTGCGGTACGGTAACGCACCACAAGGAACGACGTCGTTTCTTAGTGCAGTACGGTAACGCACCACAAGGAGCGACGTCGTTTCTAAGTGCAGTACGGTAACGCACCAAAAGGAGCGATGTCGTTTCTTAGTGCGGTACGGTAACGCACCACAAGGAACGACGTCGTTTCTTAGTGCAGTACAGTAACGCACCACAAGGAACGACGTCGTTTCTTAGTGCAGTACGGTAACGCACCACAAGGAACGACGGCGTTTCTAAGTGCAGTACGGTAACGCACCACAAGGAACGACGGCGTTTCTTAGTGCAGTACGGTAACGCAGCACAAGGAACGACGGCGTTTCTAAGTGCAGTACGGTAACGCACCACAAGGAGCGACGTCGTTTCTAAGTGCAGTACGGTAACGCACCACAAGGAGCGACGTCGTTTCTAAGTGCAGTACGGTAACGCACCCCAAGGAGCGACGTCGTTTCTAAGTGCAGTACGGTAACGCACCACAAGGAGCGACGTCGTTTCTTAGTGCAGTACGGTAACGCACCACAAGGAACGACGGCGCTTCTTAGTGCAGTACGGTAACGCACCACAGGGAGCGACGTCGTTTCTTAGTGCAGTACCGTAACGCACCACAAGGAACGACGTCGTTTCTAAGTGCAGTACGGTAACGCACCACAAGGAACGACGTCGTTTCTTAGTGCAGTACGGTAACGCACCACAAGGAACGGCGTCGTTTCTTAGTGCAGTACGGTAACGCACCACAAGGAGCGACGTCGTTTCTTAGTGCAGTACGGTAACGCACCACAAGGAACGACGTCGTTTTTTAGTGCAGTACGGTAACGCACCAAAAGGAACGACGTTGTTTCTTAGTGCAGTACGCTAACGCACCACAAAGAGCGACGTCGTTTCTTAGTGCAGTAAGGTAACGCACCACAAGGAACGACGTCGTTTCTTGGTGCAGTGCGGTAACGCCCCACAAGGAACGACGTCGTTTCTTAGTGCAGTGCGGTAACGCACCACAAGGAACGACGGCGTTTCTTATTGCAGTGCTTTAACGCACCACAAGAAACGGCGTCGTTTCTTAGTGCAGTACCGTAACGCACCACAAGGAACGACGTCGTTTCTTAGTGCAGTACGGTAACGCACCACAAGGAGCGACGGCGTTTCTTAGTGCAGTACGGTAACGCACCACAAGGAACGACGTCGTTTCTTAGTGCAGTACAGTAACGCACCACAAGGAACGACGTCGTTTCTTAGTGCAGTACGGTAACGCACCACAAGGAACGACGGCGTTTCTTAGTGCCGTACGGTAACGCACAACAAGGAACGACGGCGTTTCTTAGTGCAGTACGGTAACGCACCACAAGGGGTGATGTCGTTTCTTAGTGCAGTACGGTAACGCACCACAAGGAACGACGGCGTTTCTTAGTGCAGTACGGTAACGCAGCACAAAGAACGACGGCGTTTCTAAGTGCAGTACGGTAACGCACCACAAGGAGCGACGTCGTTTCTAAGTGCAGTACGTTAACGCACCACAAGGAGCGACGTCGTTTCTAAGTGCAGTACGGTAACGCACCTCAAGGAGCGACGTCGTTTCTAAGTGCAGTACGATAACGCACCACAAGGAACGACGTCGTTTCTTAGTGCAGTACGGTAACGCACCACAAGGGGTGATGTCGTTTCTTAGTGCAGTACGGTAACGCACCACAAGGAGCGACGGCGTTTTTAGTGCAGTACGGTAACGCACCACAAGGAACGACGTTGTTTCTTAGTGCAGTACGCTAACGCACCACAAAGAGCGACGTCGTTTCTTAGTGCAGTAAGGTAACGCACCACAAGGAACGACGTCGTTTCTTAGTGCAGTAAGGTAACCCAACACAAGGAACGACGTCGTTTCTTATTGCAGTACGGTAACGCACCACAAGGAACGGCGTCGTTTCATAGTGCAGTACCGTAACGCACCACAAGGAACGACGTCGTTTCTTAGTGCAGTACAGTAACGCACCACAAGGAACGACGTCGTTTCTTAGTGCAGTACGGTAACGCACCACAAGGAACGACGGCGTTTCTTAGTGCAGTACGGTAACGCACCACAAGGAATGACGTCGTTTTTTAGTGCAGTACGGTAACGCACCACAAGGAACGACGTCGTTTCTTAGTGCAGTACGGTAACGCACCACAAGGAACGACGGCGTTTCTTAGTGCAGTACGGTAACGCACCACAAGGAGCGACGGCGTTTCTTAGTGCCGTACGGTAACGCACCACAAGGAGCGACGGCGTTTCTTAGTGCAGTACGGTAACGCACCACAAGGAGCGACGTCGTTTCTTAGTGCAGTACCGTAAGGCATCACAAGGAGCGACGTCGTTTCTAAGTGCAGTACGGTAACGCACCAAAAGGAGCGATGTCGTTTCTTAGTGCGGTACGGTAACGCACCACAAGGAACGACGTCGTTTCTTAGTGCAGTACGGTAACGCACCACAAGGAGCGACGTCGTTTCTAAGTGCAGTACGGTAACGCACCAAAAGGAGCGATGTCGTTTCTTAGTGCGGTACGGTAACGCACCACAAGGAACGACGTCGTTTCTTAGTGCAGTACAGTAACGCACCACAAGGAACGACGTCGTTTCTTAGTGCAGTACGGTAACGCACCACAAGGAACGACGGCGTTTCTAAGTGCAGTACGGTAACGCACCACAAGGAACGACGGCGTTTCTTAGTGCAGTACGGTAACGCAGCACAAGGAACGACGGCGTTTCTAAGTGCAGTACGGTAACGCACCACAAGGAGCGACGTCGTTTCTAAGTGCAGTACGGTAACGCACCACAAGGAGCGACGTCGTTTCTAAGTGCAGTACGGTAACGCACCCCAAGGAGCGACGTCGTTTCTAAGTGCAGTACGGTAACGCACCACAAGGAGCGACGTCGTTTCTTAGTGCAGTACGGTAACGCACCACAAGGAACGACGGCGCTTCTTAGTGCAGTACGGTAACGCACCACAGGGAGCGACGTCGTTTCTTAGTGCAGTACCGTAACGCACCACAAGGAACGACGTCGTTTCTAAGTGCAGTACGGTAACGCACCACAAGGAACGACGTCGTTTCTTAGTGCAGTACGGTAACGCACCACAAGGAACGGCGTCGTTTCTTAGTGCAGTACGGTAACGCACCACAAGGAGCGACGTCGTTTCTTAGTGCAGTACGGTAACGCACCACAAGGAACGACGTCGTTTTTTAGTGCAGTACGGTAACGCACCAAAAGGAACGACGTTGTTTCTTAGTGCAGTACGCTAACGCACCACAAAGAGCGACGTCGTTTCTTAGTGCAGTAAGGTAACGCACCACAAGGAACGACGTCGTTTCTTGGTGCAGTGCGGTAACGCCCCACAAGGAACGACGTCGTTTCTTAGTGCAGTGCGGTAACGCACCACAAGGAACGACGGCGTTTCTTATTGCAGTGCTTTAACGCACCACAAGAAACGGCGTCGTTTCTTAGTGCAGTACCGTAACGCACCACAAGGAACGACGTCGTTTCTTAGTGCAGTACGGTAACGCACCACAAGGAGCGACGGCGTTTCTTAGTGCAGTACGGTAACGCACCACAAGGAACGACGTCGTTTCTTAGTGCAGTACAGTAACGCACCACAAGGAACGACGTCGTTTCTTAGTGCAGTACGGTAACGCACCACAAGGAACGACGGCGTTTCTTAGTGCCGTACGGTAACGCACAACAAGGAACGACGGCGTTTCTTAGTGCAGTACGGTAACGCACCACAAGGGGTGATGTCGTTTCTTAGTGCAGTACGGTAACGCACCACAAGGAACGACGGCGTTTCTTAGTGCAGTACGGTAACGCAGCACAAAGAACGACGGCGTTTCTAAGTGCAGTACGGTAACGCACCACAAGGAGCGACGTCGTTTCTAAGTGCAGTACGTTAACGCACCACAAGGAGCGACGTCGTTTCTAAGTGCAGTACGGTAACGCACCTCAAGGAGCGACGTCGTTTCTAAGTGCAGTACGATAACGCACCACAAGGAACGACGTCGTTTCTTAGTGCAGTACGGTAACGCACCACAAGGGGTGATGTCGTTTCTTAGTGCAGTACGGTAACGCACCACAAGGAGCGACGGCGTTTTTAGTGCAGTACGGTAACGCACCACAAGGAACGACGTTGTTTCTTAGTGCAGTACGCTAACGCACCACAAAGAGCGACGTCGTTTCTTAGTGCAGTAAGGTAACGCACCACAAGGAACGACGTCGTTTCTTAGTGCAGTAAGGTAACCCAACACAAGGAACGACGTCGTTTCTTATTGCAGTACGGTAACGCACCACAAGGAACGGCGTCGTTTCATAGTGCAGTACCGTAACGCACCACAAGGAACGACGTCGTTTCTTAGTGCAGTACAGTAACGCACCACAAGGAACGACGTCGTTTCTTAGTGCAGTACGGTAACGCACCACAAGGAACGACGGCGTTTCTTAGTGCAGTACGGTAACGCACCACAAGGAATGACGTCGTTTTTTAGTGCAGTACGGTAACGCACCACAAGGAACGACGTCGTTTCTTAGTGCAGTACGGTAACGCACCACAAGGAACGACGGCGTTTCTTAGTGCAGTACGGTAACGCACCACAAGGAACGACGGCGTTTCTTAGTGCAGTACGGTAACGCAGCACAAGGAACGACGGCGTTTCTAAGTGCAGTACGGTAACGCACCACAAGGAGCGACGTCGTTTCTTAGTGCAGTACGGTAACCCACCACAAGGAGCGACGTCGTTTCTAAGTGCAGTACGGTAACGCACCACAAGGAACGACGGCGCTTCTTAGTGCAGTACGGTAACGCACCACAAGGAGCGACGTCGTTTCTTAGTGCAGTACGGTAACGCACCACAAGGAGCGACGTCGTTTCTTAGTGCAGTACCGTAACGCACCACAAGGAACGACGTCGTTTCTAAGTGCAGTACGGTAACGCACCACAAGGAACGACGTCGTTTCTTAGTGCAGTACGGTAACGCACCACAAGGAACGACGTCGTTTCTTAGTGCAGTACGGTAACGCACCACAAGGAGCGACGTCGTTTCTTAGTGCAGTACGGTAACGCACCACAAGGAACGACGTCGTTTCTTAGTGCAGTACGGTAACGCACCACAAGGAGCGATGTCGTTTCTTAGTGCGGTACGGTAACGCACCACAAGGAACGACGTCGTTTCTTAGTGCAGTACGGTAACGCACCACAAGGAGCGACGTCGTTTCTAAGTGCAGTACGGTAACGCACCAAAAGGAGCGATGTCGTTTCTTAGTGCGGTACGGTAACGCACCACAAGGAACGACGTCGTTTCTTTGTGCAGTACAGTAACGCACCACAAGGAACGACGTCGTTTCTTAGTGCAGTACGGTAACGCACCACAAGGAACGACGGCGTTTCTAAGTGCAGTACGGTAACGCACCACAAGGAACGACGGCGTTTCTTAGTGCAGTACGGTAACGCAGCACAAGGAACGACGGCGTTTCTAAGTGCAGTACGGTAACGCACCACAAGGAGCGACGTCGTTTCTAAGTGCAGTACGGTAACGCACCACAAGGAGCGACGGCGTTTCTTAGTGCAGTACGGTAACGCACCACAAGGAGCCACGGCGTTTCTTAGTGCAGTACGGTAACGCACCACAAGGAGCGACGGCGTTTCTTAGTGCAGTACGGTAACGCACCACAAGGAGCGACGGCGTTTCTTAGTGCAGTACGGTAACGCACCACAAGGAGCGACGGCGTTTCTTAGTGCAGTACGGTAACGCACCACAAGGAGCGACGGCGTTTCTTAGTGCAGTACGGTAACGCACCACAAGGAACGACGTCGTTTCTTAGTGCAGTACGGTAACGCACCACAAGGAACGACGTCGTTTCTAAGTGCAGTACGGTAACGCACCACAAGGAGCGACGGCGTTTCTTAGTGCAGTACGGTAACGCACCACAAGGAACGACGTCGTTTCTAAGTGCCGTACGGTAACGCACCACAAGGAACGACGGCGTTTCTTAGTGCAGTACGGTAACGCACCACAAAGAACGACGGCGTTTCTTAGTGCAGTACGGTAACGCACCACAAGGAGCGACGGCGTTTCTTAGTGCCGTACGGTAACGCACCACAAGGAGCGACGACGTTTCTTAGTGCAGTACGGTAACGCACCACAAGGAGCGACGTCGTTTCTTAGTGCAGTACCGTAAGGCATCACAAGGAGCGACGTCGTTTCTAAGTGCAGTACGGTAACGCACCAAAAGGAGCGATGTCGTTTCTTAGTGCGGTACGGTAACGCACCACAAGGAACGACGTCGTTTCTTAGTGCAGTACGGTAACGCACCACAAGGAGCGACGTCGTTTCTAAGTGCAGTACGGTAACGCACCAAAAGGAGCGATGTCGTTTCTTAGTGCGGTACGGTAACGCACCACAAGGAACGACGTCGTTTCTTAGTGCAGTACAGTAACGCACCACAAGGAACGACGTCGTTTCTTAGTGCAGTACGGTAACGCACCACAAGGAACGACGGCGTTTCTAAGTGCAGTACGGTAACGCACCACAAGGAACGACGGCGTTTCTTAGTGCAGTACGGTAACGCAGCACAAGGAACGACGGCGTTTCTAAGTGCAGTACGGTAACGCACCACAAGGAGCGACGTCGTTTCTAAGTGCAGTACGGTAACGCACCACAAGGAGCGACGTCGTTTCTAAGTGCAGTACGGTAACGCACCCCAAGGAGCGACGTCGTTTCTAAGTGCAGTACGGTAACGCACCACAAGGAGCGACGTCGTTTCTTAGTGCAGTACGGTAACGCACCACAAGGAACGACGGCGCTTCTTAGTGCAGTACGGTAACGCACCACAGGGAGCGACGTCGTTTCTTAGTGCAGTACCGTAACGCACCACAAGGAACGACGTCGTTTCTAAGTGCAGTACGGTAACGCACCACAAGGAACGACGTCGTTTCTTAGTGCAGTACGGTAACGCACCACAAGGAACGGCGTCGTTTCTTAGTGCAGTACGGTAACGCACCACAAGGAGCGACGTCGTTTCTTAGTGCAGTACGGTAACGCACCACAAGGAACGACGTCGTTTTTTAGTGCAGTACGGTAACGCACCAAAAGGAACGACGTTGTTTCTTAGTGCAGTACGCTAACGCACCACAAAGAGCGACGTCGTTTCTTAGTGCAGTAAGGTAACGCACCACAAGGAACGACGTCGTTTCTTGGTGCAGTGCGGTAACGCCCCACAAGGAACGACGTCGTTTCTTAGTGCAGTGCGGTAACGCACCACAAGGAACGACGGCGTTTCTTATTGCAGTGCTTTAACGCACCACAAGAAACGGCGTCGTTTCTTAGTGCAGTACCGTAACGCACCACAAGGAACGACGTCGTTTCTTAGTGCAGTACGGTAACGCACCACAAGGAGCGACGGCGTTTCTTAGTGCAGTACGGTAACGCACCACAAGGAACGACGTCGTTTCTTAGTGCAGTACAGTAACGCACCACAAGGAACGACGTCGTTTCTTAGTGCAGTACGGTAACGCACCACAAGGAACGACGGCGTTTCTTAGTGCCGTACGGTAACGCACAACAAGGAACGACGGCGTTTCTTAGTGCAGTACGGTAACGCACCACAAGGGGTGATGTCGTTTCTTAGTGCAGTACGGTAACGCACCACAAGGAACGACGGCGTTTCTTAGTGCAGTACGGTAACGCAGCACAAAGAACGACGGCGTTTCTAAGTGCAGTACGGTAACGCACCACAAGGAGCGACGTCGTTTCTAAGTGCAGTACGTTAACGCACCACAAGGAGCGACGTCGTTTCTAAGTGCAGTACGGTAACGCACCTCAAGGAGCGACGTCGTTTCTAAGTGCAGTACGATAACGCACCACAAGGAACGACGTCGTTTCTTAGTGCAGTACGGTAACGCACCACAAGGGGTGATGTCGTTTCTTAGTGCAGTACGGTAACGCACCACAAGGAGCGACGGCGTTTTTAGTGCAGTACGGTAACGCACCACAAGGAACGACGTTGTTTCTTAGTGCAGTACGCTAACGCACCACAAAGAGCGACGTCGTTTCTTAGTGCAGTAAGGTAACGCAACACAAGGAACGACGTCGTTTCTTAGTGCAGTAAGGTAACCCAACACAAGGAACGACGTCGTTTCTTATTGCAGTACGGTAACGCACCACAAGGAACGGCGTCGTTTCATAGTGCAGTACCGTAACGCACCACAAGGAACGACGTCGTTTCTTAGTGCAGTACAGTAACGCACCACAAGGAACGACGTCGTTTCTTAGTGCAGTACGGTAACGCACCACAAGGAACGACGGCGTTTCTTAGTGCAGTACGGTAACGCACCACAAGGAATGACGTCGTTTTTTAGTGCAGTACGGTAACGCACCACAAGGAACGACGTCGTTTCTTAGTGCAGTACGGTAACGCACCACAAGGAACGACGGCGTTTCTTAGTGCAGTACGGTAACGCACCACAAGGAACGACGGCGTTTCTTAGTGCAGTACGGTAACGCAGCACAAGGAACGACGGCGTTTCTAAGTGCAGTACGGTAACGCACCACAAGGAGCGACGTCGTTTCTTAGTGCAGTACGGTAACCCACCACAAGGAGCGACGTCGTTTCTAAGTGCAGTACGGTAACGCACCACAAGGAACGACGGCGCTTCTTAGTGCAGTACGGTAACGCACCACAAGGAGCGACGTCGTTTCTTAGTGCAGTACGGTAACGCACCACAAGGAGCGACGTCGTTTCTTAGTGCAGTACCGTAACGCACCACAAGGAACGACGTCGTTTCTAAGTGCAGTACGGTAACCCACCACAAGGAACGACGTCGTTTCTTAGTGCAGTACGGTAACGCACCACAAGGAACGACGTCGTTTCTTAGTGCAGTACGGTAACGCACCACAAGGAGCGACGTCGTTTCTTAGTGCAGTACGGTAACGCACCACAAGGAACGACGTCGTTTCTTAGTGCAGTACGGTAACGCACCACAAGGAGCGATGTCGTTTCTTAGTGCGGTACGGTAACGCACCACAAGGAACGACGTCGTTTCTTAGTGCAGTACGGTAACGCACCACAAGGAGCGACGTCGTTTCTAAGTGCAGTACGGTAACGCACCAAAAGGAGCGATGTCGTTTCTTAGTGCGGTACGGTAACGCACCACAAGGAACGACGTCGTTTCTTTGTGCAGTACAGTAACGCACCACAAGGAACGACGTCGTTTCTTAGTGCAGTACGGTAACGCACCACAAGGAACGACGGCGTTTCTAAGTGCAGTACGGTAACGCACCACAAGGAACGACGGCGTTTCTTAGTGCAGTACGGTAACGCAGCACAAGGAACGACGGCGTTTCTAAGTGCAGTACGGTAACGCACCACAAGGAGCGACGTCGTTTCTAAGTGCAGTACGGTAACGCACCACAAGGAGCGACGTCGTTTCTAAGTGCAGTACGGTAACGCACCCCAAGGAGCGACGTCGTTTCTAAGTGCAGTACGGTAACGCACCACAAGGAACGACGGCGCTTCTTAGTGCAGTACGGTAACGCACCACAGGGAGCGACGTCGTTTCTTAGTGCAGTACCGTAACGCACCACAAGGAACGACGTCGTTTCTAAGTGCAGTACGGTAACGCACCACAAGGAACGACGTCGTTTCTTAGTGCAGTACGGTAACGCACCACAAGGAACGGCGTAGTTTCTTAGTGCAGTACGGTAACGCACCACAAGGAGCGACGTCGTTTCTTAGTGCAGTACGGTAACGCACCACAAGGAACGACGTCGTTTCTTAGTGCAGTACGGTAACGCACCACAAGGAGCGACGTCGTTTCTTAGTGCAGTACGGTAACGCACCACAAGGAGCGACGTCGTTTCTTAGTGCAGTACCGTAACGCATCACAAGGAACGACGTCGTTTCTAAGTGCAGTACGGTAACGCAGCACAAGGAACGACGGCGTTTCTTAGTGCAGTACGGTAACGCCCCACAAGGGGTGATGTCGTTTCTTAGTGCAGTACGGTAACGCACCACAAGGAACGACGGCGTTTCTTAGTGCAGTACGGTAACGCAGCACAAGGAACGACGACGTTTCTAAGTGCAGTACGGTAACGCACCACAAGGAACGACGTTGTTTCTTAGTGCAGTACGCTAACGCACCACAAAGAGCGACGTCGTTTCTTAGTGCAGTACGGTAACGCACCACAAGGAGCGACGTCGTTTCTAAGTGCAATACGGTAACGCACCACAAGGAGCGACGTCGTTTCTAAGTGCAGTACGGTAACGCACCACAAGGAACGACGGCGCTTCTTAGTGCAGTACGGTAACGCACCACAAGGAGCGACGTCGTTTCTTAGTGCAGTACGGTAACGCACCACAAGGAGCGACGTCGTTTCTTAGTGCAGTACCGCAACGCACCACAAGGAACGACGTCGTTTCTAAGTGCAGTACGGTAACGCACCACAAGGAACGACGTCGTTTCTTAGTGCAGTACGGTAACGCACCACAAGGAACGACGTCGTTTCTTAGTGCAGTACGGTAACGCACCACAAGGAGCGACGTCGTTTCTTAGTGCAGTACGGTAACGCACCACAAGGAACGACGTCGTTTCTTAGTGCAGTACGGTAACGCAGCACAAGGAGCGACGTCGTTTCTTAGTGCAGTACCGTAACGCATCACAAGGAACGACGTTGTTTCTTAGTGCAGTACGCTAACGCACCACAAAGAGCGACGTCGTTTCTTAGTGCAGTAAGGTAACGCGCCACAAGGAACGACGTCGTTTCTTAGTGCAGTGCGGTAACGCCCCACAAGGAACGACGTCGTTTCTTAGTGCAGTGCGGTAACGCACCACAAGGAACGACGGCGTTTCTTATTGCAGTGCTTTAACGCACCACAAGAAACGGCGTCGTTTCTTAGTGCAGTACCGTAACGCACCACAAGGAACGACGTCGTTTCTTAGTGCAGTACGGTAACGCACCACAAGGAGCGACGGCGTTTCTTAGTGCAGTACGGTAACGCACCACAAGGAACGACGGCGTTTCTTAGTGCAGTACGGTAACGCAGCACAAGGAACGACGGCGTTTCTAAGTGCAGTACGGTAACGCACCACAAGGAGCGACGTCGTTTCTAAGTGCAGTACGGTAACGCACCACAAGGAGCGACGTCGTTTCTAAGTGCAGTACGGTAACGCACCCCAAGGAGCGACGTCGTTTCTAAGTGCAGTACGGTAACGCACCACAAGGAACGACGGCGCTTCTTAGTGCAGTACGGTAACGCACCACAGGGAGCGACGTCGTTTCTTAGTGCAGTACCGTAACGCACCACAAGGAACGACGGCGTTTCTTAGTGCAGTACGGTAACGCACCACAAGGAACGACGTCGTTTCTTAGTGCAGTACGGTAACGCACCACAAGGAACGACGTCGTTTCTTAGTGCAGTACGGTAACGCACCACAAGGAACGACGTCGTTTCTTAGTGCAGTACGGTAACGCACCACAAGGAGCGACGTCGTTTCTTAGTGCAGTACGGTAACGCACCACAAGGAGCGACGTCGTTTCTTAGTGCAGTACCGTAACGCATCACAAGGAACGACGTCGTTTCTAAGTGCAGTACGGTAACGCAGCACAAGGAACGACGGCGTTTCTTAGTGCAGTACGGTAACGCACCACAAGGGGTGATGTCGTTTCTTAGTGCAGTACGGTAACGCACCACAAGGAACGACGGCGTTTCTTAGTGCAGTACGGTAACGCAGCACAAGGAACGACGTCGTTTCTTAGTGCAGTGCGGTAACGCCCCACAAGGAACGACGTCGTTTCTTAGTGCAGTGCGGTAACGCACCACAAGGAACGACGGCGTTTCTTATTGCAGTGCTTTAACGCACCACAAGAAACGGCGTCGTTTCTTAGTGCAGTACCGTAACGCACCACAAGGAACGACGTCGTTTCTTAGTGCAGTACGGTAACGCACCACAAGGAGCGACGGCGTTTCTTAGTGCAGTACGGTAACGCACCACAAGGAACGACGGCGTTTCTTAGTGCAGTACGGTAACGCAGCACAAGGAACGACGGCGTTTCTAAGTGCAGTACGGTAACGCACCACAAGGAGCGACGTCGTTTCTAAGTGCAGTACGGTAACGCACCACAAGGAGCGACGTCGTTTCTAAGTGCAGTACGGTAACGCACCCCAAGGAGCGACGTCGTTTCTAAGTGCAGTACGGTAACGCACCACAAGGAACGACGGCGCTTCTTAGTGCAGTACGGTAACGCACCACAGGGAGCGACGTCGTTTCTTAGTGCAGTACCGTAACGCACCACAAGGAACGACGGCGTTTCTTAGTGCAGTACGGTAACGCACCACAAGGAACGACGTCGTTTCTTAGTGCAGTACGGTAACGCACCACAAGGAACGACGTCGTTTCTTAGTGCAGTACGGTAACGCACCACAAGGAACGACGTCGTTTCTTAGTGCAGTACGGTAACGCACCACAAGGAGCGACGTCGTTTCTTAGTGCAGTACGGTAACGCACCACAAGGAGCGACGTCGTTTCTTAGTGCAGTACCGTAACGCATCACAAGGAACGACGTCGTTTCTAAGTGCAGTACGGTAACGCAGCACAAGGAACGACGGCGTTTCTTAGTGCAGTACGGTAACGCACCACAAGGGGTGATGTCGTTTCTTAGTGCAGTACGGTAACGCACCACAAGGAACGACGGCGTTTCTTAGTGCAGTACGGTAACGCAGCACAAGGAACGACGACGTTTCTAAGTGCAGTACGGTAACGCACCACAAGGAACGACGTTGTTTCTTAGTGCAGTACGCTAACGCACCACAAAGAGCGACGTCGTTTCTTAGTGCAGTACGGTAACGCACCACAAGGAGCGACGTCGTTTCTCAGTGCAGTACGGTAACGCACCCCAAGGAGCGACGTCGTTTCTAAGTGCAGTACGGTAACGCACCACAAGGAACGACGGCGCTTCTTAGTGCAGTACGGTAACGCACCACAATGAGCGACGTCGTTTCTTAGTGCAGTACGGTAACGCACCACAAGGAGCGACGTCGTTTCTTAGTGCAGTACCGCAACGCACCACAAGGAACGACGTCGTTTCTAAGTGCAGTACGGTAACGCACCACAAGGAACGACGTCGTTTCTTAGTGCAGTACGGTAACGCACCACAAGGAACGACGTCGTTTCTTAGTGCAGTACGGTAACGCACCACAAGGAGCGACGTCGTTTCTTAGTGCAGTACGGTAACGCACCACAAGGAACGACGTCGTTTCTTAGTGCAGTACGGTAACGCACCACAAGGAGCGACGTCGTTTCTTAGTGCAGTACCGTAACGCATCACAAGGAACGACGTCGTTTCTAAGTGCAGTACGGTAACGCACCACAAGGAACGACGTCGTTTTTTAGTGCAGTACGGTAACGCACCACAAGGAACGACGTCGTTTTTTAGTGCAGTACGGTAACGCACCAAAAGGAACGACGTTGTTTCTTAGTGCAGTACGCTAACGCACCACAAGGAACGACGTCGTTTCTTAGTGCAGTGCGGTAACGCCCCACAAGGAACGACGTCGTTTCTTAGTGCAGTGCGGTAACGCACCACAAGGAACGACGGCGTTTCTTATTGCAGTGCGGTAACGCACCACAAGAAACGGCGTCGTTTCTTAGTGCAGTACCGTAACGCACCACAAGGAACGACGTCGTTTCTTAGTGCAGTACGGTAACGCACCACAAGGAGCGACGGCGTTTCTTAGTGCAGTACGGTAACGCACCACAAGGAACGACGTCGTTTCTTAGTGCAGTACAGTAACGCACCACAAGGAACGACGTCGTTTCTTAGTGCAGTACGGTAACGCACCACAAGGAACGACGGCGTTTCTTAGTGCCGTACGGTAACGCACAACAAGGAACGACGGCGTTTCTTAGTGCAGTACGGTAACGCACCACAAGGGGTGATGTCGTTTCTTAGTGCAGTACGGTAACGCACCACAAGGAACGACGGCGTTTCTTAGTGCAGTACGGTAACGCACCACAAAGAACGACGGCGTTTCTAAGTGCAGTACGGTAACGCACCACAAGGAGCGACGTCGTTTCTAAGTGCAGTACGTTAACGCACCACAAGGAGCGACGTCGTTTCTAAGTGCAGTACGGTAACGCACCCCAAGGAGCGACGTCGTTTCTAAGTGCAGTACGGTAACGCACCACAAGGAACGACGTCGTTTCTTAGTGCAGTACGGTAACGCACCACAAGGGGTGATGTCGTTTCTTAGTGCAGTACGGTAACGCACCACAAGGAGCGACGGCGTTTTTAGTGCAGTACGGTAACGCACCACAAGGAACGACGTTGTTTCTTAGTGCAGTACGCTAACGCACCACAAAGAGCGACGTCGTTTCTTAGTGCAGTAAGGTAACGCACCACAACGAACGACGTCGTTTCTTAGTGCAGTAAGGTAACCCAACACAAGGAACGACGTCGTTTCTTATTGCAGTACGGTAACGCACCACAAGGAACGGCGTCGTTTCATGGTGCAGTACCTTAACGCACCACAAGGAACGACGTCGTTTCTTAGTGCAGTACGGTAACGCACCACAAGGAACGACGGCGTTTCTTAGTGCAGTACGGTAACGCACCACAAGGAATGACGTCGTTTTTTAGTGCAGTACGGTAACGCACCACAAGGAACGACGTCGTTTCTTAGTGCAGTACGGTAACGCACCACAAGAAACGACGGCGTTTCTTAGTGCAGTACGGTAACGCACCACAAGGAACGACGGCGTTTCTTAGTGCAGTACGGTAACGCACCAAAAGGAACGACGTTGTTTCTTAGTGCAGTACGCTAACGCACCACAAGGAACGACGTCGTTTCTTAGTGCAGTGCGGTAACGCCCCACAAGGAACGACGTCGTTTCTTAGTGCAGTGCGGTAACGCACCACAAGGAACGACGGCGTTTCTTATTGCAGTGCGGTAACGCACCACAAGAAACGGCGTCGTTTCTTAGTGCAGTACCGTAACGCACCACAAGGAACGACGTCGTTTCTTAGTGCAGTACGGTAACGCACCACAAGGAGCGACGGCGTTTCTTAGTGCAGTACGGTAACGCACCACAAGGAACGACGTCGTTTCTTAGTGCAGTACAGTAACGCACCACAAGGAACGACGTCGTTTCTTAGTGCAGTACGGTAACGCACCACAAGGAACGACGGCGTTTCTTAGTGCCGTACGGTAACGCACAACAAGGAACGACGGCGTTTCTTAGTGCAGTACGGTAACGCACCACAAGGGCTGATGTCGTTTCTTAGTGCAGTACGGTAACGCACCACAAGGAGCGACGTCGTTTCTAAGTGCAGTACGTTAACGCACCACAAGGAGCGACGTCGTTTCTAAGTGCAGTACGGTAACGCACCCCAAGGAGCGACGTCGTTTCTAAGTGCAGTACGGTAACGCACCACAAGGAACGACGTCGTTTCTTAGTGCAGTACGGTAACGCACCACAAGGGGTGATGTCGTTTCTTAGTGCAGTACGGTAACGCACCACAAGGAGCGACGGCGTTTTTAGTGCAGTACGGTAACGCACCACAAGGAACGACGTTGTTTCTTAGTGCAGTACGCTAACGCACCACAAAGAGCGACGTCGTTTCTTAGTGCAGTAAGGTAACGCACCACAAGGAACGACGTCGTTTCTTAGTGCAGTAAGGTAACCCAACACAAGGAACGACGTCGTTTCTTATTGCAGTACGGTAACGCACCACAAGGAACGGCGTCGTTTCATGGTGCAGTACCTTAACGCACCACAAGGAACGACGTCGTTTCTTAGTGCAGTACAGTAACGCACCACAAGGAACGACGTCGTTTCTTAGTGCAGTACGGTAACGCACCACAAGGAACGACGGCGTTTCTTAGTGCAGTACGGTAACGCACCACAAGGAATGACGTCGTTTTTTAGTGCAGTACGGTAACGCACCACAAGGAACGACGTCGTTTCTTAGTGGAGTACGGTAACGCACCACAAGAAACGACGGCGTTTCTTAGTGCAGTACGGTAACGCACCACAAGGAACGACGGCGTTTCTTAGTGCAGTACGGTAACGCAGCACAAGGAACGACGGCGTTTCTAAGTGCAGTACGGTAACGCACCACAAGGAGCGACGTCGTTTCTTAGTGCAGTACGGTAACGCACCACAAGGAGCGACGTCGTTTCTAAGTGCAGTAAGGTAAGGCACCACAAGGAACGACGGCGCTTCTTAGTGCAGTACGGTAACGCACCACAAGGAGCGACGTCGTTTCTAAGTGCAGTACGGTAACGCACCCCAAGGAGCGACGTCGTTTCTAAGTGCAGTACGGTAACGCACCACAAGGAACGACGGCGCTTCTTAGTGCAGTGCGGTAACGCACCACAAGGAGCGACGGCGTTTCTTAGTGCAGTACGGTAACGCACCACAAGGAGCGACGGCGTTTCTTAGCGCAGTACGGTAACGCACCACAAGGAGCGATGGCGTTTCTTAGTGCAGTACGGTAACGCACCACAAGGAGCGACGTCGTTTCTTAGTGCAGTACGGTAACGCACCACAAGGAGCGACGGCGTTTCTTAGTGCAGTACGGTAACGCACCACAAGGAGCGACGGCGTTTCTTAGTGCAGTACGGTAACGCACCACAAAGAGCGACGGCGTTTCTTAGTGCAGTACGGTAACGCACCACAAGGAGCGACGGCGTTTCTTAGTGCAGTACGGTAACGCACCATAAGGAGCGACGTCGTTTCTTAGTGCAGTACGGTAACGCACCACAAGGGGTGATGTCGTTTCTTAGTGCAGTACGGTAACGCACCACAAGGAGCGACGGCGTTTTTAGTGCAGTACGGTAACGCACCACAAGGAACGACGTTGTTTCTTAGTGCAGTACGCTAACGCACCACAAAGAGCGACGTCGTTTCTTAGTGCAGTAAGGTAACGCACCACAACGAACGACGTCGTTTCTTAGTGCAGTAAGGTAACCCAACACAAGGAACGACGTCGTTTCTTATTGCAGTACGGTAACGCACCACAAGGAACGGCGTCGTTTCATGGTGCAGTACCTTAACGCACCACAAGGAACGACGTCGTTTCTTAGTGCAGTACGGTAACGCACCACAAGGAACGACGGCGTTTCTTAGTGCAGTACGGTAACGCACCACAAGGAATGACGTCGTTTTTTAGTGCAGTACGGTAACGCACCACAAGGAACGACGTCGTTTCTTAGTGCAGTACGGTAACGCACCACAAGAAACGACGGCGTTTCTTAGTGCAGTACGGTAACGCACCACAAGGAACGACGGCGTTTCTTAGTGCAGTACGGTAACGCACCAAAAGGAACGACGTTGTTTCTTAGTGCAGTACGCTAACGCACCACAAGGAACGACGTCGTTTCTTAGTGCAGTGCGGTAACGCCCCACAAGGAACGACGTCGTTTCTTAGTGCAGTGCGGTAACGCACCACAAGGAACGACGGCGTTTCTTATTGCAGTGCGGTAACGCACCACAAGAAACGGCGTCGTTTCTTAGTGCAGTACCGTAACGCACCACAAGGAACGACGTCGTTTCTTAGTGCAGTACGGTAACGCACCACAAGGAGCGACGGCGTTTCTTAGTGCAGTACGGTAACGCACCACAAGGAACGACGTCGTTTCTTAGTGCAGTACAGTAACGCACCACAAGGAACGACGTCGTTTCTTAGTGCAGTACGGTAACGCACCACAAGGAACGACGGCGTTTCTTAGTGCCGTACGGTAACGCACAACAAGGAACGACGGCGTTTCTTAGTGCAGTACGGTAACGCACCACAAGGGCTGATGTCGTTTCTTAGTGCAGTACGGTAACGCACCACAAGGAGCGACGTCGTTTCTAAGTGCAGTACGTTAACGCACCACAAGGAGCGACGTCGTTTCTAAGTGCAGTACGGTAACGCACCCCAAGGAGCGACGTCGTTTCTAAGTGCAGTACGGTAACGCACCACAAGGAACGACGTCGTTTCTTAGTGCAGTACGGTAACGCACCACAAGGGGTGATGTCGTTTCTTAGTGCAGTACGGTAACGCACCACAAGGAGCGACGGCGTTTTTAGTGCAGTACGGTAACGCACCACAAGGAACGACGTTGTTTCTTAGTGCAGTACGCTAACGCACCACAAAGAGCGACGTCGTTTCTTAGTGCAGTAAGGTAACGCACCACAAGGAACGACGTCGTTTCTTAGTGCAGTAAGGTAACCCAACACAAGGAACGACGTCGTTTCTTATTGCAGTACGGTAACGCACCACAAGGAACGGCGTCGTTTCATGGTGCAGTACCTTAACGCACCACAAGGAACGACGTCGTTTCTTAGTGCAGTACAGTAACGCACCACAAGGAACGACGTCGTTTCTTAGTGCAGTACGGTAACGCACCACAAGGAACGACGGCGTTTCTTAGTGCAGTACGGTAACGCACCACAAGGAATGACGTCGTTTTTTAGTGCAGTACGGTAACGCACCACAAGGAACGACGTCGTTTCTTAGTGGAGTACGGTAACGCACCACAAGAAACGACGGCGTTTCTTAGTGCAGTACGGTAACGCACCACAAGGAACGACGGCGTTTCTTAGTGCAGTACGGTAACGCAGCACAAGGAACGACGGCGTTTCTAAGTGCAGTACGGTAACGCACCACAAGGAGCGACGTCGTTTCTTAGTGCAGTACGGTAACGCACCACAAGGAGCGACGTCGTTTCTAAGTGCAGTAAGGTAAGGCACCACAAGGAACGACGGCGCTTCTTAGTGCAGTACGGTAACGCACCACAAGGAGCGACGTCGTTTCTAAGTGCAGTACGGTAACGCACCCCAAGGAGCGACGTCGTTTCTAAGTGCAGTACGGTAACGCACCACAAGGAACGACGGCGCTTCTTAGTGCAGTGCGGTAACGCACCACAAGGAGCGACGTCGTTTCGTAGTGCAGTACGGTAACGCACCACAAGCAGCGACGTCGTTTCTTAGTGCAGTACCGTAACGCACCACAAGGAACGACGTCGTTTCTTAGGGCAGTACGGTAACGCACCACAAGGAGCGACGTCGTTTCTTAGTGCAGTACCGTAACGCATCACAAGGAACGACGTCGTTTCTAAGTGCAGTACGGTAACGCACCACAAGGAACGACGTCGTTTCTTAGTGCAGTACGGTAACGCACCACAAAGGGTGATGTCGTTTCTTAGTGCAGTACGGTAACGCACCACAAGGAGCGACGGCGTTTCTTAGTGCAGTACGGTAACGCACCACAAGGAACGACGTTGTTTCTTAGTGCAGTACGCTAACGCCCCACAAAGAGCGACGTCGTTTCTTAGTGCAGTAAGGTAACGCACCACAAGGAACGACGTCGTTTCTTAGTGCAGTGCGGTAACGCAACACAAGGAACGACGGCGTTTCTTATTGCAGTACGGTAACGCACCACAAGGAACGGCGTCGTTTCTTAGTGCAGTACCGTAACGCACCACAAGGAACGACGTCGTTTCTAAGTGCAGTACGGTAACGCACCACAAGGAGCGACGTCGTTTCTTAGTGCAGTACGGTAACGCACCACAAGGAGCGACGGCGTTTCTTAGTGCAGTACGGTAACGCACCACAAGGAGCGACGGCGTTTCTTAGTGCCGTACGGTAACGCACCACAAGGAGCGACGGCGTTTCTTAGTGCAGTACGGTAACGCACCACAAGGAGCGACGGTGTTACTAAGTGCATTACGGTAACGCACCACAAGGAGCGACGTCGTTTCTTAGTGCACTACGGCAACGCACCACAAGGAGCGACGTCGTTTCTTAGTGCAGTACGGTAACGCACCACAAGGAGCGACGACGGTTCTTAGTGCAGTACGGTAACGCACCACAAGGAGCGACGTCGTTTCTTAGTGCAGTACGGTAACGCATCACAAGGAACGACGGCGTTTCTTAGTGCAGTACGGTAACGCACCACAAGGAGCGACGGCGTTTCTTAGTGCAGTACGGTAACGCACCACAAGGAGCGACGGCGTTTCTTAGTGCAGTACGGTAACGCACCACAAGGAGCGACGGCGTTTCTTAGTGCAGTACGGTAACGCACCACAAGGAGCGACGGCGCTTCCTAGTGAAGTACGGTAACGCACCACAAGGAGCGACGTCGTTTCTTAGTGCAGTACGGTAACGCACCACAAGGAACGACGGCGTTTCTTAGTGCAGTACGGTAACGCACCACAAGGAGCGACGGCGTTTCTTAGTGCAGTACGGTAACGCACCACAAGGAGCGACGGCGTTTCTTAGTGCAGTACGGTAACGCACCACAAGGAGCGACGTCGTTTCTTAGCGCAGTACGGTAACGCACCACAAGGAACGACGTCGTTTCTAAGTGCCGTACGGTAACGCAGCACAAGGAACGACGGCGTTTCTTAGTGCCGTACGGTAACGCACCACAAGGAACGACGGCGTTTCTAAGCGCAGTACGGTAACGCACCACAAGGAACGACGTCGATTCTTAGTGCAGTACGGTAACGCAAAACAAGGAGCGACGGCGTTTCTTAGTGCAGTACGGTAACGCACCACAAGGAGCGACGGTGTTTCTTAGTGCAGTACGGTAACGCACCACAAGGAGCGACGGCGTTTCTTAGTGCAGTACGGTAACGCACCACAAGGAGCGACGGCGTTTCTTAGTGCAGTACGGTAACGCACCACAAGGAGAGACGGCGTTTCTTAGTGCAGTACGGTAACGCACCACAGGAAGCGACGGCGTTTCTTAGTGCAGTACGGTAACGCACCACAAGGAGCGACGGCGTTTCTTAGTGCAGTACGGTAACGCACCACAAGGAGCGACGGCGTTTCTTAGCGCAGTACGGTAACGCACCACAAGGAGCGATGGCGTTTCTTAGTGCAGTACGGTAACGCACCACAAGGAGCGACGTCGTTTCTTAGTGCAGTACGGTAACGCACCACAAGGAGCGACGGCGTTTCTTAGTGCAGTACGGTAACGCACCACAAGGAGCGACGGCGTTTCTTAGTGCAGTACGGTAACGCACCACAAAGAGCGACGGCGTTTCTTAGTGCAGTACGGTAACGCACCACAAGGAGCGACGGCGTTTCTTAGTGCAGTACGGTAACGCACCATAAGGAGCGACGTCGTTTCTTAGTGCAGTACGGTAACGCACCACAAGGGGTGATGTCGTTTCTTAGTGCAGTACGGTAACGCACCACAAGGAGCGACGGCGTTTTTAGTGCAGTACGGTAACGCACCACAAGGAACGACGTTGTTTCTTAGTGCAGTACGCTAACGCACCACAAAGAGCGACGTCGTTTCTTAGTGCAGTAAGGTAACGCACCACAACGAACGACGTCGTTTCTTAGTGCAGTAAGGTAACCCAACACAAGGAACGACGTCGTTTCTTATTGCAGTACGGTAACGCACCACAAGGAACGGCGTCGTTTCATGGTGCAGTACCTTAACGCACCACAAGGAACGACGTCGTTTCTTAGTGCAGTACGGTAACGCACCACAAGGAACGACGGCGTTTCTTAGTGCAGTACGGTAACGCACCACAAGGAATGACGTCGTTTTTTAGTGCAGTACGGTAACGCACCACAAGGAACGACGTCGTTTCTTAGTGCAGTACGGTAACGCACCACAAGAAACGACGGCGTTTCTTAGTGCAGTACGGTAACGCACCACAAGGAACGACGGCGTTTCTTAGTGCAGTACGGTAACGCACCAAAAGGAACGACGTTGTTTCTTAGTGCAGTACGCTAACGCACCACAAGGAACGACGTCGTTTCTTAGTGCAGTGCGGTAACGCACCACAAGGAACGACGTCGTTTCTTAGTGCAGTACCGTAACGCACCACAAGGAACGACGTCGTTTCTTAGTGCAGTACGGTAACGCACCACAAGGAGCGACGGCGTTTCTTAGTGCAGTACGGTAACGCACCACAAGGAACGACGTCGTTTCTTAGTGCCGTACAGTAACGCACCACAAGGAACGACGTCGTTTCTTAGTGCAGTACGGTAACGCACCACAAGGAACGACGGCGTTTCTAAGTGCATTACGGTAACGCACCACAAGGAACGACGGCGTTTCTTAGTGCAGTACGGTAACGCAGCACAAGGAACGACGGCGTTTCTAAGTGCAGTACGGTAACGCACCACGAGGAGCGACGTCGTTTCTAAGTGCAGTACGGTAACGCACCACAAGGAGCGACGTCGTTTCTAAGTGCAGTACGGTAACGCACCCCAAGGAGCGACGTCGTTTCTAAGTGCAGTACGGTAACGCACCACAAGGAACGACGTCGTTTCTTAGTGCAGTACGGTAACGCACCACAAAGGGTGATGTCGTTTCTTAGTGCAGTACGGTAACGCACCACAAGGAGCGACGGCGTTTCTTAGTGCAGTACGGTAACGCACCACAAGGAACGACGTTGTTTCTTAGTGCAGTACGCTAACGCCCCACAAAGAGCGACGTCGTTTCTTAGTGCAGTAAGGTAACGCACCACAAGGAACGACGTCGTTTCTTAGTGCAGTGCGGTAACGCAACACAAGGAACGACGGCGTTTCTTATTGCAGTACGGTAACGCACCACAAGGAACGGCGTCGTTTCTTAGTGCAGTACCGTAACGCACCACAAGGAACGACGTCGTTTCTTAGTGCAGTACAGTAACGCACCACAAGGAGCGACGGCGTTTCTTAGTGCAGTACGGTAACGCACCACAAGGAATGACGTCGTTTCTTAGTGCAGTACAGTAACGCACCACAAGGAACGACGTCGTTTCTTAGTGCAGTACGGTAACGCACCACAAGGAACGACGGCGTTTCTTAGTGCAGTACGGTAACGCAGCACAAGGAACGACGGCGTTTCTAAGTGCAGTACGGTAACGCACCACAAGGAGCGACGTCGTTTCTAAGTGCAGTACGGTAACGCACCACAAGGAGCGACGTCGTTTCTAAGTGCAGTACGGTAACGCACCCCAAGGAGCGACGTCGTTTCTAAGTGCAGTACGGTAACGCACCACAAGGAACGACGGCGCTTCTTAGTGCAGTGCGGTAACGCACCACAAGGAGCGACGTCGTTTCGTAGTGCAGTACGGTAACGCACCACAAGCAGCGACGTCGTTTCTTAGTGCAGTACCGTAACGCACCACAAGGAACGACGTCGTTTCTTAGGGCAGTACGGTAACGCACCACAAGGAGCGACGTCGTTTCTTAGTGCAGTACCGTAACGCATCACAAGGAACGACGTCGTTTCTAAGTGCAGTACGGTAACGCACCACAAGGAACGACGTCGTTTCTTAGTGCAGTACGGTAACGCACCACAAAGGGTGATGTCGTTTCTTAGTGCAGTACGGTAACGCACCACAAGGAGCGACGGCGTTTCTTAGTGCAGTACGGTAACGCACCACAAGGAACGACGTTGTTTCTTAGTGCAGTACGCTAACGCCCCACAAAGAGCGACGTCGTTTCTTAGTGCAGTAAGGTAACGCACCACAAGGAACGACGTCGTTTCTTAGTGCAGTGCGGTAACGCAACACAAGGAACGACGGCGTTTCTTATTGCAGTACGGTAACGCACCACAAGGAACGGCGTCGTTTCTTAGTGCAGTACCGTAACGCACCACAAGGAACGACGTCGTTTCTAAGTGCAGTACGGTAACGCACCACAAGGAGCGACGTCGTTTCTTAGTGCAGTACGGTAACGCACCACAAGGAGCGACGGCGTTTCTTAGTGCAGTACGGTAACGCACCACAAGGAGCGACGGCGTTTCTTAGTGCCGTACGGTAACGCACCACAAGGAGCGACGGCGTTTCTTAGTGCAGTACGGTAACGCACCACAAGAAGCGACGGTGTTACTAAGTGCATTACGGTAACGCACCACAAGGAGCGACGTCGTTTCTTAGTGCACTACGGCAACGCACCACAAGGAGCGACGTCGTTTCTTAGTGCAGTACGGTAACGCACCACAAGGAGCGACGACGGTTCTTAGTGCAGTACGGTAACGCACCACAAGGAGCGACGTCGTTTCTTAGTGCAGTACGGTAACGCATCACAAGGAACGACGGCGTTTCTTAGTGCAGTACGGTAACGCACCACAAGGAGCGACGGCGTTTCTTAGTGCAGTACGGTAACGCACCACAAGGAGCGACGGCGTTTCTTAGTGCAGTACGGTAACGCACCACAAGGAGCGACGGCGTTTCTTAGTGCAGTACGGTAACGCACCACAAGGAGCGACGGCGCTTCCTAGTGAAGTACGGTAACGCACCACAAGGAGCGACGTCGTTTCTTAGTGCAGTACGGTAACGCACCACAAGGAACGACGGCGTTTCTTAGTGCAGTACGGTAACGCACCACAAGGAGCGACGGCGTTTCTTAGTGCAGTACGGTAACGCACCACAAGGAGCGACGGCGTTTCTTAGTGCAGTACGGTAACGCACCACAAGGAGCGACGTCGTTTCTTAGCGCAGTACGGTAACGCACCACAAGGAACGACGTCGTTTCTAAGTGCCGTACGGTAACGCAGCACAAGGAACGACGGCGTTTCTTAGTGCCGTACGGTAACGCACCACAAGGAACGACGGCGTTTCTAAGCGCAGTACGGTAACGCACCACAAGGAACGACGTCGATTCTTAGTGCAGTACGGTAACGCAAAACAAGGAGCGACGGCGTTTCTTAGTGCAGTACGGTAACGCACCACAAGGAGCGACGGCGTTTCTTAGTGCAGTACGGTAACGCACCACAAGGAGCGACGGCGTTTCTTAGTGCAGTACGGTAACGCACCACAAGGAGCGACGGCGTTTCTTAGTGCAGTACGGTAACGCACCACAAGGAGAGACGGCGTTTCTTAGTGCAGTACGGTAACGCACCACAGGAAGCGACGGCGTTTCTTAGTGCAGTACGGTAACGCACCACAAGGAGCGACGGCGTTTCTTAGTGCAGTACGGTAACGCACCACAAGGAGCGACGGCGTTTCTTAGCGCAGTACGGTAACGCACCACAAGGAGCGATGGCGTTTCTTAGTGCAGTACGGTAACGCACCACAAGGAGCGACGTCGTTTCTTAGTGCAGTACGGTAACGCACCACAAGGAGCGACGGCGTTTCTTAGTGCAGTACGGTAACGCACCACAAGGAGCGACGGCGTTTCTTAGTGCAGTACGGTAACGCACCACAAAGAGCGACGGCGTTTCTTAGTGCAGTACGGTAACGCACCACAAGGAGCGACGGCGTTTCTTAGTGCAGTACGGTAACGCACCATAAGGAGCGACGTCGTTTCTTAGTGCAGTACGGTAACGCACCACAAGGGGTGATGTCGTTTCTTAGTGCAGTACGGTAACGCACCACAAGGAGCGACGGCGTTTTTAGTGCAGTACGGTAACGCACCACAAGGAACGACGTTGTTTCTTAGTGCAGTACGCTAACGCACCACAAAGAGCGACGTCGTTTCTTAGTGCAGTAAGGTAACGCACCACAACGAACGACGTCGTTTCTTAGTGCAGTAAGGTAACCCAACACAAGGAACGACGTCGTTTCTTATTGCAGTACGGTAACGCACCACAAGGAACGGCGTCGTTTCATGGTGCAGTACCTTAACGCACCACAAGGAACGACGTCGTTTCTTAGTGCAGTACGGTAACGCACCACAAGGAACGACGGCGTTTCTTAGTGCAGTACGGTAACGCACCACAAGGAATGACGTCGTTTTTTAGTGCAGTACGGTAACGCACCACAAGGAACGACGTCGTTTCTTAGTGCAGTACGGTAACGCACCACAAGAAACGACGGCGTTTCTTAGTGCAGTACGGTAACGCACCACAAGGAACGACGGCGTTTCTTAGTGCACTACGGTAACGCACCAAAAGGAACGACGTTGTTTCTTAGTGCAGTACGCTAACGCACCACAAGGAACGACGTCGTTTCTTAGTGCAGTGCGGTAACGCCCCACAAGGAACGACGTCGTTTCTTAGTGCAGTGCGGTAACGCACCACAAGGAACGACGGCGTTTCTTATTGCAGTGCGGTAACGCACCACAAGAAACGGCGTCGTTTCTTAGTGCAGTACCGTAACGCACCACAAGGAACGACGTCGTTTCTTAGTGCAGTACGGTAACGCACCACAAGGAGCGACGGCGTTTCTTAGTGCAGTACGGTAACGCACCACAAGGAACGACGTCGTTTCTTAGTGCAGTACAGTAACGCACCACAAGGAACGACGTCGTTTCTTAGTGCAGTACGGTAACGCACCACAAGGAACGACGGCGTTTCTTAGTGCCGTACGGTAACGCACAACAAGGAACGACGGCGTTTCTTAGTGCAGTACGGTAACGCACCACAAGGGCTGATGTCGTTTCTTAGTGCAGTACGGTAACGCACCACAAGGAGCGACGTCGTTTCTAAGTGCAGTACGTTAACGCACCACAAGGAGCGACGTCGTTTCTAAGTGCAGTACGGTAACGCACCCCAAGGAGCGACGTCGTTTCTAAGTGCAGTACGGTAACGCACCACAAGGAACGACGTCGTATCTTAGTGCAGTACGGTAACGCACCACAAGGGGTGATGTCGTTTCTTAGTGCAGTACGGTAACGCACCACAAGGAGCGACGGCGTTTTTAGTGCAGTACGGTAACGCACCACAAGGAACGACGTTGTTTCTTAGTGCAGTACGCTAACGCACCACAAAGAGCGACGTCGTTTCTTAGTGCAGTAAGGTAACGCACCACAAGGAACGACGTCGTTTCTTAGTGCAGTAAGGTAACCCAACACAAGGAACGACGTCGTTTCTTATTGCAGTACGGTAACGCACCACAAGGAACGGCGTCGTTTCATGGTGCAGTACCTTAACGCACCACAAGGAACGACGTCGTTTCTTAGTGCAGTACAGTAACGCACCACAAGGAACGACGTCGTTTCTTAGTGCAGTACGGTAACGCACCACAAGGAACGACGGCGTTTCTTAGTGCAGTACGGTAACGCACCACAAGGAATGACGTCGTTTTTTAGTGCAGTACGGTAACGCACCACAAGGAACGACGTCGTTTCTTAGTGGAGTACGGTAACGCACCACAAGAAACGACGGCGTTTCTTAGTGCAGTACGGTAACGCACCACAAGGAACGACGGCGTTTCTTAGTGCAGTACGGTAACGCAGCACAAGGAACGACGGCGTTTCTAAGTGCAGTACGGTAACGCACCACAAGGAGCGACGTCGTTTCTTAGTGCAGTACGGTAACGCACCACAAGGAGCGACGTCGTTTCTAAGTGCAGTAAGGTAAGGCACCACAAGGAACGACGGCGCTTCTTAGTGCAGTACGGTAACGCACCACAAGGAGCGACGTCGTTTCTTAGTGCAGTACGGTAACGCACCACAAGGAGCGACGTCGTTTCTTAGTGCAGTACCGTAACGCACCACAAGGAACGACGTCGTTTCTAAGTGCAGTACGATAACGCACCACAAGGAACGACGTCGTTTCTTAGTGCAGTACAGTAACGCACCACAAGGAACGACGTCGTTTCTTAGTGCAGTACGGTAACGCACCACAAGGAGCGACGTCGTTTCTTAGTGCAGTACGGTAACGCACCACAAGGAACGACGTCGTTTCTTAGTGCAGTACGGTAACGCACCACAAGGAGCGACGTCGTTTCTTAGTGCAGTACCGTAACGCATCACAAGGAACGACGTCGTTTCTAAGTGCAGTACGGTAACGCACCACAAGGAAAGACGTTTTTTAGTGCAGTACGGTAACGCACCACAAGGAACGACGTTGTTTCTTAGTGCAGTACGCTAACGCACCACAAAGAGCGACATCGTTTCTTAGTGCAGTACGGTAACGCAGCACAAGGAACGACGGCGTTTCTAAGTGCAGTACGGTAACGCACCACAAGGAGCGACGTCGTTTCTTAGTGCAGTACGGTAACGCACCACAAGGAGCGACGTCGTTTCTAAGTGCAGTAAGGTAACGCACCACAAGGAACGACGGCGCTTCTTAGTGCAGTACGGTAACGCACCACAAGGAGCGACGTCGTTTCTTAGTGCAGTACGGTAACGCACCACAAGGAGCGACGTCGTTTCTTAGTGCAGTACCGTAACGCACCACAAGGAGCGACGTCGTTTCTTAGTGCAGTACGGTAACGCACCACAAAGAGCGACGTCGTTTCTTAGTGCAGTACCGTAACGCATCACAAGGAACGACGTCGTTTTTTAGTGCAGTACGGTAACGCACCACAAGGAACGACGTCGTTTTTTAGTGCAGTGCGGTAACGCACCACAAGGAACGACGTCATTTCTTATTGCAGTACGGTAACGCACCACAAGGAACGGCGTCGTTTCTTAGTGCAGTACCGTAACGCACCACAAGGAACGACGTCGTTTCTTAGTGCAGTACGGTAACGCACCACAAGGAGCGACGGCGTTTCTTAGTGCAGTACGGTAACGCACCACAAGGAACGACGTCGTTTCTTAGTGCCGTACAGTAACGCACCACAAGGAACGACGTCGTTTCTTAGTGCAGTACGGTAACGCACCACAAGGAACGACGGCGTTTCTAAGTGCATTACGGTAACGCACCACAAGGAACGACGGCGTTTCTTAGTGCAGTACGGTAACGCAGCACAAGGAACGACGGCGTTTCTAAGTGCAGTACGGTAACGCACCACGAGGAGCGACGTCGTTTCTAAGTGCAGTACGGTAACGCACCACAAGGAGCGACGTCGTTTCTAAGTGCAGTACGGTAACGCACCCCAAGGAGCGACGTCGTTTCTAAGTGCAGTACGGTAACGCACCACAAGGAACGACGTCGTTTCTTAGTGCAGTACGGTAACGCACCACAAAGGGTGATGTCGTTTCTTAGTGCAGTACGGTAACGCACCACAAGGAGCGACGGCGTTTCTTAGTGCAGTACGGTAACGCACCACAAGGAACGACGTTGTTTCTTAGTGCAGTACGCTAACGCCCCACAAAGAGCGACGTCGTTTCTTAGTGCAGTAAGGTAACGCACCACAAGGAACGACGTCGTTTCTTAGTGCAGTGCGGTAACGCAACACAAGGAACGACGGCGTTTCTTATTGCAGTACGGTAACGCACCACAAGGAACGGCGTCGTTTCTTAGTGCAGTACCGTAACGCACCACAAGGAACGACGTCGTTTCTTAGTGCAGTACAGTAACGCACCACAAGGAGCGACGGCGTTTCTTAGTGCAGTACGGTAACGCACCACAAGGAATGACGTCGTTTCTTAGTGCAGTACAGTAACGCACCACAAGGAACGACGTCGTTTCTTAGTGCAGTACGGTAACGCACCACAAGGAACGACGGCGTTTCTTAGTGCAGTACGGTAACGCAGCACAAGGAACGACGGCGTTTCTAAGTGCAGTACGGTAACGCACCACAAGGAGCGACGTCGTTTCTAAGTGCAGTACGGTAACGCACCACAAGGAGCGACGTCGTTTCTAAGTGCAGTACGGTAACGCACCCCAAGGAGCGACGTCGTTTCTAAGTGCAGTACGGTAACGCACCACAAGGAACGACGGCGCTTCTTAGTGCAGTGCGGTAACGCACCACAAGGAGCGACGTCGTTTCGTAGTGCAGTACGGTAACGCACCACAAGCAGCGACGTCGTTTCTTAGTGCAGTACCGTAACGCACCACAAGGAACGACGTCGTTTCTTAGGGCAGTACGGTAACGCACCACAAGGAGCGACGTCGTTTCTTAGTGCAGTACCGTAACGCATCACAAGGAACGACGTCGTTTCTAAGTGCAGTACGGTAACGCACCACAAGGAACGACGTCGTTTCTTAGTGCAGTACGGTAACGCACCACAAAGGGTGATGTCGTTTCTTAGTGCAGTACGGTAACGCACCACAAGGAGCGACGGCGTTTCTTAGTGCAGTACGGTAACGCACCACAAGGAACGACGTTGTTTCTTAGTGCAGTACGCTAACGCCCCACAAAGAGCGACGTCGTTTCTTAGTGCAGTAAGGTAACGCACCACAAGGAACGACGTCGTTTCTTAGTGCAGTGCGGTAACGCAACACAAGGAACGACGGCGTTTCTTATTGCAGTACGGTAACGCACCACAAGGAACGGCGTCGTTTCTTAGTGCAGTACCGTAACGCACCACAAGGAACGACGTCGTTTCTAAGTGCAGTACGGTAACGCACCACAAGGAGCGACGTCGTTTCTTAGTGCAGTACGGTAACGCACCACAAGGAGCGACGGCGTTTCTTAGTGCAGTACGGTAACGCACCACAAGGAGCGACGGCGTTTCTTAGTGCCGTACGGTAACGCACCACAAGGAGCGACGGCGTTTCTTAGTGCAGTACGGTAACGCACCACAAGGAGCGACGGTGTTACTAAGTGCATTACGGTAACGCACCACAAGGAGCGACGTCGTTTCTTAGTGCACTACGGCAACGCACCACAAGGAGCGACGTCGTTTCTTAGTGCAGTACGGTAACGCACCACAAGGAGCGACGACGGTTCTTAGTGCAGTACGGTAACGCACCACAAGGAGCGACGTCGTTTCTTAGTGCAGTACGGTAACGCATCACAAGGAACGACGGCGTTTCTTAGTGCAGTACGGTAACGCACCACAAGGAGCGACGGCGTTTCTTAGTGCAGTACGGTAACGCACCACAAGGAGCGACGGCGTTTCTTAGTGCAGTACGGTAACGCACCACAAGGAGCGACGGCGTTTCTTAGTGCAGTACGGTAACGCACCACAAGGAGCGACGGCGCTTCCTAGTGAAGTACGGTAACGCACCACAAGGAGCGACGTCGTTTCTTAGTGCAGTACGGTAACGCACCACAAGGAACGACGGCGTTTCTTAGTGCAGTACGGTAACGCACCACAAGGAGCGACGGCGTTTCTTAGTGCAGTACGGTAACGCACCACAAGGAGCGACGGCGTTTCTTAGTGCAGTACGGTAACGCACCACAAGGAGCGACGTCGTTTCTTAGCGCAGTACGGTAACGCACCACAAGGAACGACGTCGTTTCTAAGTGCCGTACGGTAACGCAGCACAAGGAACGACGGCGTTTCTTAGTGCCGTACGGTAACGCACCACAAGGAACGACGGCGTTTCTAAGCGCAGTACGGTAATGCACCACAAGGAACGACGTCGATTCTTAGTGCAGTACGGTAACGCAAAACAAGGAGCGACGGCGTTTCTTAGTGCAGTACGGTAACGCACCACAAGGAGCGACGGCGTTTCTTAGTGCAGTACGGTAACGCACCACAAGGAGCGACGGCGTTTCTTAGTGCAGTACGGTAACGCACCACAAGGAGCGACGGCGTTTCTTAGTGCAGTACGGTAACGCACCACAAGGAGAGACGGCGTTTCTTAGTGCAGTACGGTAACGCACCACAGGAAGCGACGGCGTTTCTTAGTGCAGTACGGTAACGCACCACAAGGAGCGACGGCGTTTCTTAGTGCAGTACGGTAACGCACCACAAGGAGCGACGGCGTTTCTTAGCGCAGTACGGTAACGCACCACAAGGAGCGATGGCGTTTCTTAGTGCAGTACGGTAACGCACCACAAGGAGCGACGTCGTTTCTTAGTGCAGTACGGTAACGCACCACAAGGAGCGACGGCGTTTCTTAGTGCAGTACGGTAACGCACCACAAGGAGCGACGGCGTTTCTTAGTGCAGTACGGTAACGCACCACAAAGAGCGACGGCGTTTCTTAGTGCAGTACGGTAACGCACCACAAGGAGCGACGGCGTTTCTTAGTGCAGTACGGTAACGCACCATAAGGAGCGACGTCGTTTCTTAGTGCAGTACGGTAACGCACCACAAGGAACGACGGCGTTTCTTAGTGCAGTACGGTAACGCACCACAAGGAGCGACGGCGTTTCTTAGTGCAGTACGGTAACGCACCACAAGGAGCGACGGCGTTTCTTAGTGCATTACGGTAACGCACCACAAGGAGCGACGTCGTTTCTTAGCGCAGTACGGTAACGCACCACAAGGAGCGACGTCGTTTCTAAGTGCAGTACGGTAACGCACCACAAGGAGCGACGGCGTTTCTTAGCGCAGTACGGTAACGCACCACAAGGAGCGATGGCGTTTCTTAGTGCAGTACGGTAACGCACCACAAGGAGCGACGTCGTTTCTTAGTGCAGTACGGTAACGCACCACAAGGAGCGACGGCGTTTCTTAGTGCAGTACGGTAACGCAAAACAAGGAGCGACGGCGTTTCTTAGTGCAGTACGGTAACGCACCACAAGGAGCGACGGCGTTTCTTAGTGCAGTACGGTAACGCACCACAAGGAGCGACGGCGTTTCTTAGTGCAGTACGGTAACGCACCACAAGGAGCGACGGCGTTTCTTAGTGCAGTACGGTAACGCACCACAAGGAGCGACGTCGTTTCTTAGTGCAGTACGGTAACGCACCACAAGGAACGACGTCGTTTCTAAGTGCAGTACGGTAACGCACCACAAGGAGCGACGGCGTTTCTTAGTGCAGTACGGTAACGCACCACAAGGAACGACGTCGTTTCTAAGTGCCGTACGGTAACGCACCACAAGGAACGACGGCGTTTCTTAGTGCAGTACGGTAACGCACCACAAAGAACGACGGCGTTTCTTAGTGCAGTACGGTAACGCACCACAAGGAGCGACGGCGTTTCTTAGTGCCGTACGGTAACGCACCACAAGGAGCGACGGCGTTTCTTAGTGCAGTACGGTAACGCACCACAAGGAGCGACGGTGTTACTAAGTGCATTACGGTAACGCACCACAAGGAGCGACGTCGTTTCTTAGTGCAGTACGGCAACGCACCACAAGGAGCGACGTCGTTTCTTAGTGCAGTACGGTAACGCACCACAAGGAGCGACGGCGTTTCTTAGTGCAGTATGGTAACGCACCACAAGGAGCGACGGCGTTTCTTAGTGCAGTACGGTAACGCACCACAAGGAGCGACGGCGTTTCTTAGTGCCGTACGGTAACGCACCACAAGGAGCGACGGTGTTACTAAGTGCATTACGGTAACGCACCACAAGGAGCGACGTCGTTTCTTAGTGCAGTACGGCAACGCACCACAAGGAGCGACGTCGTTTCTTAGTGCAGTACGGTAACGTACCACAAGGAGCGACGACGTTTCTTAGTGCAGTACGGTAACGCACCACAAGGAGCGACGTCGTTTCTTAGTGCAGTACGGTAACGCACCACAAGGAGCGACGGCGTTTCTTAGTGCAGTACGGTAACGCACCACAAGGAGCGACGGCGTTTCTTAGTGCAGTACGGTAACGCACCACAAAGAGCGACGGCGTTTCTTAGTGCAGTACGGTAACGCACCACAAGGAGCGACGGCGTTTCTTAGTGCAGTACGGTAACGCACCATAAGGAGCGACGTCGTTTCTTAGTACAGTACGGTAACGCACCACAAGGAACGACGGCGTTTCTTAGTGCAGTACGGTAACGCACCACAAGGAGCGACGGCGTTTCTTAGTGCAGTACGGTAACGCACCACAAGGAGCGACGGCGTTTCTTAGTGCATTAAGGTAACGCACCACAAGGAGCGACGTCGTTTCTTAGCGCAGTACGGTAACGCACCACAAGGAACGACGTCGTTTCTAAGTGCCGTACGGTAACGCACCACAAGGAACGACGGCGTTTCTTAGTGCAGTACGGTAACGCACCACAGGAAGCGACGGCGTTTCTTAGTGCAGTACGGTAACGCACCACAAGGAGCGACGGCGTTTCTTAGTGCAGTACGGTAACGCACCACAAGGAGCGACGGCTTTTCTTAGTGCAGTACGGTAACGCACCACAAGGAGCGACGGCGTTTCTTAGTGCAGTACGGTAACGCACCACAAGGAGCGACGGCGTTTCTTAGTGCAGTACGGTAACGCACCACAAGGAGCGACGTCGTTTCTTAGTGCAGTACGGTAACGCACCACAAGGAACGACGTCGTTTCTAAGTGCAGTACGGTAACGCACCACAAGGAGCGACGGCGTTTCTTAGTGCAGTACGGTAACGCACCACAAGGAACGACGTCGTTTCTAAGTGCCGTACGGTAACGCACCACAAGGAACGACGGCGTTTCTTAGTGCAGTACGGTAACGCACCACAAAGAACGACGGCGTTTCTTAGTGCAGTACGGTAACGCACCACAAGGAGCGACGGCGTTTCTTAGTGCCGTACGGTAACGCACCACAAGGAGCGACGGCGTTTCTTAGTGCAGTACGGTAACGCACCACAAGGAGCGACGGCGTTTCTTAGTGCCGTACGGTAACGCACCACAAGGAGCGACGGCGTTTCTTAGTGCAGTACGGTAACGCACCACAAGGAGCGACGGTGTTACTAAGTGCATTACGGTAACGCACCACAAGGAGCGACGTCGTTTCTTAGTGCAGTACGGCAACGCACCACAAGGAGCGACGTCGTTTCTTAGTGCAGTACGGTAACGTACCACAAGGAGCGACGGCGCTGCTTAGTGCAGTACGGTAACGCACCACAAGGAGCGACGGCGTTTCTTAGTGCAGTACGGTAACGCACCACAAGGAGCGACGGCGTTTCTTAGTGCAGTACGGTAACGCACCACAAGGATCGACGGCGTTTCTTAGTACAGTACGGTAACGCACCACAAGGAGCGACGTCGTTTCTTAGTGCAGTACGGTAACGCACCACAAGGAGCGACGGCGTTTCTTTGTGCAGTACGGTAACGCCCCACAAGAAGCGACGGCGTTCCTTAGTGCAGTACGGTAACGCACCACAAGGAGCGACGGCGTTTCTTAGTGCAGTACGGTAACGCACCACAAGGAGCGACGTCGTTTCTTAGTGCAGTACGGTAACGCACCACACGGAGCGACGGCGTTTCTTAGTGCAGTACGTTAACGCACCACAAGGAACGACGTCGTTTCTAAGTGCCGTACGGTAACGCACCACAAGGAACGACGGCGTTTCTTAGTGCAGTACGGTAACGCACCACAAGGAACGACGGCGTTTCTAAGTGCAGTACGGTAACGCACCTCAAGGAACGACGTCGTTTCTAAGTGCAGTACGGTGACGCACCACAAGGAACGACGTCGTTTCTTAGTGCAGTACGGTAACGTACCACAAGGAGCGACGGCGTTTCTTAGTGCAGTACGGTAACGCACCACAAGGAGCGACGGCGTTTCTTAGTGCAGTACGGTAACGCACCCCAAGGAGCGACGGCGTTTCTTAGTGCAGTACGGTAACGCACCACAAGGAGCGACGGCGTTTCTTAGTGCAGTACGGTAACGCACCAGAAGGAGCGACGGCGTTTCTTAGTGCAGTACGGTAACGCACCACAAGGAACGACGTCGTATCTTAGTGCAGTACGGGAACGCACCACAAGGAACGACGTCGTTTCTAAGTGCAGTACGGTAACGCACCACAAGGAGCGACGGCGTTTCTTAGTGCAGTACGGTAACGCACCACAAGGAGCGACGGCGTTTCTTAGTGCCGTACGGTAACGCACCACAAGGAACGACGGCGTTTCTTAGTGCAGTACGGTAACGCACCACAAGGAACGACGGCGTTTCTAAGCGCAGTACGGTAACGCACCACAAGGAACGACGTCGATTCTTAGTGCAGTACGGTAACGCACCACAAGGAGCGACGGCGTTTCTTAGTGCAGTACGGTAACGCACCACAAGGAGCGACGGCGTTTCTTAGTGCAGTACGGTAACGCACCACAAGGAGCGACGGCGTTTCTTAGTGCAGTACGGTAACGCACCACAAGGAGCGACGGCGTTTCTTAGGGCAGTACGGTAACGCACCACAAGGAGCGACGGCGTTTCTTAGTACAGTACGGTAACGCACCACAAGGAGCGACGGCGTTTCTTAGTGCAGTACGGTAACGCACCACAAGGAGCGACGGCGTTTCTTAGTGCAGTACGGTAACGCACCACAAGGAGCGCCGGCGTTTCTCAGTGCAGTACGGTAACGCACCACAAAGAGCGACGGCGTTTCTTAGTGCAGTACGGTAATGCACCACAAGGAGCGACGTCGTTTCTTAGTGCAGTACGGTAACGCACCACAAGGAGCGACGGCGTTTCTTAGTGCAGTACGGTAACGCACCACAAGGAGCAACGTCGTTTCTTAGTGCAGTACGGTAACGCACCACAAGGAGCGACGTCGTTTCTTAGTGCAGTACGGTAACGCACCACAAGGAGCGACGTCGTTTCTTAGTGCAGTACGGTAACGCACCACAAGGAGCGACGTCGTTTCTTAGTGCAGTACGGTAACGCACCACAAGGAGCGACGTCGTTTCTTAGTGCAGTACGGTAACGCACCACAAGGAGCAACGTCGTTTCTTAGTGCAGTACGGTAACGCACCACAAGGAGGGACGTCGTTTCTTAGTGCAGTACGGTAACGCACCACAAGGAGCGACGTCGTTTCTTAGTGCAGTACGGTTACGCACCACAAGGAGCGACGTCGTTTCTTAGTGCAGTACGGTAACGCACCACAAGGAGCGTCGTCGTTTCTTAGTGCAGTACGGTAACGCACCACAAGGAACGACGTCGTTTCTTAGTGCAGTACGGTAACGCACCACAAGGAACGACGTCGTTTCTTAGTGCAGTACGGTTACGCACCACAAGGAACGACGGCTTACACGCCTGCCTTAAACAGACAGATACAAGGACACCGGGAGCATCAACGTCACGTACATGGCTATAACCAAATTATCCACGATGGCCAGCAGGTCTGCGTTTGGAAGTTCTGCTGGATATCTGTTATGATGGCAAAACCCGGCCACGTGTCTCAATAAGTATACACTGAGTCACTCTCCCACAGTGGGTGAATATCGGCAAACGAGAAGTTGTGGCGCCCTCTGTCGGAAAATTATTCATGCGGGTTACATCAGTGTTCTGACGTCACTATACAAGTCCGTGCGTCCCCACTCATCCAATGTTTACTTTTTGTTGAACACAAATTCATAAGTAATTGATTCATATTCTGTATTTTTCTATTCTAATTCCCCTATGTTTTACCAGAAATCATCCTCTCAAATCAATCCTTTTCTGGATCATCATATCAATTTTTACAGGCTTGACGGTCAGCTAGGGCCTCGCAGCCCGACGGTCAGCTGGGGCCTTGAAGCCCGACGGTCAGCTGGGGCCTTGGAGCCCGACGGTCAGCCGGGGCCTTGGAGCCCGACGGTCAGCTGGGGCCTCGCAGCCCGACGGTCAGCTGGGGCCTTGGAGCCCGACGGTCAGCTGGGGTCTCGCAGCCCGACTGTCAGCTGGGGCCTTGGAGCCCGACGGTCAGCTGGGGCCTCGCAGCCCGACGGTCAGCTGGGGCCTTGGAGCCCGACGGTCAGCTGGGGTCTCGCAGCCCGACTGTCAGCTGGGGCCTCGCAGCCCGACGGTCAGCTGGGGCCTCGCAGCCCGACGGTCAGCTGGGGCCTCGCAGCCCGACGGTCAGCTGGGGCCTTGGAGACCGACGGTCAGCTGGGGCCTTGGAGCCCGACGGTCAGCTGGGGCCTTGGAGCCCGACCGTCAGCTGGGGCCTTGGAGCCCGACGGTCAGCTGGGGCCTTGGAGCCCGACGGTCAGCTGGGGCCTCGCAGCCCGACGGTCAGCTGGGGCCTTGGAGCCCGACGGTCAGCTGGGGCCTCGCAGCCCGACTGTCAGCTGGGGCCTCGCAGCCCGACGGTCAGCTGGGGCCTCGCAGCCCGACGGTCAGCTGGGGCCTCGCAGCCCGACGGTCAACTGGGGCCTCGCAGCCCGACGGTCAGCTGGGGCCTTGGAGCCCGACTGTCAGCTGGGGCCTTGGAGCCCGACGGTCAGCTGGGGCCTTGGAGCCCGACGGTCAGCTGGGGCCTTGGAGCCCGACGGTCAGCTGGGGCCTTGGAGCCCGACGGTCAGCTGGGGCCTTGGAGCCCGACGGTCAGCTGGAGCCTCGCAGCCCGACGGTCAGCTGGGGCCTTAGAGCCCGACTGTCAGCTGGGGCCTTGGAGCCCGACGGTCAGCTGGGGCCTTGGAGCCCGACGGTCAGCTGGGGCCTTGGAGCCCGACGGTCAGCTGGGGCCTTGGAGCCCGACGGTCAGCTAGGGCCTTAGAGCCCGACGGTCAGCTGGGGCCTTGGACCCCAACGGTCAGCTGGGGCCTTGGAGCCCGACGGTCAGCTGGGGCTTGGAGCCCGACTGTCAGCTGGGGCCTTGGAGCCCGACGGTCAGCTGGGGCCTTGGAGCCCGACGGTCAGCTGGGGCCTTGGAGCCCGACCGTCAGCTGGGGCCTTGGAGCCCGACGGTCAGCTGGGGCCTTGCAGCCCGACGGTCAGCTGGGGCCTCGCAGCCCGACGGTCAGCTGGGGCCTTGGAGCCCGACGGTCAGCTGGGGCCTTGGAGCCCGACGGTCAGCTGGGGCCTTGGAGCCCGACGGTCAGCTGGGGCCTTGGAGCCCGACGGTCAGCTGGAGCCTCGCAGCCCGACGGTCAGCTGGGGCCTTGGAGCCCGACTGTCAGCTGGGGCCTTGGAGCCCGACGGTCAGCTGGGGCCTTGGAGCCCGACGGTCAGCTGGGGCCTTGGAGCCCGACGGTCAGCTGGGGCCTTGGAGCCCGACGGTCAGCTAGGGCCTTAGAGCCCGACGGTCAGCTGGGGCCTTGGACCCCAACGGTCAGCTGGGGCCTTGGAGCCCGACGGTCAGCTGGGGCTTGGAGCCCGACTGTCAGCTGGGGCCTTGGAGCCCGACGGTCAGCTGGGGCCTTGGAGCCGGCGGTCAGCTGGGGCCTTGGAGCCCGACCGTCAGCTGGGGCCTTGGAGCCCGACGGTCAGCTGGGGCCTTGCAGCCCGACGGTCAGCTGGGGCCTCGCAGCCCGACGGTCAGCTGGGGCCTTGGAGCCCGACGGTCAGCTGGGGCCTCGCAGCCCGACTGTCAGCTGGGGCCTCGCAGCCCGACGGTCAGCTGGGGCCTCGCAGCCCGACGGTCAGCTGGGGCCTCGCAGCCCGACGGTCAGCTGGGGCCTCGCAGCCCGACGGTCAGCTGGGGCCTCGCAGCCCGACGGTCAGCTGGGGCCTTGGAGCCCGACTGTCAGCTGGGGCCTTGGAGCCCGACGGTCAGCTGGGGCCTTGGAGCCCCGACGGTCAGCTGGGGCCTTGGAGCCCGACGGTCAGCTGGGGCCTTGGAGCCCGACGGTCAGCTGGGGCCTTGGAGCCCGACGGTCAGCTGGAGCCTCGCAGCCCGACGGTCAGCTGGGGCCTTGCAGCCCGACTGTCAGCTGGGGCCTTGGAGCCCGACGGTCAGCTGGGGCCTTGGAGCCCGACGGTCAGCTGGAGCCTCGCAGCCCGACGGTCAGCTGGGGCCTTGCAGCCCGACTGTCAGCTGGGGCCTTGGAGCCTGACGGTCAGCTGGAGCCTCGGAGCCCGACGGTCAGCTGGGGCCTTGCAGCCCGACTGTCAGCTGGGGCCTTGGAGCCCGACGGTCAGCTGGGGCCTTGGAGCCCGACGGTCAGCTGGGGCCTTGGAGCCCGACGGTCAGCTGGGGCCTTGGAGCCCGACGGTCAGCTGGGGCCTTGGAGCCCGACGGTCAGCTGGGGCCTTGGAGCCCAACGGTCAGCTGGGGCCTTGGAGCCCGACGGTCAGCTCGGGCCTTGGAGCCCGACGGTCAGCTCGGGCCTTGGAGCCCGACGGTCAGCTGGGTTATTAGATAACGTTTAGGATGGGATGTTAGACAGTGAGATGGTACTTTTTTCTGATATATCCATCCGTTCCCATCTCTGTGGTAGCACATTTGGGTTTTTGCTTTGCGGCCTACTTATATGACTGGTGCCAGACATTGCGGCGAGAGGAAGGTGTCATGGTGACGGTAGCGTATGCTGCCGTCACCTTGTCTAAGAGCCATAATTCTCGTCTCAGTGGGTGGTGAGGGGTCGGCGGGAGGGGGAGGGGAGGAAGGAGCTGGTGGTGAGGGGTGAGCGGGATGTGGAGGGGAGGGAGGAGCTGGTGGTGAGGGGTGGCGGGAGGGGGAGGGGAGGAAGGAGCTGGTGGTGAGGGGTGAGCGGGATGTGGAGGGGAGGGAGGAGCTGGTGGTGAGGGGTGGCGGGAGGGGGAGGGGAGGGAGGAGCTGCTGCACCCTCCGTTATCTGCGGAGGGAGCTCGTGGTGTAGGCCTCGTCCTGTAGGGGGCCAGCCCGCCACCGCGGCGCCTGCCTGCCACGCCGCCCGCCTCGCCGCCTTGCTGGAGACTGACACCAAGTCTCGCTGTGACCCACGACCGTCACGAGCGGCAAGGACGACGGCGACCACTCGGCGACGGCCTCTCCCACGGCACTCGCCCCGTCAACACGGCTGAAAGGGTGCGTCGCGGGACAAATTGACTTTTCTCTCCTGCCGCAGAGCTTTGTACGGCTGACGATACCTAAGCGTGGGGTGCGGCCGACTAGTCGCCGCGGCGGTCCATGGTAGAAAGTCATCCCAAGCTGTGGGCCCGAGAAAAACACCACAGCGCACCGCCAACTGCCTTCTGCGTGAAAAACGGGTTCGACCCATGTACTCCCTGAAAGTGTTGTTTGCCTCTAAGGACCAACGCTCAAGGATATCCGGTGAAGCTAAACACGGATCCCCAATATCGCCATCACATGCATAAACTCTGTGTCCCCCGGCCGACGGCACGACCACTGAGCTGTACCCGACTATCTGTGAACACTTCGTGAAACTTCATCGAATAATATCGGTGTCCAAGAGGAAATTACCTACTCTACAAGGTAAGATCGTTTTGAACCATAAGTGAGGGAAGGAAAGGATGATAATGGTGACGAGAGAGAACGAGAGAGGGAAATAGATAAGGAGAGAATGATTAGAGGCGGGAGGAGGAGAAAGGGAAGTAGATGATGAAAGTGGTAACGAGATCCAGGGCGAGAGAGAACCAGCCTGCTGAGGGGGGGGGGGGGGGTATGGAATCAGTTAATGACAATGGTGACGAAAGGATGAGTAGGGGAGGGACATAATAATAATAGTGACGATATGAGGAGATAGGGATTAAATGATGAAAGGGGTGACGAGAGAGAATGAGAATGGGGAGGAGAAAATGATAATGGTGACGAGAGAGAATGAGAATGGGGAGGAGAAAATGATAATGGTGGCGAGAGAGGATGAGAATGGGGAGGAGAAAATGATAATGGTGGCGAGAGAGGATGAGAATGGGGAGGAGAGAATGATAATGGTGGCGAGAGAGGATGAGAATGGGGAGGAGAAAATGATAATGGTGGCGAGAGAGGATGAGAATGGGGAGGAGAAAATGATAATGGTGGCGAGAGAGGATAAGAATGGGGAGGAGAGAATGATAATGGTGGCGAGAGAGGATGAGAATGGGGAGGAGAAAATGATAATGGTGGCGAGAGAGGATGAGAATGGGGGGGAGAGAATGATAATGGTGGCGAGAGAGGATGAGAATGGGGAGGAGAAAATGATAATGGTGGCGAGAGAGGATGAGCAAAAGAGAGAGTGAATAATGGTGAATTCTGATCAAACGTACTATTAATAACATATACACATATTAATTATCAGGATCAGGCACGGGACAATACATACAGTAATGTTCAGGGCCTTAATTACGTCCTGCTCTCAGTGTCACCCCTGTTTATGTATACAACATGGCCCCATGAACCGATGGTCGGCCCCTGCCACCACGACATCAGACGGCAAAGTAGAATTTCCATTCAATATGTGTGGACACGTGGTCTTCCAGGGCTTCCCTTATCCCCTTGTTTATTGCTCATCTGAATATGTGTCCATCTGGGGGAGGTGTAATGGCGTTTTGCTGTGGCAGACTTGACGGCGTTGAGTTCGTGGGCGGCCGTGACGTGGGCGCCCATTGTAGACGACAGGGCGACTGGAGCCCGTATTTTATTGTGACACAAGATCATTGCCATCGCAATATGTCTTCTGGTTAACGATGTAGGATTAGACAACGAGACATACCCAATAAGGATTTTACTCACGAAAATCATAAAATAAGACGATCTTATGAATATGTGGCGAGGTCTTTGTGCCAGTTAGGGTGTTATGAGGGGAATTCCAATTTCCTTGGCTTTTCCGTGTCCTCAGTCGACTCCCAGACCAGTCTCGTCCGGCTGGCCGCCTTGGGAACGGGAGTGAGAGGGTGAGCGGGGGGGGGGGGGGGGGTGAGGTGCCGACTGGGATATGCGAGGGGAACAGAAATGACGAGCGGTAAAACTTCTGTATCGAACTCCACTTAATAAAAAGTACCACAAGGACTGGTGAGAGCAGCGGGCCGGTGTCATCTTAAAGTCCATCTCTTGGGGGGGTATTTGTTTCTAAACCACTTTCAAATATACATTTCTCAGTGGTTACTAAAGCCATTTATCAGATGCAATTATTTTACAATGTCTCTTATGCCATAAATATTAATATCTAAAGTCACCAAAATAAACTCAAGCAGCGAACGATCCATTTCCAAACCCCCGCCCAGAGTAGTGATTTGTGACGTCACAAGATGAACCGGTTTGAGTGCGCCTCGCTCGCTTCGACTGCCCGCGGTGTTTGAATGTAGCCTACGTGCGGCAGGGAAGCTCAGATGTTTATTTCGGTTAACATTAACTCATGATGAATATTTTCCACATGTAGATGTAGATAGACCTAGATCAATTACATTAGAGGTGTGTGAATGTTGGTTAGCGCAACATTCGTGACACTGACACTTGCATGACAGAAAACAAACAGATGCAGTGGCCACTGCCTGCCAGTGTGTTGCCAGCCTACGTTTCTTCCCAAAAATGAAAAGGGTGGGCTAGGCTACAGTAGTGGACGGGCCGTCGCGGGGATGTCCGTCGAATCGTAGACATAGAATCTAGATCCAGGGTTAAATGAAATGTATGTACTGAGAGAAGTTGTTCATGCACATCAGAACTTGACAGAAGGGAGAGAGGGCGACATTTATCGGCCTAGCATAAAAAACACACCCAGCGCACATCTCGTAACAATTTTCATCGCGTACTTTTTATAGTAATACTTGTGGACACCCGAACGTTATGGTGTCCGGTTGGGACAAACAACTAAGTAGCTTTTCACTAATGTGCCTGCTGGTCGCCAAATTAATACTTTATATGATTACAAGGCATATTTGCAGGTTTTTGATCTAGATCTCATGATATAATAAGCCTCACTTTTTATGAATGAAGCGTTCGCACTTCTTCCGAAAATACTGTTTTGCGTAGGGCGTTTCGAGGTTTTCAACGTTTACAGTCCCTTAGGCTTAGCAATCTGTCATCATTCGAGGTGGCTCGAAGCGATACGTACGGCGGCAGAATACATGCTCCGGTTGCCTAAATCCTCCACTTCTTCTTTCTCACCCTCACTATCATTATTTCCAAATAATCGTGCGCGTATCGCTGCATCCCGATCGATGCGGAAGGACGCTGACCATCCTATAGACGCCATGCTCAAAGACGCGTTTACCATATTGCGCAACAAAACCGGTTCATCTTGTGACGTCACGAATCAATGAAAAAATTGCCCCTGTCTATCTTCTACTTTTTTGCGTAGGTATGTGATAAAATGGCTAATATTGTTAATATTCATGGCGAATAAATTCAGTGCGTATGGAGTTTCGTTAATATAGTGCAAATGGATCAAATATATGCAAAGTAACATAGGACATAAGAGATGGACTTTAAGAGAACCAGGCGACGTAGCAGGTAATATTCGTAACCAAGAGGAGTTAGGCCGCGTCACACTTCATCTCAGACCAATAAAAACCCTTAGCTAAGGGCAATGGGGCAGCGTCACACTTCATCCTAGACCAATAAAAACCCTTAGCTAAGGGCAATGGGGCCGCGTCACACTTCATCTCAGACCAATAAAAACCCAGATGATTATCTCCACGGCCGAATGCTTGTTTACACATTTGTTGGTGTTTTTTTGTGGCTGACCAGTCCAGCCTCTTGCAACATTGCCGAGGTGTTCACTGATTCGCCTTACTATTCGGAACCAGTAGAGGGCGGTCCATGAGATAATTACCCATTTACTAGGGTTCCAAGTTAATAAACCCGTTACCGTGGCCTTGACCAATAAAAACCCTTAGCTAAGGTCAATGGGGCAGCGTCACACTTCATCTCAGACCAATAAAAACCCTTAGCTAAGGGCAATGGGGCCGCGTCACACTTTATCCCAGACCAATAAAAACCCTTAGCTAAGGGCAATGGGGCCGCGTCACACTTCATCTCAGACCAATAAAAACCCTTAGCTAAGGGCAATGGGGCCGCGTCACACTTCATCTCAGACCAATAAAAACCCTTGGCTAAGGGCAATGGGGCCGCGTCACACTTTATCCCAGACCAATAAAAACCCTTAGCTAAGGGCAATGGGGCCACGTCACACTTCATCTCAGACCAATAAAAACCTTAGCTAAGGGCAATGGGGCCGCGTCACACTTCATCCTTGACCAATAAAAACCCTTAGCTAAGGGCAATGGGGCAGCGTCACACTTCATCTCAGACCAAGAAAAACCCTTAGCTAAGGGCAATGGGGCAGCGTCACACTTCATCTCAGACCAATAAAAACCCTTAGCTAAGGGCAATGTGGCAGCGTCACACTTCATCTCAGACCAATAAAAACCCTTAGCTAAGGGCAATGGGGCCGCGTCACACTTCATCTCAGACCAATAAAAACCCTTAGCTAAGGGCAATGGGGCCGCGTCACACTTCATCTCAGACCAATAAAAACCCTTAGCTAAGGGCAATGGGGCCGCGTCACACTTCATCTCAGACCAATAAAAACCCTTAGCTAAGGGCAATGGGGCCGCGTCACACTTCATCTCAGACCAATAAAAACCCTTAGCTAAGGGCAATGGGGCAGCGTCACACTTCATCTTTGACCAATAAAAACCCTTAGCTAAGGGCAACGGGGCCGCGTCACACTTTATCTCAGACCAATAAAAACCGTTAGCTAAGGGCAATGGGGCCGCGTCACACTTCATCTCAGACCAATAAAAACCCTTAGCTAAGGGCAATGGGGCCGCGTCACACTTCATCTCAGACCAATAAAAACCCTTAGCTAAGGGCAATGGGGCCGCGTCACACTTCATCCTTGACCAATAAAAACCCTTAGCTAAGGGCAATGGGGCCGCGTCACACTTTATCCCAGACCAATAAAAACCCTTAGCTAAGGGCAATGGGGCCGCGTCACACTTCATCTCACACCAATAAAAAACCCTTAGCTAAGGGCAATGGGGCCGCGTCACACTTCATCTCACACCAATAAAAACCCTTAGCTAAGGGCAATGGGGCAGCGTCACACTTCATCCCAGACCAATAAAAACCCTTAGCTAAGGGCAATGGGGCCGCGTCACACTTCATCTCACACCAATAAAAACCCTTAGCTAAGGGCAATGGGGCAGCGTCACACTTCATCTCAGACCAATAAAAACCCTTAGGTAAGGGCAATGGGGCCGCGTCACACTTCATCTCAGACCAATAAAAACCCTTAGCTAAGGGCAATGGGGCCGCGTCACACTTCATCTCAGACCAATAAAAACCCTTAGCTAAGGGCAATGGGGCCGCGTCACACTTCATCCCAGACCAATAAAAACCCTTAGCTAAGGGCAATGGGGCCGCGTCACACTTCATTTCAGACCAATAAAAAACGTTAGCTAAGGGCAATGGGGCCGCGTCACACTTCATCCCAGACCAATAAAAACCCTTAGCTAAGGGCAATGGGGCAGCGTCACACTTCATCCTTGACCAATAAAAACCCTTAGCTAAGGGCAACGGGGCCGCGTCACACTTTATCTCAGACCAATAAAAACCCTTAGCTAAGGGCAATGGGGCCGCGTCACACTTCATCTCAGACCAATAAAAACCCTTAGCTAAGGGCAATGGGGCCGCGTCACACTTAATCCCAGACCAATAAAAACCCTTAGCTAAGGGCAATGGGGCAGCGTCACACTTCATCTCAGACCAATAAAAACCCTTAGGTAAGGGCAATGGGGCCGCGTCACACTTCATCTCAGACCAATAAAAACCCTTAGGTAAGGGCAATGGGGCCGCGTCACACTTCATCTCAGACCAATAAAAACCCTTAGCTAAGGGCAATGGGGCCGCGTCACACTTCATCTCAGACCAATAAAAACCCTTAGCTAAGGGCAATGGGGCCGCGTCACACTTCATCCCAGACCAATAAAAACCCTTAGCTAAGGGCAATGGGGCCGCGTCACACTTCATTTCAGACCAATAAAAACCCTTAGCTAAGGGCAATGGGGCAGCGTCACACTTGATCCTAGACCAATAAAAAGCCTTAGCTAAGGGCAATGGGGCCGCGTCACACTTCATTTCAGACCAATAAAAACCCTTAGCTAAGGGCAATGGGGCAGCGTCACACTTCATCTCAGACCAATAAAAACCCTTAGGTAAGGGCAATGGGGCCGCGTCACACTTCATCTCAGACCAATAAAAACCCTTAGCTAAGGGCAATGGGGCCGCGTCACACTTCATCTCAGACCAATAAAAACCCTTAGCTAAGGGCAATGGGGCCGCGTCACACTTCATCCCAGACCAATAAAAACCCTTAGCTAAGGGCAATGGGGCCGCGTCACACTTCATTTCAGACCAATAAAAACCCTTAGGTAAGGGCAATGGGGCAGCGTCACACTTGATCCTAGACCAATAAAAAGCCTTAGCTAAGGGCAATGGGGCCGCGTCACACTTCATCTCAGACCAATAAAAACCCAGATGATTATCTCCACGGCCGAATGCTTGTTTACACATTTGTTGGTGTTTTTTGTGGCTGACCAGTCCAGCCTCTTGCAACATTGCCGAGGTGTTCACTGATTCGCCTTACTATTCGGAACCAGTAGAGGGCGGTCCATGAGATAATTACCCATTTACTAGGGTTCCAAGTTAATAAACCCGTTACCGTGGCCTTGAGACTGGTGCTTGGAAACGTATACTGATGATATCGGATCGATGAAGTACGCTGCCAGAATGCAATGGTTGGCCTCCCAATCTGACAACGACGCCTTCGCCCGCAGTCCCCGGACTGGGTGCGGCTTTAGGGGTCCCCCACAGTCCCCGGACTGGGCGCGGCTTTAGGGGTCCCCCGCGGTCCCCGGACTGGGTGCGGCTTTAGGGGTCCCCCACAGTCCCCGGACTGGGCGCGGCTTTAGGGGTCCCCCGCGGTCCCCGTAGTGGGTGCGGCTTTAGGGGTCCCCCGCGGTCCCCGGACTGGATGCGGCTTTAGGGGTCCCCCGCGGTCCCCGGACTGAGTGCGGCTTTAGGGGTCCCCCGCGGTCCCCGGACTGGGTGTGGCTTTAGGGGTCCCCCGCGGTCCCCGGGCTGGGTGCGGCTTTAGGGGTCCCCCGCGGTCCCCGGACTGGGTGCGGCTTTAGGGGTCCCCCACAGTCCCCGGACTGGGCGCGGCTTTAGGGGTCCCCCGCGGTCCCCGGACTGGGCGCGGCTTTAGGGGTCCCCCGCGGTCCCCGGACTGGGTGTGGCTTTAGGGGTCCCCCGCGGTCCCCGGACTGGGTGCGGCTTTAGGGGTCCCCCACAGTCCCCGGACTGGGTGCGGGTTTAGGGGTCCCCCGCGGTCCCCGGACTGGGGGCGGCTTTAGGGGTCCCCCGCGGTCCCCGGACTGGGTGCGGCTTTAGGGTTCTCCCACATTCCCCGGACGGGGTGCGACTTGAGGGGTCCCCCGCGGTCCCCGGACTGGGGGCGGCTTCAGGGGTTCCCCACAGTCCCCGGACTGGGTGCGGCTTTAGTGGTCCCCCGCGGTCCCCGGACGGGGTGCGGGGTTAGGGTTCCCCCACATTCCCCGGACGGGGTGCGACTTGAGGGGTCCCCCGCGGTCCCCGGACTGGGGGCGGCTTCAGGGGTCCCCCGCGGTCCCCGGACGGGGTGCGGGTTTAGGGGTCCCCCACATTCCCCGGACGGGGTGCGACTTGAGGGGTCCCCCGCGGTCCCCGGACTGGGGGCGGCTTCAGGGGTTCCCCACAGTCCCCGGACTGGGTGCGGCTTTAGGGGTCCCCCGCGGTCCCCGGACGGGGTGCGGGGTTAGGGTTCCCCCACATTCCCCGGACGGGGTGCGACTTGAGGGGTCCCCCGCGGTCCCCGGACTGGGGGCGGCTTCAGGGGTTCCCCACAGTCCCCGGACTGGGCGCGGCTTTAGGGGTCCCCCGCGGTCCCCGGACGGGGTGCGGGTTTAGGGGTCCCCCACATTCCCCGGACGGGGTGCGACTTTAGGGGTCCCCCGCGGTCCCCGGACTGGGTGCGGCTTTATGGTTCCCCGCGGTCCCCGGACTGGGTGCGGCTTTAGGGGTCTCCCACAGTCCCCGGACGGGGTGCGACTTTAGGGGTCCCCCGCGGTCCCCGGACTGGGTGCGGCTTTAGGGGTCCCCCGCGGTCCCCGGACGGTGTGCGACTTTAGGGTTCCCCCGCGGTCCCCGGACGGGGTGCGACTTTAGAGGTCCCCCGCGGTCCCCGGAGTGGGTGCGGTTTTAGGGGTCCCCCGCGGTCCCCGGAGTGGGTGCGGCTTTAGGGGTCCCCCACAGTCCCCGGACGAGGTGCGACTTTAGGGGTCCCCCACAGTCCCCGGACGGGGTGCGGCTTTAGGGGTCCCCCGCGGTCCCCGGACTGGGTGCGGCTTTAGGTGTCCCCCGCGGTTCCCGGAGTGGGTGCGGCTTTAGGGGTCCCCCGCGGTCCCCGGACTGGGTGCGGCGTTAGGTGTCCCCCGCAGTCCCCGGAGTGGGTGCGGCTTTAGGTGTCCCCCGCGGTCCCCGGACTGGGTGCGGCTTTAGGGGTCCCCCGCGGTCCCCGGAGTGGGTGCGGCTTTAGGGGTCCCCCGCGGTCCCCGGACTGGGTGCGGCTTTTGGGGTCCCCCGCGGTCCCCGGACTGGGTGCGGCGTTAGGTGTCCCCCGCGGTCCCCGGACGGGGTGCGGGTTTTGGTGTCCCCCGCGGTCCCCGGACTGAGTGCGGCTTTAGGGTTCCTCCATGGTTCCCGGAGTGAGAACGGCTTTAGTGGTCCCCCGCGGTCCCCGGACTGGGTGCGACTTTAGGGGTCCTCCATGGTCCCCGGACTGGGTGCGGCTTTAGGGGTCCTCCATGGTCTCCGGAGTGGGTGCGGCTTTAGGGGTCCCCCGCGGTCCCCGGAGTGGGTGCGACTTTAGGGGTCCCCCGCGGTCCCCGGACTGGGTGCGGCTTTAGGGGTCCCCCGCGGTCCCCGGAGTGGGTGCGGCTTTAGAGGTCCCCCACAGTCCCCGGACTGGGTGCGGCTTTAGGGGTCCTCCATGGTCCCCGGAGTGGGTGCGGCTTTAGGGGTCCCCCGCGGTCCCCGGAGTGGGTGCGACTTTAGGGGTCCTCCATGGTCCCCGGAGTGAGAACGGCTTTAGTGGTCCCCCGCGGTCCCCGGACTGGGTGCGACTTTAGGGGTCCTCCATGGTCTCCGGAGTGGGTGCGGCCTTAGGGGTCCCCCGCGGTCCCCGGAGTGGGTGCGACTTTAGGGGTCCCCCGCGGTCCCCGGACTGGGTGCGGCTTTAGGGGTCCCCCACAGTCCCCGGACTGGGTGCGGCTTTAGGGGTCCCCCGCGGTCCCCGGACTGGGTGCGGCTTTAGGGGTCCCCCGCGGTCCCCGGACTGGGTGCGGCTTTAGGGGTCCCCCGCGGTCCCCGGACTGGGTGCGGCTTTAGGGGTCCCCCACAGTCCCCGGACGGGGTGCGACTTTAGGGGTCCCCCGCGGTCCCCGGACTGGATGCGGCTTTAGGGGTCCCCCGCGGTCCCCGGAGTGGGTGCGACTTTAGGGGTCCCCCGCGGTCCCCCGGCTGGGTGCGGCTTTACGGGTTAACGGCTTCACGCCTGGACGGCTCGGTGCTGAGACTCAATCGCCTCGTCCACTGGGGTGTGTGTGTGGGGGGGGGGGGGCGGGATGGGGGGGTGGAGACACTTTTATTGCGGTAAACAGGACCATAACATGAGGAATAAACTCGAGATCAAGATGGACGGAGGTTCCAGGAATGCTACTTACACCCTTTGACCCGCGTCTCGGGAGGGAGTAGGGGTTGGGGCGGGGGCTGGGGTGGATAGGGATTAGGGTGGGGCCTGGGGCGGATAGGGGTTGGGGTGAGAGGTTGGGGGGGGGGGGGTAGGGGGTGGATTCGAGGCTGGGCGGTGGGGATGGAGTGGGGCGTTGGTAATGGGTGGAGGGGATGGAGTGGGGCGTTCATGGTAATGGGTGGAGGTGAAGGGATTGGAGAGAACGACGCAATTAGGCTTCGATATGTGTTAATGCATGGCATAGTATTAACGTAAGTCGACTTTTATATTATGGTTAGCCAAGCGCGCTAACAGTGGTGGACCCATGGGGGGCTGGGGCTCCACAGCCCCCCCTGTAAGGTTAACTGTGGACCATTTTAGGTATGGACCCCCCCCCCTCTTCCCTCCCGTAGTATTATTTGTGGACAGCTCCATGTTGCGGTTTATGCTCCCCTCATAGCCCTGTCGTGTCATTTTCAGAGAACGCTACCTACCCAAGGTTGCCCCCCACCTCTCCCACTCCCCAGCAAGCTGACCAGTCTACATATGACTGGCCCCGCTCATCCAATGTTTCCCGTTTGTTGAAACAGCTACTTAAAGGTCTAGTCCAGGATTCATTTATTAAAAACATAGAAAGTAATCACCATTGTAATCATGATTACTTTCAATGTAATCGTAATGGTAATCAATTACTTCCATATTTTCTGTAATCGTACACACACCTACACATAGACACATCACATCGCCTGCCATACACACACCCACACATAGACACATCACATCGCCTACCATACACACACCCACAGATAGACACATCACACCGCCTGCCATACACACACCCACAGATAGACACATCACACCGCCTGCCATACACACACCAAGCACACCGCCTGCAATACGCACACCCACAGATAAACACATCACACCGCCTACCATACACACACCCACAGATAGACACATCACACCGCCTGCAATACACACACCCACAGATAGACACATCACACCGCCTGCCATACACACACCAACAGATACATCACACCGCCTGCAATACGCACACCCACAGATAGACACATCACACCGCCTGCCATACACACACCCACAGATAGACACATCACACCGCCTGCCATGCACACACCCACAGATAGACACATCACACCGCCTGCCATACACACACCCACAGACACATCACACCGCCTGCCATACACACACCCACAGACACATCACACCGCCTGCCATACACACACCCACAGACACATCACACCGCCTGCCATACACACACCCACAGACACATCACACCGCCTGCCATACACACACCCACAGATAAACACATCACACCGCCTGCCATACACACCCCCACACAAAGACACATCACACCGCCTGCCATACACACACCCACACATAGACACATCACACCGCCTGCCATACACACACCCACACATAGACACATCACACCGCCTGCAATACACACACCCACAGATAGACACATCACACCGCCTGCCATACACACACCCACAGATAGACACATCACACCGCCTGCCATACACACACCCACAGATAGACACATCACACCGCCTGCCATACACACACCCACAGATAGACACATCACACCGCCTGCCATACACACACCCACAGACACATCACACCGCCTACCATACGCACACCCACAGATAGACACATCACACCGCCTGCCATACACACACCCACAGATAGACACATCACACAGCCTGCCATACACACACCCACACATAGACACATCACATCGCCTACCATACACACACCCACAGATAGACACATCAAACCGCCTGCCATACACACACCCACACATAGACACATCACACCGCCTGCCATACACACACCCACACATAGACACATCACACCGCCTGCCATACACACACCCACACATAGACACATCACACCGCCTGCAATACACACACCCACAGATAGACACATCACACCGCCTGCCATACACACACCCACAGATAGACACATCACACCGCCTGCCATACGCACACCCACAGACACATCACACCGCCTGCCATACGCACACCCGCAGACACATCACACCGCCAGCCATTCACACACCCACACATAGACACATCACACCGCCTGCCATACACACACCCACACATAGACACATCACACCGCTTGCCATACACACACCCACACATAGACACATCACACCGCCTGCCATACACACACCCACAGATAGACACATCACACCGCCTGCCATACACACACCCACAGATAGACACATCACATCGCCTACCATACACACACCCACAGACACATCACACCGCCTGCCATCCACACACCCACACATAGACACATCACATCGCCTGCCATACACACACCCACACATAGACACATCACACCGCCTGCCATACACACACCCACAGATAGACACATCACACCGCCTGCCATACACACACCCACAGATAGACACATCACACCGCCTGCCATACACACACCCACAGCTAGACACATCACACCGCCTGCCATGCACACACCCACACATAGACACATCACACCGCCTGCCATACACACACCCACAGATAGACACATCACACCGCCTGCCATACACTCACCCACACATAGACACATCACACCGCCTACCATACACTCACCCACACATAGACACATCACACCGCCTGCCATACACACACCCACAGATAGACACATCACATCGCCTGCCATACACACACCCACAGTTAGACACATCACACCGCCTGCCATACACACACCCACAGATAGACACATCACACCGCCTGCCATACACACACCCACACATAGACACATCACACCGCCTGCCATACCCACACCCACAGATAGACACATCACACCGCCTGCCATACACACACCCACAGATAGACACATCACACCGCCTGCCATGCACACACCAACAGATACATCACACCGCCTGCCATACACACACCCACAGACACATCACACCGCCTGCCATACACACACCCACAGACACATCACACCGCCTGTTATACACACACCCACAGATAGACACATCACACCGCCTGCCATACACTCACCCACAGATAGACACATCACACCGCCTGCCATACACACACCCACAGATAGACACATCACACCGCCTGCCATATACACACACAAAGTTAGACTCATCACATCGCCTGCCATGCACTCAGCCACACATAGACACATCACACCCCCTGCCAAGCGGTGAGGGTTATTACATCGCTCTAGCCAGGTGTGCACGGGCGTGTCCTTCTGCCTGAACGAAGGCCGCTGGCGAACCCTCCGGGATGCGCACCGAATTTTGTTCTGAGCTGCTTGATTCCACAGGTCTGTACCGTGGTATTGCTGCCCCCCTGCACTCCCAGGGTGCGCTGGGGTTACGCCTGTGTTGGGCATGGGGGGGGGGGGGTGTCGTGGGGGGTAGGAGAAACTCATTCTGATCCGATTTTGTTAAGACGAAAATGTTCCATTTTCGTCTTATGTCGGTGTGTTCGGTTAGTGTCTGTCTGTAACGTAACGCATTGTCTTTCGAGTGCCTAAAGATATCGACTTCCAAATTCACAAGGAGATGCGGAATGGCAATCGTCAGGCTAAGTTCGTAGATGGGTCATGTAGGTCAAAGGTCAAGGTCACAGGAATTTTTCGAAATTCGCTTAACCATTGAAAGATAGGACCAAAAATCGGCAAACTCGCTATAGCGTTCCCAGTTTTTACTTAATGATGCTCAAAATTAATTCACGTATTGGGCGCACAGGTACCTTGTATAAAAGTTTCTATTTTGAAAATGGTCCGAATAGTTCTTCTGCAAAAAATTCCTAAAGTTTAACATGGGATCCTACGGCAGCATTTTGGCGGGAAAATGGTCTCAATTTCTCCGAGAAGGGTACAAGTGAGACAAGCGTCACCTGGCGTGATACATGACATTAGTAATTGGGCACGAATAACTATATTGATCAAGGTCACGCTTCCCAGGTCAAGGTCACAGCGAGGTCAAGGTCACGAAACAGATTTTCCCGCGTAACTCCGTTAATATCGGGTCTAGAGATTTGCTGTTTGTTTAAGAGTATTTGTCAGGGAGAGGCGCAAACGCAATACTCGCTCAGATTTTTCGGATACTGAAAGATTTTCGAGTAATCGGCCAATCAATATTCAGCGTACGTGTCAAGTGGCGTTTTAAACTTTGCCAGGCCATAAATCGGTTAATATTTCAGCTAGGGAGCCCAGATTTGGCATGAATAGGGAGAGAAATGTCAGCTAGTTAAATCGAAACCGCCTCAGAATTGCTCTAGGAGGCTTAGTTTGGCCTTTAGAACGCTCGCAAGAGGTGCACCCCCCTCCATGCCGACGCTCCCATTATGAGTCAACGGCCATATGGACCGGCACTCTTTCGGGGTTGCGATGGCCGCCGTTCGCCTAATGGCGACGCTAGAGAGTCGGGACCGGTTGCAAAAGACGGGCAAACGTCGACTTGGGTATGGAATCCGCCTTCGCTTTTAGCCTATCACACTTAGTTCCGCCGCTAGGGGGCTCCGTAATTCAGCGATGACGAGTCCGAGAAAAGCGATTAGGGCGTGACCAAGGACACGTGGAAAGTCGGGATTTGAACGTATTCACTCTAAACGACGCCCTCGACCTGGGAAAATAGCCTGCGTTGAACAGCAGCCGTTAGATGGCGCTCGTCCAGCACATCACGATATTTGGGGTCCAATTTGGGCTAATTTGCGCTTTCAGCCAGCAATTTGGCCTCACTACGATAGCTTTCAGTGGGCGATATGGTCTCGAACGCCAGGCTGAACAACCAATGAGCGAGCGGCGATGGGTCCAAAAATGGTCGAGTTAGTCCCAAAACTTTTCGTCCCTTCTCAAGTTCTGCTTGCTTCTGTCTAGTCAAGACGAAAATCTACGATTTTCGTCTTATGTCGGTGTGTTCGGTTTGTGTGTCTGTTTGTCTTGTCGCGCCATATCTGTCGAATGCCTTAAGATATCGACTTCAAAATTCACAAAAGGATGCGGAATGGCAATCGTCAGGCTAAGTTCGTAGATGGCATGTAAATGGCATGTAGATGGCATGTTGCCATGTAGGTCAAAGGTCAAGGTCACAGGAATTTTTCGAAATTCGCTTAACCATTGAAAGATAGGACCAAAAAACGGGAAAATCGCTAACGTTCGCAGTTTCCATTTAATCACGCTGCCAATTATTTCACGTATTGGGCCCGTTAGTACCTTCTATATCGTCTTTTATTTGTGCAAATCGCCTAAATAGTTTTCCCGCTAAAAATTCCCAAAATTTAACGTGGGATCCTACGGGAGCATTTTGGCGGGAAAATGGCCTCCCCAATTTCTCCATTAAGGGGACATGTCAGACAAACGACACCTTGCGTGAGATATGACATTAGTATTTGGGCGTAAAGTACTATATTGATCAAGGTCACGCTTCCAAGGTAAATGTCACATCAAGGTCAAGGTCACGAAACATGTTTTCACCCGTAACTTCGGTAATATTTGGTCTAGAGATTCGAGGTTTGTTTTAGAGCATTTTTCAGAGACAGGCGCAAAAGTAATGTGCCTCAGATTTCACCTCACATTTATAGTTTTTGAGTTATTGGATGATTAATTTTGACATTGCCGAAGGAGCAAAATCGCTGTGACTACATAAATGCAGGTAGATGACTCATATGTGGTGGCATATGTACCCATATTACTGACATCATGTATGCCACATTGCATCGAAATCGAAGCAGTAGTTTGGACGCTAGCAAATAATCAGACTTTAACATGGCCAATCCAATTATAAAGCCTCGACACGCCAAATGACTGACGGCGTGCCATGCCAACGTCATGAAATGTGTCTTAACATAGTCGAATTGGTCCCATAACCACAATTTTCGTCTTCTTTCTCAAGCTTTGCTTGACCGTCTAGTTTAAATAGGTGGGTTATTTCATTCTAAAGGTTCTTTGACATCACCCACCCCTAAGGGCCATGGGGGGGGGGGGGGTAGGGCCGTAGGGGGGGGGTCGGCATTCTGAGGAATTGTTTAGAGCAATTTTTTTTACCGATTTTTTTTGGCTTGTGGGTTATTTTAGTCTACAGGTTTGCTTGTTTGACATCACCCACCCCCTAGGGGGCGTGGGAGGAAGGGTGTAGGGGCGTAGGGGTGGGGTGGGCGGGGGGGTAGGGGTTACAGAGGGATTTTTTTTCTCAAATGTTATCAATATTTTTTGTTTTTTTGTACTTAATATTGTTTTTTGATTGTAAAGGTTTGCTTAATTGACACCACCCAACCGCTAAGAGGCATGGGATGGGGGCGGGTAACGGCGGAGGGGTGGGGGGAGTAGGGACGTAGAGGGGAGGGGGTATGGCAGGCTGAGGTTTTCTTCGATTTTTATAAAGCAATTTTGTTAACGATTTCTTTTGCGTGCGGGTTATTTCATTCTAAAGGTTCGCTTCTTTGCTTCTTTGAAATCGGAAATCGGAAGAGGCGTGGGAGGAGGGGGAGGGGGCGGGGGATAAGAAGCGTAGACACTAAAAATGGACTCATTTTTAGGTTGCATGCCATAGCCTAGGCATACCCATGGAAAAAGAGTGTTAAAAGTGGGATGACACAGTTGAACAGTAATTTAACGGAGATACTCTAAGAAATCGGAAGAGGCGTGGGAGGAGAGGGAGGGGGGCGGGGGATAAGAAGCGTAGACACTAAAAATGGACTCATTTTTAGGTTGCATGCCATAGCCTAGGCATAGCCATGGAAAAAGAGTGTTAAAAGTGGGATGACACAGTTGAACAGTAATTTAACGGAGATACTCTAAGCATTAATGAAAATATCTTTGGCTACATTCCACATCATGAGTCTGATCAGACTAACAATGCCTAATTTACAGATCCTCACACACGCAGTTGACACTGGTTGAGCTATTAAACAGTCAGTTGACAATGACAGTTTGCCTGTCAAAACATAAACAAACATGGTCATGGACTAATCCCAATTGTTCGCCGAAACCTCATAGAAAAGACACCTCTCTTTGTCCCTGGAGAATTGAAAGAATTGAAAGAAGGAAAAGGAAATCTTGTCCCTTTATAATTGTGGCAATTCCATGCCGCACAAATTGTGCCACGACCGGACTTCCAGCGGCTACAACCTGCGTCCATTTTGCCGTCTGAACCGAGTTGAACGAGCGCTGCAGCTGTACACGTACGTCCGGTTATCAGACAACGCTACCTACCCAACGTCCGGTTATCAGACAACGCTACCTACCCAACGTCCGGTTATCAGACAACGCTAACTACCCAACGTCCGGTTATCAGACAACGCTACCTACCCAACGTCCGGTTATCAGACAACGCTACCTACCCAACGTCCGGTTATCAGACAACGCTTCCAACCCAACGTCCGGTTATCAGACAACGCTACCTAACCCAACGTACGGTTATCAGACAACGCTATCTACCCAACGTACGGTTATCAGACAATGCTACCTACCCAACGTCCGGTTATCAGACAACGCTAACTACCCAACGTCCGGTTATCAGACAACGCTACCTACCCAACGTCCGGTTATCAGACAACGCTACCTACCCAACGTCCGGTTATCAGACAACGCTTCCAACCCAACGTCCGGTTATCAGACAACGCTACCTAACCCAACGTACGGTTATCAGACAACGTTATCTACCCAACGTACGGTTATCAGACAACGCTACCTACCCAACGTACAGTTATCAGACAACGCTTCCAACCCAACGTCCGGTTATCAGACAACGCTACCTACCCAACGTACGGTTATCAGACAACGTTATCTACCCAACGTACGGTTATCAGACAACGCTACCTACCCAACGTACGGTTATCAGACAACGCTTCCAACCCAACGTCCGGTTATCAGACAACGCTATCTACCCAACGTACGGTTATCAGACAATGCTACCTACCCAACGTACGGTTATCAGACAACGCTACGTACCCAACGTCCGGTTATCAGACAACGCTACCTAACCCAACGTACGGTTATCAGACAACGCTATCTACCCAACGTACGGTTATCAGACAACGCTACCTACCCAACGTACGGTTATCAGACAACGCTTCCAACCCAACGTCCGGTTATCAGACAACGCTACCTATCCAACGTACGGTTATCAGACAACGCTATCTACCCAACGTACGGTTATCAGACAACGCTACCTACCCAACCTACGGTTATCAGACAACGCTTCCAACCCAACGTCCGGTTATCAGACAACGCTACCTACCCAACGTACGGTTATCAGACAACGCTATCTACCCAACGTACGGTTATCAGACAACGCTACCTACCCAACGTACGGTTATCAGACAACGCTTCCAACCCAACGTCCGGTTATCAGACAACGCTACCTATCCAACGTACGGTTATCAGACAACGTTATCTACCCAACGTACGGTTATCAGACAATGCTACCTACCCAACGTACGGTTAACAGACAACGCTACCTACCCAACGTCCAGTTATCAGACAACGCTATCTACCCAACGTACGGTTATCAGACAACGCTACCTACCCAACGCGCCTGTTTCCCACCTGCTTACACACATTCAAGTCAATTGCTTCCAAATGATGTAATAAGTGGTAATCAGTATCGTGACGCTCACTACGGAGAGCCATGCTATAGTTTATTCGAGACACGAACTCCCGGTGGGGACGGTGTGAATAGCGACTACTACCCAGGGGGCCGCCTTAGGCTGGAGGGGAATTGATGACGTGGCTGCCACAGGCGTTACAACACAAGGCCACCCGGGGCCGCCCACCCGCCAGGCCAGGGGAACCACGTGGTTGTCAGGGGGTAGGGATGTGGGCGCCGGGGCGGGGCGGGGGGGGAGGGGGGGGGGTGGGGTGGTGAGCGAGGGCCGCTAGTATCGTCCCGGGTGATTGACGTTCAGGGGGTCCACCCTGTTCTGGCGTCCTCCCTGGGGGCTTATCAAGGATGCCCAGCGCCCATTCACTGACATTACCCTAAGCCTTCCGACCGGCATGACGCTGCTCGGGGAATGAGGTAAGCCTCTCCAAAGAGCCAATGAAAATCGTGCTTGAGAAACATTCCGGCGCGGCACTAAGCCCTGGAACGGAGGCGCCAAATGCGATGGTTTATATCCGTCCAGGGAACTCTTAACTTCCAGTAGGAAGGGCTCATGAAGACCAAAACAGGTCAATGCTGATTGTAACTTTTCATGATTATTTGCAGTGTATTTAATGAGCAATTGTCCACAATCAAATGTTACATAACACATTTGCAGACGTTGTTTTTCTACAAGAAAGATTGATTAACCTTCACATTATAATGGCAGGCGGAAAATTGAATTTTTGTGGAACCAAATCATATTATTTCTTTAGTGCACGACTATTTAAATAAATGAAGCGAATAGCTAATTTCGGTATACCATCTGTCAGTAATCGGCAAAGAACGGAATCATTGCTTTCCCCATGATGCTTTATATTACTTTTGTTGTTCAAACAATGCCTAATATTGCCTATTTTGGCAAAATTCCTTTTCAATTTGGTGGACGTGTCAAGTCCAAAAGTATAGCATACTATAAAATCCGCGCATTATTGTGCCTCACTGTGTCTTAAATGACGAATGTCACAAATAGTGGACTGATGCTATGGAACGTCACATCCACTGAATTGTCACCACGTTACGCCAATAATTGTGTTGGGCCAATGATGACTGTTCAGTTGATAATAAAGCAATATGGCAATATTTGTGTTTTAATATTTCTCGCTTATGCTAAAGTCTTACATGTCAAGTCGCCCATCTTTGCCCCTGCTCTTCAGAGGAAGGGTAATGAGGTCGCAGAGACCCTTCCAGCTAGCATTCGGCCTCTTTCCCACCCAGTTTTGGAAAATCATTGCAGAATTACATCTAGTCTCAGAGTTTTCCACACTTGAAACCGCTCAGTATGTTGTCCTGTGGAGAGTGATGTGGGTTTTTAGTGTGTGAAGTGGCTCTGTCCAAAGCACCCAGCGAGCCCAATAACGAGCAAGGGAGCCGGGGGGGGGGGGGGGGGGCAGGAAGAATAGGGGGCGCAGGAAGAATAGGGGACGCAGGAAGAATAGGGGGAGCAGGAAGAATTGGTGGGCGGGGGACTGAGAAGGGCTATATGAATAATAAGAACCGTATATTGGTCCATAGACGGTGTAGCATCATCCAGACTTGTCATATTGACTTGCAATGTAATGCCGACGCCGTCACGTCATGTAACACACCAAGCAATACAAACCACGTGACACAGATGTTGGAACGCGAATTCAAATAACGGACCTAATCAATAACCCAACAGGATACTAAATTCTATCATTGTTGGTCCCCGGTATAATACAGTTTTATGAATTGGAAGCCTTTGCCCCCAGCCTGTGATTCATAAGGTCGTTTATTGAAAATATCATCAAAAGCCAGAAATGTCAATGCATTTGTCCAAGCGGAGAAATATGGGATTTGTTCCCTGTCCAGCATGTCATTTAGACCACGTGAAGTGTCATGCAGACCACGTGAAGTGTCATGTAGACCACGTGAAGTGTCATGCAGACCACGTGAAGTGTCATGCACACCACGTGAAGTGGCATGCACACCACGTGAAGTGTCATGCAGACCACGTGAAGTGTCATGCAGACCACGTGAAGTGTCATGCAGACCACTGAAGTGTCATGTAGACCACGTGGAGTGTCATGCAGATCACGTGAAGTGCCATACAGACTACGTGAAGTGTCAAACATGAGACGAGCTTGAACGCGTTCCCAGCCATTGGACGCCTTCCCGCCATTGGAGGCGTTCCCGCCATTGGACGCGTTCCCGCCATTGGACTCGTTCCCGCCATTGGACGCCTTCCCGCCATTGGACGCGTTCCCGCCATTGGACGCCTTCCCGCCATTGGACTCGTTCCCGCCATTGGAGGCGTTCCCGCCATTGGACGCCTTCCCGCCATTGGACGCGTTCCCGCCATTGGACTCGTTCCCGCCATTGGAGGCGTCCCCGCCATTGGACGCGTTCCAGCCATTGGACGCCTTCCCGCCATTGGACACCTTCCCGCCATTGGAGGCGTTCCCGCCATTGGACTCGTTCCCGCCATTGGACGCCTTTCCGCCATTGGACGCGTTCCCGCCATTGGACGCCTTCCCGCCATTGGACGCGTTCCCGCCATTGGAGGCGTTCCCGCCATTGGAGGCGTTCCCGCCATTGGACGCGTTCCCGCCATTGGAGGCGTTCCCGCCATTGGACGCGTTCCAGCCATTGGACGCCTTCCCGCCATTGGACGCCTTCCCGCCATTGGAGGCGTTCCCGCCATTGGACTCGTTCCCGCCATTGGACGCCTTCCCGCCATTGGACGCGTTCCCGCCATTGGACGCGTTCCCGCCATTGGACTCGTTCCCGCCATTGGACTCGTTCCCGCCATTGGACGCCTTCCCGCCATTGGAGGCGTTCCCGCCACTTCACGCCTCCTCAACACTCACTTGTTCCTACATTAATGTAAATTTATTGTTTACAGCAGAAACTATTTATTACGAACATATATATGACAATGACGGGATATGTATGATTGTATGAGCGAATGCCTAATACGCTGATGCGATTAACAGCTGTCACCCGGCCTGGCAGAGTATAGATGATGTCGCTAGTTGCGTCTGCCCCGGTAGGCCAATAGGCTTCAAGATTGGAGATGATGTTAACAATGATAGATCGCCGAGACTACGGGACGGGTCGTAGGGTGGATAGTACTGGAGCCGAGGGCTCCAGAATGGGTCTCCGCCACGGGCGATGGAACCCATGCCCCCCCCCCCCCTTCCCCCCTTCCCCCGGAGGAACAGTAACCCGGATGCCCCGGCCTTATATCATTGATATTGGGTCTAATTGGTGTCGAGAGTGCTGTCGTTGAAAGCAGGTCTGTCCTGGTGTGGGAAGACCGGGGGTGGTATGGGGTGGGAGGGCTGGGGTGGTGTGGGGTGGGAAGGCCGTGCGTGGTGTGGGGTCGGAGGGCCGGGGGTGGGATGGTGTGGGCAGCCTAGGGGTGGTGTTGGGTGCAACGGCTGCTTGTGTTGTGGGGTGTGAAGGCCAAGGGTGTGGTGGAGTGGGAAGGCCGATTGTGATGTGGGGTGTGAAGGCCAAGGGTGTGGTGGAGTGGGAAGGCCGATTGTGATGTGGGGTGGGAAGGCCAGGGATGTGGTGGGAAGGCCGGAGCTGGTGTGGGGTGGGAAGGCCGTGGGTGGTGTGGGGTGGGAAGGCCGATTGTGATGTGGGGTGTGAAGGCCAAGGGTGTGGTGGAGTGGGAAGGCCGATTGTGATGTGGGGTGGGAAGGCCAGGGATGTGGTGGGAAGGCCGGAGCTGGTGTGGGGTGGGAAGGCCGTGGGTGGTGTGGGGTGGGACGCCGGCGGTGGGGTGGGAAGGCCAGGAGTGGAAAGGCCAGGGGTGGTGTGGGGTGGGAAGGCCGCGGGTGGTGTGGAGTGGGACGGCCGACGATGGGGTGGGGTGGGAAGGCCTGGTGTGATGTGGGTGGAAAGGTCAGGGGTGGTGTGGGGTGGGAAGGCCGGGGGTGGGAATGGGGTGGGAAGGCCAGGGATGGTGTGGGTGGAAAGGCCAGGGGTGGTGTGGGGTGGGAAGGCCGTGGGTGGTGTAGAGTGGGACAGCCGGCGGTGGGGTGGGGTGGGAAGGCCTGGTGTTGTGTGGGGTGAAGGAGGGGAATGGCGCTAAGAGTGGGCGGGGGGGGGGGGGGGCGGCGTATTGTTGTGATGGTGGGAAGAGAGAGGCTGGCGAGCACATCCAATGAGCGGAGCTAGCCACTACCTCGCCGGCCAGAACGCGCGGACGCAAAGTGGCAGAAACAACAGTCAGTCCTACCGTGGAAGCAGTGGAGATATGGAAATTAAAAGAGTGACGAATGACAGTCAATATTTGTTCGGTTGTCTCCACCCCAGCTGACCAAACAGGGTCATGGTGATTCATCAGATTGTAGGGTAAGCTGTCCTACCCCTCACAGACCTCACAGACTTCCTATCGCCCAGCACCCCCCTCCCCCCCCCATTTCGTGGCCTTCCGTAGCGTCGACCTCAATCCAGACGGTCCACCCCTCAAACCCCTCCTGTGTGTTCACCCCTCAAACCCTCGTTCACGGTCCACTTCTGAAACCCTCCTCCCTTTTCACCCCTCAAACCCCTCCCCCCTGTTCACCCCTCAAACCCCTCCTCATGGTTCACCCCTTAAGCCCCTCCTCCCTGTTCACCCCTCAAACCCCTCCTCACGGTTGACCCCACCAAACCCTTCCTTCCTGTTCACTCCTCAAACTTCCTCCCTGTTCACCCCTCACACCCCTCCTCCCTGTTCACCCCTCAAACCCCTCCTCACGGTTGACCCCTCAAACCCTCCCTCCCTGTTCACTCTTCAAACCGTTCCTCCCTGTTCACTCTTCAAACCGTTCCTCCCTGTTCACTCCTCAAACCCCTCCTCACGGTTCACCACTCAAACCCGTCCTCCCTATCTACCCCTCAAACCCCTCCTCCCTGTTCACCTCTCAAACCCCTCCTCACGGTTGACCCCTCAAACCCTCCCTCCCTGTTCATTCTTCAAACCCTTCCTCCCTGTTCATTCTTCAAACCCTTCCTCCCTGTTCACTCTTCAAACCGTCCTTCCTGTTCACTCCTCAAACCTTCCTCCCTGTTCACCCCTCACACCCCTCCTCCCTGTTCACCCCTCAAACCCCTCCTCACGGTTGACCCCTCAAACCCTCCCTCCCTGTTCACTCTTCAAACCGTTCCTCCCTGTTCACTCTTCAAACCGTTCCTCCCTGTTCACTCCTCAACCCCCTCCTCGCGGTTCACCACTCAAACCCGTCCTCCCTATCTACCCCTCAAACCCCTCCTCCCTGTTCACCTCTCAAACCCCTCCTCACGGTTGACCCCTCAAACCCTCCCTCCCTGTTCATTCTTCAAACCCTCCCTCCCTGTTCATTCTTCAAACCCTTCCTCCCTGTTCATTCTTCAAACCCTTCCTCCCTGTTCACTCTTCAAACCGTCCTCCCTGTTCACCCCTCAAACCCCTCCTCACGGTTGACCCCTCAAACCCTCCCTCCCTGTTCACTCTTCAAACCCTCCCTCCCTGTTCACTCTTCAAACCGTTCCTCCCTGTTCACTCTTCAAACCGTTCCTCCCTGTTCACTCTTCAAACCGTTCCTCCCTGTTCACTCCTCAAACCCCTCCTCACGGTTCACCACTCGAACCCTTCCTCCCTGTTCACCACTCAAACCCCTCCTCCCTGTTCACCCCTCAAACCGTCCTCCCTGTTCACTCCTCAAACCGTTCCTCCCTGTTCACCCCTCAAACCCCTCCTCCCTGTTCACCCCTCAAACCCCTCTTCACGGTTCACCACTCAAACCCGTCCTCCCTATCCACCCCTCAAACCCTTCCTCCCTGTCCACCCCTCAAACCCGTCCTCCCTATCCACCCCTCAAACCCGTCCTCCCTATCCACCCCTCAAACCCTTCCTCCCTGTCCACCCCTCAAACCCCTCCTCCCAGTTCACTCATCAAACCCCTCCTCCCTATTCACCCCTTATAGTATTTCTAATGGTCCATCCAAAGGCCATTCCACATACTCTGCGCAATGTTATGAAGCAAACCGGTTTGTTCTCTGTTCGGTATATTACGCTGCCAGGCCATGTAGCACAGATATGGCCTCCGTATCGGCCCCCAAAATGTTTGACCTCCATGACAAAATCACTGCCTTCAATTCGGCTACCCTCCCCGCCGCTCAATCACGTCATCCTCTCTGATCTGCCCCCCCCCCCACCCACCGCCTCCACCTCGTGCCGCCCTTCCCAGGTCATCTCGTCCGCACAAGTCATCCCAGCCCATTACATCGTGCCCTCTCCACCCCCCCCCCCACCCCCTCTCCCCACCCCCTCTCCCCACGTGTCCTTGTCGCAATTCCAAGGTTTTCGGATTGGTCGCGGCGTGAGCCACTGTTTCATCTTGAGCCACGTGTTACCAGCAACCAAGAACACATCGTCCATTCCACTTGCCACTCCTCCTCGTATAGCGTGACGCTTACCGCAGCGCCAGTGTCAGCCCGTCTGACAGATAGTATCAGCCAGTCATACAGACAGTATTAGCCAGTCATACAGACAGTATCAGCCAGTCATACAGACAGTATCAGCCAGTCATACAGACAGTATCAGCCAGTCATACAGACTATCAGCCAGTCATACAGACAGTATTAGCCAGTCTTACAGACAGTATTAGCCAGTCATACAGACAGTATCAGCCAGTCATACAGACAGTATCAGCCAGTCATACAGACAGTATTAGCCAGTCATACAGACAGTATCAGCCAGTCATACAGACAGTATCAGCCAGTCATACAGACAGTATCAGCCAGTCATACAGACAGTATTAGCCAGTCTTACAGACAGTATTAGCCAGTCATACAGACAGTATTAGCCAGTCTTACAGACAGTATTAGCCAGTCATGCAGACAGTATTAGCCAGTCTTACAGACAGTATTAGCCAGTCATACAGACAGTATCAGCCAGTCATACAGACAGTATCAGCCAGTCATACAGACAGTATCAGTCAGTCTTAAAGTGTTCGTGCCACGCCAAAACGACCATAGCTCGTAATAATCTTCTGTGTGTCCGCGCTTATATCATCGAGCTGTAACGCCCCAAATAGTAGAAGGGCATAATTTTTCCACTTGTTTTCGCACTTACCAATTTAACTTCTGTGAGCGAGGACAGTGACGTCAAACGGGGAATACAAACGCATGTGCTTTTATATTGAGACTCAGATTTGCTCTGCTCATTGGCTTGAACTCAACGAAACGCACTCAACCATAAAAAACAATACACGCCCTCGACCACAGATGTTTACGCACTGCATAAAAGCTCACCTGTCAATCTTGTGACATCATTGGGGAATTTTCAAAAAACGCTCAGATGCAATGCTCACAGAAATAAACCAGCCGGATCTCACTTTTGCTACTTTGACGCAGCGTTTATAGTGATGTCGTGGAATAAAAACACGTAAACTCCCAAACCAAGTTAACTCTGAGCAAGACAAAATCGTGGCAGAAACAATTTAAGGACAGTACCAGTCAAACTTAAGGACAGTATCAGCTAATTTTACAGACAGTATCAGCCAGTCTTACACAGACAGTATCAGCCAGTCTTACACAGACAGTATCAGCCAGTCTTACAGACAGTATCAGCCAGTCTTACAGACAATATCAGCCAGTCTTACACAGACAGTATCAGCCAGTCTAATAGATAGTGTCAGCCAGTCTTATAGACAGTATCAGCCAGTCTAACAGATAGTATCAGCCAGCCTTACACGGACAGTATCAGCCAGTCTAACAGATAGTATCAGCGAGTCTTACAGACAGTATCAGCCAGTATTACAGACAGTATCAGCCAGTCTTACAGACAGTATCAGCCAATATTACACAGACAGTATCAGCCAGTCTTACAGACAGTATCAGCCAATATTACACAGACAGTATCAGCCAGTCTAACAGATAGTATCAGCCAATCTAACAGACAGTATCAGCCAGTCGTACGGACAGTATTAGCTAGTCTTACAGACAGTATCAGCCAGTCTTACAGACAGTATTAGCCAGTCTTACAGACAGTATTAGCCAGTCTTGCAGACAGTATCAGCCAGTCTTACAGACAGCATCAGCCAGTCGTACGGACAGTATCAGCTAGTCTTACAGACAGTATCAGCCAGTCTGACACAGACAGTATAAGCCAGTCTTACAGACAGTATCAGCCAGTCTTACAAACAGTATCAGCCAGTCTTACAGACAGTATCAGCCAGTCTTACAGACAGTATCAGCCAGTCTTACAGACAGTATCGGCCACTCATACAGACAGTATCAGCCAGTCGTACGGACAGTATCAGCTAGTCTTACAGACAGTATCAGCCAGTCTTACACAGACAGTAGCAGCCAGTCTTACAGACAGTATCAGCCAGTCTTACAGACAGTATCAGCCAGTCTTACAGACAGTATCAGCCAGTCTTACAGACAGTATCAGCCAGTCTAACAGATAGTATCAGCCAATCTTACAGACAGTATCAGCCAGTATTACAGACAGTATCAGCCAGTCTTACAGACAGTATCAGCCAATATTACACAGCCAGTATCAGCCAGTCTTACAGACAGTATCAGCCAATATTACACAGACAGTATCAGCCAGTCTTACAGACAGTATCAGCCAGTCTTGCAGACAGTATCAGCCAGTCTTGCAGACAGTATCAGCCAGTCTAACAGATAGTATCAGCCAGTCCTACAGACAGTATCAGCCATTGTTACAGACAGTATCCGCCAGTCTTACAGACAGTATCAGCCAATATTACACAGACAGTATCAGCCAGTCTTACAGACAGTATCAGCCGGTCGTACGGACAGTATCAGCCAGTCTTACAGACAGTATTAGCTAGTCTTACAAACATTATCAACCAGTCTTACGCAGACAGTATCAGCCAGTCTTACAGACAGTATCAGCCTGTCTTATAGACAGTATCAGCCAGTCGTACAGACGGTATCAGCCAGTCTTACGGACAGTATTAGCCAGTCTTACAAACAGTATCAACCAGTATTACACAGATAGTATCAGCCAGTCTAACAGATAGTATCAGCCAGTCTTACACAGCATCAACCAGTCGTACGTACAGTTTCAGCTAGTCTTACAGACAGTATCAGCCAGTCTTACAGACAGTATCAGCCTGTCTTATAGACAGTATCAGCCAGTCGTACAGACGGTATCAGCCAGTCTTACGGACAGTATTAGCCAGTCTTACAAACAGTATCAACCAGTATTACACAGATAGTATCAGCCAGTCTAACAGATAGTATCAGCCAGTCTTACACAGCATCAACCAGTCGTACGTACAGTTTCAGCTAGTCTTACAGACAGTATCAGCCAGTCTTACGGACAGTATTAGCCAGTCTTACAAACAGTATCAACCAGTATTACACAGATAGTATCAGCCAGTCTAACAGATAGTATCAGCCAGTCTTACACAGCATCAACCAGTCGTACGTACAGTTTCAGCTAGTCTTACAGACAGTATCAGCCAGTCTTACACAGACAGTATCAACCAGTCGTACTGACAGTATCAGCCAGTCATACGGACAGTATCAGCTAGTCTTACAGACAGTATCAGCCAGTCTAACAGACAGTATCAGCCAGTCTTACAGACAGTATCAGTCAGTCTTACAGACAGTATCAGCCAGTCGTACGGACAGTATCAGCTAGTCTTACAGACAGTATCAGCCAGTCTTACACATACAGTATCAGCTTGTGTTACAGACAGTATCAGCCAGTCTTGCACAGACAGTATCAGCCAGTCTTACAGACAGTATCAGCCAGTTTTACAGACAGTATCAGCCAGTCTTACAGACAGTATTAGCCAGTCTTACAAACAGTATCAACCAGTCTTACACAGACAGTATCAGCCAGTCTAACAGACAATATCAGCCAGTCTTACAGACAGTATCAGCCAGTCTGACGGACAGTATTAGCCCGTCGTACGGACAGTATCAGCTAGTCTTACAGACAGTATCAGCCAGTCTTACACAGACAGTATCAGCCAGTCTTACAGACAATATCAGCCAGTCTTACAGACAGTACTTATCAGCAAGTCTTACAAACAGTACCAGCCAGTCTTGCAGACGGAATCAGCCAGTCCTAAGAACAGTATCAGCTAGTATACAAAGAGTATCAACCAGTTTCACAAACAGTATCAGTCATTCTAACAGACAGTATCAGACAGTGGCTCTGGGCGTAGGTCTCACCATTTACAGCCACTAGCTGTGGGCGTAGGTCTCACCATTTACAGCCAGTGGCTCTGGGCGTAGGTCTCACCATTTACAGCCTGTGGCTCTGGGCGTAGGTCTCACCATTTACAGCCAGTGGCTGTGGGCGTAGGTCTCACCATTTACAGCCAGTAGCTGTGGGCGTAGGTCTCACCATTTACAGCCAGTGGCTCTGGGCGTAGGTCTCACCATTTACAGCCAGTGGCTCTGGGCGTAGGTCTCACCATTTACAGCCAGTGGCTCTGGGCGTAGGTCTCACCATTTACAGCAACGGTGGCTCTGGGCGTAGGTCACACCATTCACAGCCAGTGGCTCTGGGCGTAGGTCTCACCATTTACAGCTAGTGGCTCTGGGCGTAGGTCTCACCATTTACAGCCAGTAGCTCTGGGCGTAGGTCTCACCATTTACAGCCAGTAGCTGTGGGCGTAGGTCTCACCATTTACAGCCAGTGGCTCTGGGCGTAGGTCTCACCATTTACAGCCAGTGGCTCTGGGCGTAGGTCTCACCATTTACAGCCACGGTGGCTCTGGGCGTAGGTCTCACCATTTACAGCCAGTGGCTCTGGGCGTAGGTCTCACCATTTACAGCCAGTGGCTCTGGGCGTAGGTCTCACCATTTACAGCCAGTGGCTCTGGGCGTAGGTCTCACCATTTACAGCCAGTGGCTCTGGGCGTAGGTCTCACCATTTACAGCCACGGTGGCTCTGAGCGTAGGTCTCACCATTTACAGCCAGTGGCTCTGGGCGTAGGTCTCACCATTTACAGCCACGGTGGCTCTGGGCGTAGGTCTCACCATTTACAGCCAGTAGCTCTGGGCGTAGGTCTCACCATTTACAGCCAGTAGCTCTGGGCGTAGGTCTCACCATTTACAGCCAGTGGCTCTGGGCGTAGGTCTCACCATTTACAGCCAGTGGCTCTGGGCGTAGGTCTCACCATTTACAGCCAGTGGCTCTGGGCGTAGGTCTCACCATTTACAGCCAGTGGCTCTGGGCGTAGGTCTCACCATTTACAGCCAGTGGCTCTGGGCGTAGGTCTCACCATTTACAGCCAGTGGCTCTGGGCCTAGGTCTCACCATTTACAGCCAGTGGCTCTGGGCGTAGGTCTCACCATTTACAGCCAGTGGCTCTGGGCGTAGGTCTCACCATTTACAGCCAGTAGCTGTGGGCGTAGGTCTCACCATTTACAGCCAGTGGCTCTGGGCGTAGGTCTCATCATTTACAGCCAGTAGCTCTAGGCGTAGGTCTCACCATTTACAGCCAGTGGCTCTGGGCGTAGGTCTCACCATTTACAGCCAGTGGCTCTGGGCGTAGGTCTCACCATTTACAGCCACGGTGGCTCTGGGCGTAGGTCTTACCATTTACAGCCAGTGGCTCTGGGCGTAGGTCTCACCATTTACAGCCAGTGGCTCTGGGCGTAGGTCTCACCATTCACAGCCAGTGGCTTTGGGCGTAGGTCTCACCATTTACAGCCACTGTGGCTCTGGGCGTAGGTCTCACCATTTACAGCCACTGTGGCTCTGGGCGTAGGTCTCACCATTTACAGCCAGTGGCTCTGGGCGTAGGTCTCACCATTTACAGCCAGTGGCTCTAGGCGTAGGTTTCACCATTTACAGCCAGTGGCTCTGGGCGTAGGTCTCACCATTTACAGCCAGTGGCTCTGGGCGTAGGTCTCACCATTTACAGCCAGTGGCTCTAGGCGTAGGTTTCACCATTTACAGCCAGTGGCTCTGGGCGTAGGTCTCACCATTTACAGCCAGTGGCTCTGGGCGTAGGTCTCACCATTTACAGCTACGGTGGCTCTGGGCGTAGGTCTCACCATTTACAGCCAGTGGCTCTGGGCGTAGGTCTCACCATTTACAGCCAGTGGCTCTGGGCGTAGGTCTCACCATTTACAGCCAGTGGCTCTGGGCGTAGGTCTCACCATTTACAGCCACGGTGGCTCTGGGCGTAGGTCTCACCATTTACAGCCAGTGGCTCTGGGCGTAGGTCTCACCATTTACAGCCAGTGGCTCTGGGCGTAGGTCTCACCATTTACAGCTAGTGGCTCTGGGCGTAGGTCTCACCATTTACAGCCAGTGGCTCTGGGCGTAGGTCTCACCATTTACAGCCAGTGGCTCTGGGCGTAGGTCTCACCACTTACAGCCAGTGGCTCTGGGCGTAAGTCTCACCATTCACAGCCAGTTGCTCTGGGCGTAGGTCTCACCATTTACAGCCTGTGGCTCTGGGCGTAGGTCTCACCATTTACAGCCAGTGGCTCTGGGCGTAGGTCTCACCATTTACAGCCAGTGGCTCTGGGCGTAGGTCTCACCATTTACAGCCAGTAGCTCTGGGCGTAGGTCTCACCATTTACAGCCAGTGGCTCTGGGCGTAGGTCTCACCATTTACAGCCAGTGGCTCTGGGCGTAGGTCTCACCATTTACAGCCAGTGGCTCTGGGCGTAGGTCTCACCATTTACAGCCAGTGGCTCTGGGCGTAGGTCTCACCATTTACAGCCAGTGGCTCTGAGCGTAGGTCTCACCATTTACAGCCAGTGGCTCTGGGCGTAGGTCTCACCATTTACAGCCTGTGGTTCTGGGCGTAGGTCTCACCATTTACAGCCAGTAGCTGTGGGCGTAGGTCTCACCATTTACAGCCAGTGGCTCTGGGCGTAGGTCTCATCATTTACAGCAAGTAGCTCTAGGCGTAGGTCTCACCATTTACAGCCAGTGGCTCTGGGCGTAGGTCTCACCATTTACAGCCAGTGGCTCTGGGCGTAGGTCTCACCATTTACAGCCACGGTGGCTCTGGGCGTAGGTCTTACCATTTACAGCCAGTGGCTCTGGGCGTAGGTCTCACCATTTACAGCCAGTGGCGCTGGGCGTAGGTCTCACCATTTACAGCCAGTGGCTCTGGGCGTAGGTCTCACCATTTACAGCCACGGTGGCTCTGGGCGTAGGTCTCACCATTTACAGCCAGTGGCTCTGGGCGTAGGTCTCACCATTTACAGCCAGTGGCTCTGGGCGTAGGTCTCACCATTTACAGCCAGTGGCTCTGGGCGTAGGTCTCACCATTTACAGCCAGTGGCTCTGGGCGTAGGTCTCACCATTTACAGCCAGTGGCTCTGGGCGTAGGTCTCACCATTCACAGCCAGTGGCTCTGGGCGTAGGTCTCACCATTTACAGCCACTGTGGCTCTGGGCGTAGGTCTCACCATTTACAGCCAGTGGCTCTGGGCGTAGGTCTCACCATTTACAGCCAGTGGCGCTGGGCGTAGGTCTCACCATTTACAGCCAGTGGCTCTGGGCGTAGGTCTCACCATTTACAGCCAGTGGCTCTGGGCGTAGGTCTCACCATTTACAGCCAGTGGCTCTGGGCGTAGGTCTCACCATTCACAGCCAGTGGCTCTGGGCGTAGGTCTCACCATTTACAGCCACTGTGGCTCTGGGCGTAGGTCTCACCATTTACAGCCACTGTGGCTCTGGGCGTAGGTCTCACCATTTACAGCCAGTGGCTCTGGGCGTAGTTCTCACCATTTACAGCCAGTGGCTCTAGGCGTAGGTCTCACCATTTACAGCCAGTGGCTCTGGGCGTAGGTCTCACCATTTACATCCAGTGGCTCTGGGCGTAGGTTTCACCATTTACAGCCACGGTGGCTCTGGGCGTAGGTCTCACCATTTACAGCCAGTGGCTCTGGGCGTAGGTCTCACCATTTACAGCCAGTGGCTCTGGGCGTAGGTCTCACCATTTACAGCCAGTGGCTCTGGGCGTAGGTCTCACCATTTACAGCCACGGTGGCTCTGGGCGTAGGTCTCACCATTTACAGCCAGTGGCTCTGGGCGTAGGTCTCACCATTTACAGCCAGTGGCTCTGGGCGTAGGTCTCACCATTTACAGCCAGTGGCTCTGGGCGTAGGTCTCACCATTTACAGCCAGTGGCTCTGGGCGTAGGTCTCACCATTTACAGCCAGTGGCTCTGGGCGTAGGTCTCACCATTTACAGCCAGTGGCTCTGGGCGTAGGTCTCACCATTCACAGCCAGTGGCTCTGGGCGTAGGTCTCACCATTTACAGCCACTGTGGCTCTGGGCGTAGGTCTCACCATTTACAGCCACTGTGGCTCTGGGCGTAGGTCTCACCATTTACAGCCAGTGGCTCTGGGCGTAGGTCTCACCATTCACAGCCAGTGGCTCTAGGCGTAGGTCTCACCATTTACAGCCAGTGGCTCTGGGCGTAGGTCTCACCATTTACAGCCAGTGGCTCTGGGCGTAGGTCTCACCATTTACAGCCACGGTGGCTCTGGGCGTAGGTCTCACCATTTACAGCCAGTGGCTCTGGGCGTAGGTCTCACCATTTACAGCCAGTGGCTCTGGGCGTAGGTCTCACCATTTACAGCCAGTGGCTCTGGGCGTAGGTCTCACCATTTACAGCCACGGTGGCTCTGGGCGTAGGTCTCACCATTTACAGCCAGTGGCTCTGGGCGTAGGTCTCACCATTTACAGCCAGTGGCTCTGGGCGTAGGTCTCACCATTTACAGCCAGTGGCTCTGGGCGTAGGTCTCACCATTTACAGCCAGTGGCTCTGGGCGTAGGTCTCACCATTTACAGCCACGGTGGCTCTGGGCGTAGGTCTCACCATTTACAGCCAGTGGCTCTGGGCGTAGGTCTCACCATTTACAGCCAGTGGCTCTGGGCGTAGGTCTCACCATTTACAGCCAGTGGCTCTGGGCGTAGGTCTCACCATTCACAGCCAGTGGCTCTGGGCGTAGGTCTCACCATTTACAGCCACTGTGGCTCTGGGCGTAGGTCTCACCATTTACAGCCACTGTGGCTCTGGGCGTAGGTCTCACCATTTACAGCCAGTGGCTCTGGGCGTAGGTCTCACCATTCACAGCCAGTGGCTCTAGGCGTAGGTCTCACCATTTACAGCCAGTGGCTCTGGGCGTAGGTCTCACCATTTACAGCCAGTGGCTCTGGGCGTAGGTCTCACCATTTACAGCCGCGGTGGCTCTGGGCGTAGGTCTCACCATTTACAGCCAGTGGCTCTGGGCGTAGGTCTCACCATTTACAGCCAGTGGCTCTGGGCGTAGGTCTCACCATTTACAGCCAGTGGCTCTGGGCGTAGGTCTCACCATTTACAGCCACGGTGGCTCTGGGCGTAGGTCTCACCATTTACAGCCAGTGGCTCTGGGCGTAGGTCTCACCATTTACAGCCAGTGGCTCTGGGCGTAGGTCTCACCATTTACAGCCAGTGGCTCTGGGCGTAGGTCTCACCATTTACAGCCAGTGGCTCTGGGCGTAGGTCTCACCATTTACAGCCAGTGGCTCTGGGCGTAGGTCTCACCATTCACAGCCAGTGGCTCTGGGCGTAGGTCTCACTATTTACAGCCACTGTGGCTCTGGGCGTAGGTCTCACCGTTTACAGCCAGTGGCTCTGGGCGTAGGTCTCACCATTTACAGCCAGTGGCTCTGGGCGTAGGTCTCACCATTTACAGCCAGTGGCTCTGGGCGTAGGTCTCACCATTTACAGCCAGTGGCTCTGGGCGTAGGTCTCACCATTTACAGCCAGTGGCTCTGGGCGTAGGTCTCACCATTTACAGCCACTGTGGCTCTGGGCGTAGGTCTCACCATTTACAGCCAGTGGCTCTGGACGTAAGTCTCACCATTTACAGCCACTGTGGCTCTGGCCGTAGGTCTCACCATTCACAGCCAGTGGCTCTAGGCGTAGGTCTCACCATTTACAGCCACGGTGGCTCTGGGCGTAGGTCTCACCATTTACAGCCACGGTGGCTCTGGGCGTAGGTCTCACCATTTACAGCCAGTGGCTCTGGGCGTAGGTCTCACCATTTACAGCCAGTGGCTCTGGACGTAGGTCTCACCATTTACAGCCACTGTGGCTCTGGGCGTAGGTCTCACCATTTACAGCCAGTGGCTCTGGGCGTAGGTCTCACCATTTACAGCCAGTGGCTCTGGGCGTAGGTCTCACCATTTACAGCCAGTGGCTCTGGGCGTAGGTCTCACCATTTACAGCCAGTGGCTCTGGGCGTAGGTCTCACCATTCACAGCCAGTGGCTCTGGGCGTAGGTCTCACCATTTACAGCCACTGTGGCTCTGGGCGTAGGTCTCACCATTTACAGCCAGTGGCTCTGGGCGTAGGTCTCACCATTTACAGCCAGTGGCTCTGGGCGTAGGTCTCACCATTTACAGCCAGTGGCTCTGGGCGTAGGTCTCACCATTTACAGCCAGTGGCTCTGGGCGTAGGTCTCACCATTTACAGCCAGTGGCTCTGGGCGTAGGTCTCACCATTCACAGCCAGTGGCTCTGGGCGTAGGTCTCACCATTTACAGCCACTGTGGCTCTGGGCGTAAGTCTCACCATTTACAGCCACTGTGGCTCTGGGCGTAGGTCTCACCATTTACAGCCAGTGGCTCTGGGCGTAGGTCTCACCATTCACAGCCAGTGGCTCTAGGCGTAGGTCTCACCATTTACAGCCAGTGGCTCTGGGCGTAGGTCTCACCATTTACAGCCAGTGGCTCTGGGCGTAGGTCTCACCATTTACAGCCACGGTGGCTCTGGGCGTAGGTCTCACCATTTACAGCCCGTGGCTCTGGGCGTAGGTCTCACCATTTACAGCCAGTGGCTCTGGGCGTAGGTCTCACCATTTACAGCCACGGTGGCTCTGGGCGTAGGTCTCACCATTTGCAGCCACGGTGGCTCTGGGCGTAGGTCTCACCATTTACAGCCAGTGGCTCTGGGCGTAGGTCTCACCATTTACAGCCAGTGGCTCTGGGCGTAGGTCTCACCATTTACAGCCAGTGGCTCTGGGCGTAGGTCTCACCATTTACAGCCAGTGGCTCTGGGCGTAGGTCTCACCATTTACAGCCAGTGGCTCTGGGCGTAGGTCTCACCATTCACAGCCAGTGGCTCTGGGCGTAGGTCTCACCATTTACAGCCACGGTGGCTCTGGGCGTAGGTCTCACCGTTTACAGCCAGTGGCTCTGGGCGTAGGTCTCACCATTTACAGCCAGTGGCTCTGGGCGTAGGTCTCACCATTTACAGCCAGTGGCTCTGGGCGTAGGTCTCACCATTTACAGCCACGGTGGCTCTGGGCGTAGGTCTCACCATTTACAGCCAGTGGCTCTGGGCGTAGGTCTCACCATTCACAGCCAGTGGCTCTGGGCGTAGGTCTCACCATTTACAGCCACTGTGGCTCTGGGCGTAGGTCTCACCATTTACAGCCACTGTGGCTCTGGGCGTAGGTCTCACCATTTACAGCCAGTGGCTCTGGACGTAGGTCTCACCATTTACAGCCACTGTGGCTCTGGGCGTAGGTCTCACCATTCACAGCCAGTGGCTCTGGGCGTAGGTCTCACCATTTACAGCCACGGTGGCTCTGGGCGTAGGTCTCACCATTTACAGCCACGGTGGCTCTGGGCGTAGGTCTCACCATTTACAGCCAGTGGCTCTGGGCGTAGGTCTCACCATTTACAGCCAGTGGCTCTGGACGTAGGTCTCACCATTTACAGCCACTGTGGCTCTGGGCGTAGGTCTCACCATTTACAGCCAGTGGCTCTGGGCGTAGGTCTCACCATTTACAGCCAGTGGCTCTGGGCGTAGGTCTCACCATTTACAGCCAGTGGCTCTGGACGTAGATCTCACCATTTACAGCCACTGTGGCTCTGGGCGTAGGTCTCACCATTTACAGCCACGGTGGCTCTGGGCGTAGGTCTCACCATTTACAGCCAGTGGCTCTGGGCGTAGGTCTCACCATTTACAGCCACGGTGGCTCTGGGCGTAGGTCTCACCATTTACAGCCAGTGGCTCTGGGCGTAGGTCTCACCATTTACAGCCAGTGGCTCTGGGCGTAGGTCTCACCATTTACAGCCAGTGGCTCTGGGCGTAGGTCTCACCATTTACAGCCAGTGGCTCTGGGCGTAGGTCTCACCATTTACAGCCACGGTGGCTCTGGGCGTAGGTCTCACCATTGACAGCCACGGTGGCTCTGGGCGTAGGTCTCACCATTTACAGCCACGGTGGCTCTGGGCGTAGGTCTCACCATTTACAGCCAGTGGCTCTGGGCGTAGGTCTCACCATTTACAGCCAGTGGCTCTGGGCGTAGGTCTCACCATTTACAGCCAGTGGCTCTGGGCGTAGGTCTCACCATTTACGGCCACGGTGGCTCTGGGCGTAGGTCTCACCATTTACAGCCACGGTGGCTCTGGGCGTAGGTCTCACCATTTACAGCCACGGTGGCTCTGGGCGTAGGTCTCACCATTTACAGCCACTGTGGCTCTGGGCGTAGGTCTCACCATTTACAGCCACTGTGGCTCTGGGCGTAGGTCTCACCATTTACAGCCAGTGGCTCTGGGCGTAGGTCTCACCATTTACAGCCACGGTGGCTCTGAGCGTAGGTCTCACCATTTACAGCCAGTGGCTCTGGGCGTAGGTCTCACCATTTACAGCCAGTGGCTCTGGGCGTAGGTCTCACCATTTACAGCCAGTGGCTCTGGGCGTAGGTCTCACCATTTACAGCCAGTGGCTCTGGGCGTAGGTCTCACCATTTACAGCCAGTGGCTCTGGGCGTAGGTCTCACCATTTACAGCCACGGTGGCTCTGGGCGTAGGTCTCACCATTTACAGCCAGTGGCTCTGGGCGTAGGTCTCACCATTTACAGCCAGTGGCTCTGGGCGTAGGTCTCACCATTTACAGCCAGTGGCTCTGGGCGTAGGTCTCACCATTTACAGCCAGTGGCTCTGGGCGTAGGTCTCACCATTTACAGCCACGGTGGCTCTGGGCGTAGGTCTCACCATTTACAGCCAGTGGCTCTGGGCGTAAGTCTCACCATTTACAGCCAGTGGCTCTGGGCGTAGGTCTCACCATTTACAGCCAGTGGCTCTGGACGTAGGTCTCACCATTTACAGCCACGGTGGCTCTGGGCGTAGGTCACACCATTCACAGCCAGTGGCTCTGGGCGTAGGTCTCACCATTTACAGCCACGTTGGTTCTGAGTTTAGGTCTTGCAAATGTCAAGATATATTTTTACAGATGCCCATGAGACATCTGAATGTAGCCAGGAACATCACTTCATGCGTCGAAGAGCATCTAGTTAATCACCTTTCTAAAAGACAGGCAATTTGTGAGGAAAATTCTTCGCGCAATTTTATGCTTAGCATAACACGCAAGAAATAAATAACACTTAGCCCAGCATCAGGGACACCTGCCAAATGCTACGGATTATTTTCTAGTGACTTCGAATAATAGCTTGACATTTGGAACTGTTCGCCATGCATGGCGGCTAACATTGAAGCCATACCGCTCTGCAGTTTACGGCTCTTGGGCCGAGGATACACTCAGTGAAAGCGTTTGTTCGACATTTCGTCGTCTGTAAAAATAACAAGGTAACAACCTTTCCGTAAATCAGAATATAACGTTTGGTAATATCAGTGCCACTTTCCCATCTCTCGTGTTTTTTGGTCATGTTGCAAGTTCGCAAAATCAAAATAAATAAATGGAAGGTGAGGCGTGACGACGTGCGTCAGTGGCGCACCGCGCGACGCCTCGCCATCTCACTCAAACAACCTCTCATCTGAGTCCCCTTTAAATAAAACTGATTTATCCAGATCCTAATTGCGCATATACCAAGGTAATGTGCTGGCAATGGCAGCCCATGTGGAAGGGGCTCTTATTGTGGCAGAAGGATGTGGGACATGCATATGGCGGTTATACTTTGATCCAAGTATTTGGTTGCCAAGCTTGTGATGTAAACATTGTCATAAATCGTTGCTAAGCACAGTAATGAATAGCTCAGTGGAAAGAAAAGTAAAATGGACGTTTGTAAGACTCAACCAAGATTGATCATCATCACCAAGGACCCAAGTCCACGTTGTTCAGTATAAATTGAGGTCCAATTTGTAGTGGTGTAGATGGTATGGTAATAGCCCCATTACATACCTTGCCATGGAGTGTATGTTGTTCTCTGTTCATAACAGCCACATCGTAGGTCGCCATGTTGACATGTCATGGTATTCATATACTGTAACCGCGTGGTTCAGGCCAAGTGCGTGTATTTCATCCTCACATAGTATGAGATTAAAAAATCAATTACTGGACCGTTATTTATACACATAATTGTTTATTGCAACAGTGTCATATGTTACAACAACAAGACAATATTCATCTACTATCATGCTCAACAGACAATACACATAAAGTTTCTGCCTTAGCAACATGAAACAATCAGCCAGGCACGAAAATGTTGCATGCATATTTGTATTATTATTATAAATCGAAATTCAAACGCTGCAAATGTCTGTGATCGAATTGTTGTTATACTAGTTGTGCTTAAACAAGACCCAGTTGATAGCAAAGTGCACTGATTAAAGTTCCATTTTCACCAGAGCCAACAACATAGTATTCTGTACCGTATGCCAATAGTAAAATAATATTATTTACACTAAAACATGTTCATTGAGCTTAAACTGGTCTATTACGCAGAAGGTAATTACACATTTTCGCATATTTCCAATGAAAATGCGTTTTACATTTTCTTTCGATACCGCTGACAAGACCATGGCAAATTGAAAATTATCGATAACGACATAAGAAACGCCGTTAGCGGCACGTCAGTCAGTTAGTCAGCCCTCGGCGCATGTGTATCGACGATTTCCAGATCTAGATTATCACTCTCCGTATCATTCGGCCCACCACCATCAGATCTGTAGTAGAGTGAGGTAGCCCCCCCCCCTCGACCAGCTCTTGGGCAGCGTGGGATTTAACGCTTCTCTTTTGACTTCGTGTTGTGTGTTTTCGCCCATAGCGTAACACCACGCTCTCCGTTGCTCAGCAAGGGCGCCGCATTCACCAGATAATTTTTTGTGCTATATATGACGCGCCTATGTAAAGATTTCTGAACGTTATCGTGAGACTTTACCACCATAACAAGTAAAACATTATCACGTGTTAGTTTGGAAAGCAGCATGAGAATTATTGGGGGGCCGGGGCACACAATAATCTGCTGCACTTTAACGATATGAATAGAATCAGCCGCTGAACAAAGTCTTGGACGATTCGTGATACCACTGTCATGTCATACGGAGTCTATGGAGCCATGATACCACTGTCATGTCATACGGAGTCTATGGAGCCATGATACCACTGTCATGTCATACGGAGTCTATGGAGCCATGATACCACTGTCATGTCATACGGAGTCTATGGAGCCATGATACCACTGTCATGTCATACGGAGTCTATGGAGCCATGATACCACTGTCATGTCATACGGAGTCTATGGAGCCATGATACCACTGTCATGTCATACGGAGTCTATGGAGCCATGATACCACTGTCATGTCATACGGAGTCTATGGAGCCATGATACCACTGTCATGTCATACGGAGTCTATGGAGCCATGATACCACTGTCATGTCATACGGAGTCTATGGAGCCATGATACCACTGTCATGTCATACGGAGTCTATGGAGCCGTGATACCACTGTCATGTCATACGGAGTCTATGGAGCCATGATACCACTGTCATGTCATACGGAGTCTATGGAGCCATGATACCACTGTCATGTCATACGGAGTCTATGGAGCCATGATACCACTGTCATGTCATACGGAGTCTATGGAGCCATGATACCACTGTCATGTCATACGGAGTCTATGGAGCCATGATACCACTGTCATGTCATACGGAGTCTATGGAGCCATGATACCACTGTCATGTCATACGGAGTCTATGGAGCCATGATACCACTGTCATGTCATACGGAGTCTATGGAGCCATGATACCACTGTCATGTCATACGGAGTCTATGGAGCCATGATACCACTGTCATGTCATACGGAGTCTATGGAGCCATGATACCACTGTCATGTCATACGGAGTCTATGGAGCCATGATACCACTGTCATGTCATACGGAGTCTATGGAGCCATGATACCACTGTCATGTCATACGGAGTCTATGGAGCCATGATACCACTGTCATGTCATACGGAGTCTATGGAGCCATGATACCACTGTCATGTCATACGGAGTCTATGGAGCCATGATACCACTGTCATGTCATACGGAGTCTATGGAGCAGAGACGGGGTAAGCCAGTGCCGCTGAACCCGGAACACTAAGCCCATCGCCGGAAGCTTTATTATATGTTCAGCATGTCATAATTATCCGCAGAGCCATCAAACAATTTCTGATTAATTTTAAAGATTTTTTTAATTTCTGTTAAATCTTTCCATTTTTACAAAACAATATGATTGGGATTATTCCCGTGAAGCGCCTCGCGTGTTACTGGCTTCCTCCTCGGTGAACTGAGATCATTAGCAGCATACTAAAAGCTCCTGGTATTGCTGTGTTCTGTCGGATTGCGAACCAGGTCACCTATACGATATGGATTTACAAGATTTGCAAACCATGGAGTCGTCGTGGAGATTAAAAAACGCGTTCCCACACTTTGTATGCAGATTCCAGTGACGTCACGTGTAGCAGCTCCGAAAAATTATCACGTCGCCGCCACCGAACATGAAATTAAAACGCGCGCCGACAATACAAACTGGTGACTGGTGACTGGCTTCCCTGCCGAGAGCCGCCAGCTCCCCACCACTCCCTGGCGTCAGCACCCCACCGCCCCCTGGCGTCAGCACCCCACCGCCCCTTGGCGTCAGCACACACCCCACCGCCCCCATGGCGTCAGTACCCCACCGCCCACTGGCGTCAGCACCCCACCACCCCCTGGCGTCAGCCTCCCACCGCCCCCTGGCGTCAGCACACACCCCACCGCCCCCTGGCGTCAGCACCCCACCGCCCCCTGGCGTCAGCATCCCACCGCCCCCTGGCGTCAGCACCCCACCGCCCCCTGGCGTCAGCACCAAGTTTTCAGCGACCCCCTCTCGCCTTTCAAATTCCTAGATTTACCTCTGCAGAGGTCTCGCATAACGGAAAATAAAAGAGAGCGTGCCTAGCACGGCGCGCCTATTACGTGGCGCGCTGATAAAAACAGCTCCCACTGAGTGTGTGCCAGTGTCTGGCTCAGCTGGAAGCAGTCTGATGAATTCAGACACCAGCTTAAGAGTATGTGTGGGTAGAGGTGGCGTAGATTACGGGACCGAAGTGCACTGGTCCCTGGATAACACACCTGGTCGACTGAAGGTGACTAAAAACATTTGGTGGCAAGTCAGGTGACACGGTGAGTTCTGACTGGAAGTCTCTGTCATCACACTAGTCTTGTAGAGCGCCGGTTAGCGGTGAGTTCTACAGAGTGGCAGTCTCTGTCATCATACTTGTGGACCGCCGGTGGGCGGTGAGTTCTACAGAGTGGCAGTCTCTGTCATCATACTTGTGGACCGCCGGTGGGCGGTGAGTTCTATAGAGTGGCAGTCTCTGTCATCATACTTGTAGACCGCCAGTGGGCGGTGAGTTCTACAGAGTGGCAGTCTCTGTCATCATACTTGTGGACCGCCGGTGGGCGGTGAGTTCTACAGAGTGGCAGTCTCTGTCATCATACTTGTGGACCGCCGGTGGGCGGTGAGTTCTACAGAGTGGCAGTCTCTGTCATCATACTTGTGGACCGCCAGTTAGCGGTGAGTTCTACAGAGTGGCAGTCTCTGTCATCACACTTGTGGACCGCCGGTGGGCGGTGAGTTCTACAGAGTGGCAGTCTCTGTCATCACATTTGTGGACCGCCAGTTAGCGGTGAGTTCTACAGAGTGGCAGTCTCTGTCATCATACTTGTGGACCGCCGGTGGGCGGTGAGTTCTACAGAGTGGCAGTCTCTGTCATCATACTTGTGGACTGCCGGTTGGCGGTGAGTTCTACAGAGTGGCATTCTCTGTCATCATGCTTGTAGACCGCCAGTGGGCGGTGAGTTCTACAGAGTGGCAGTCTCTGTCATCATACTTGTGGACCGCCGGTGGGCGGTGAGTTCTACAGAGTGGCAGTCTCTGTCATCATACTTGTGGACCGCCGGTGGGCGGTGAGTTCTACAGAGTGGCAGTCTCTGTCATCATACTTGTGGACCGCCGGTGGGCGGTGAGTTCTACAGAGTGGCAGTCTCTGTCATCATACTTGTGGACCGCCGGTGGGCGGTGAGTTCTACAGAGTGGCAGTCTCTGTCATCATACTTGTGGACCGCCGGTGGGCGGTGAGTTCTACAGAGTGGCAGTCTCTGTCATCATACTTGTGGACCGCCGGTGGGCGGTGAGTTCTACAGAGTGGCAGTCTCTGTCATCATACTTGTGGACCGCCAGTTAGCGGTGAGTTCTACAGAGTGGCAGTCTCTGTCATCACACTTGTGGACCGCCGGTGGGCGGTGAGTTCTACAGAGTGGCAGTCTCTGTCATCACACTTGTGGACCGCCAGTTAGCGGTGAGTTCTACAGAGTGGCAGTCTCTGTCATCATACTTGTGGACCGCCGGTGGGCGGTGAGTTCTACAGAGTGGCAGTCTCTGTCATCATACTTGTGGACCGCCGGTGGGCGGTGAGTTCTACAGAGTGGCAGTCTCTGTCATCATACTTGTGGACCGCCAGTTAGCGGTGAGTTCTACAGAGTGGCAGTCTCTGTCATCACACTTGTGGACCGCCGGTGGGCGGTGAGTTCTACAGAGTGGCAGTCTCTGTCATCACACTTGTAGACCGCCAGTGGGCGGTGAGTTCTACAGAGTGGCAGTCTCTGTCATCATACTTGTGGACCGCCGGTGGGCGGTGAGTTCTACAGAGTGGCAGTCTCTGTCATCATACTTGTGGACCGCCGGTGGGCGGTGAGTTCTACAGAGTGGGAGTCTCTGTCATTATACTTGTGGACCGCCGGTGGGCGGTGAGTTCTGCAGAGTGGCAGTCTCTGTCATCATACTTGTGGACCGCCAGTTAGCGGTGAGTTCTACAGAGTGGCAGTCTCTGTCATCACACTTGTAGACCGCTAGTTAACGGTCAGTTCTACAGAGTGGCAGTCTCTGTCATCATACATGTGAACCGCCGGTGGGCGGTGAGTTCTACAGAGTGGCAGTCTCTGTCATCATACATGTGAACCGCCGGTGGGCGGTGAGTTCTGCAGAGTGGCAGTCTCTGTCATCATACTTGTGGACCGCCAGTTAGCGGTGAGTTCTACAGAGTGGCAGTCTCTGTCATCACACTTGTAGACCGCTAGTTAACGGTCAGTTCTACAGAGTGGCAGTCTCTGTCATCATACATGTGAACCGCCGGTGGGCGGTGAGTTCTACAGAGTGGCAGTCTCTGTCATCATACATGTGAACCGCCGGTGGGCGGTGAGTTCTGCAGAGTGGCAGTCTCTGTCATCATACTTGTGGACCGCCAGTTAGCGGTGAGTTCTACAGAGTGGCAGTCTCTGTCATCACACTTGTAGACCGCTAGTTAACGGTCAGTTCTACAGAGTGGCAGTCTCTGTCATCATACTTGTGGACAGCCGGTGGGCGATGAGTTCTGCAGAGTGGCAGTTTCTGTAATCATACTTGTGCACAGCCGGTGGGCGGTGAGTTCTACAGAGTGGCAGTCTCTGTCATCACACTTGTGGACCGCCGGTGGGCGGTGAGTTCTACAGAGTGGCAGTCTCTGTCATCATACTTGTGGACCGCCGGTGGGCGGTGAGTTCTACAGAGTGGCAGTCTCTGTCATCATACTTGTGGACCGCCGGTGGGTGGTGAGTTCTACAGAGTGGCAGTCTCTGTCATCATACTTGTGGACCGCCGGTGGGCGGTGAGTTCTACAGAGTGGCAGCCTCTGTCATCATACTTGTAGACCGCCAGTTAGCGGTGAGTTCTACAGAGTGGCAGTCTCTGTCATCATACTTGTAGACCACCGGTGGGCGATGAGTTCTACAGAGTGGCAGTCTCTGTCATCATACTTGTGGACCGCCGGTGGGCGGTGAGTTCTACAGAGTGGCAGTCTCTGTCATCATACTTGTGGACCGCCGGTGGGCGGTGAGTTCTACAGAGTGGCAGTCTCTGTCATCATACTTGTGGACCGCCGGTGGGCGGTGAGTTCTGCAGAGTGGCAGTCTCTGTCATCATACTTGTGGACCGCCGGTGGACGGTGAGCTCTACAGAGTGGCAGTCTCTGTCATCATACTTGTAGACCGCCAGTTAGCGGTGAGTTCTACAGAGTGGCAGTCTCTGTCATCATACTTGTGGACCGCCGGTTGACGGAGAGTTCTACAGAGTGGCAGACTCTGTCATCATACTTGTGGACCGCCGGTTGACGGAGAGTTCTACAGAGTGGCAGACTCTGTCATCATACTTGTGGACCGCCGGTGGGTGGTGAGTTCTACAGAGTGGCAGTCTCTGTCATCATACTTGTGGACCGCCGGTGGGCGGTGAGTTCTACAGAGTGGCAGTCTCTGTCATCATACTTGTGGACCGCCGGTGGGCGGTGAGTTCTACAGTGTGGCAGTCTCTGTCATCATACTTGTGGACCGCCGGTGGGCGGTGAGTTCTGCAGAGTGGCAGTTTCTGTCATCATACTTGTGAACCGCCGGTGGGCGGTGAGTTCTACAGAGTGGCAGTCTCTGTCATCACACTTGTGAACCGCCGGTGGGCGGTGAGTTCTACAGAGTGGCAGACTCTGTCATCATACTTGTGGACCGCCGGTGGGCGGTGAGTTCTACAGAGTGGCAGTCTCTGTCATCACACTTGTGAACCGCCGGTGGGCGGTGAGTTCTACAGAGTAGCAGACTCTGTCATCATACTTGTGGACCGCCGGTGGGCGGTGAGTTCTACAGAGTGGCAGACTCTGTCATCACACTTGTGAACCGCCGGTGGGCGGTGAGTTCTACAGAGTGGCAGACTCTGTCATCATACTTGTGGACCGCCGGTGGGCGGTGAGTTCTACAGAGTGGCAGTTTCTGTCATCATACTTGTGAACCGCCGGTGGGCGGTGAGTTCTACAGAGTGGCAGTCTCTGTCATCACACTTGTGAACCGCCGGTGGGCGGTGAGTTCTACAGAGTGGCAGACTCTGTCATCATACTTGTGGACCGCCGGTGGGCGGTGAGTTCTACAGAGTGGCAGACTCTGTCATCATACTTGTGGACCGCCAGTGGGCGGTGAGTTCTACAGAGTGGCAGACTCTGTCATCATACTTGTGGACCGCCGGTGGGCGGTGAGTTCTGCAGAGTGGCAGTTTCTGTCATCATACTTGTGGACCGCCGGTGGGCGGTGAGTTCTACAGAGTGGCAGACTCTGTCATCATACTTGTGGACCGCCGGTGGGCGGTGAGTTCTACAGAGTGGCAGTCTCTGTCATCACACTTGTGGACCGCCGGTGGGCGGTGAGTTCTACAGAGTGGCAGTCTCTGTCATCATACTTGTGGACCGCCGGTGGGCGGTGAATTCTACAGAGTGGCAGTCTCTGTCATCATACTTGTGGACCGCCGGTGGGTGGTGAGTTCTACAGAGTGGCAGTCTCTGTCATCATATTTGTGGACCGCCGGTGGGCGGTGAGTTCTACAGAGTGGCAGCCTCTGTCATCATACTTGTAGACCACCGGTGGGCGATGAGTTCTACAGAGTGGCAGTCTCTGTCATCATACTTGTGGACCGCCGGTGGGCGGTGAGTTCTACAGAGTGGCAGTCTCTGTCATCATACTTGTGGACCGCCGGTGGGCGGTGAGTTCTACAGAGTGGCAGTCTCTGTCATCATACTTGTGGACCGCCGGTGGGCGGTGAGTTCTGCAGAGTGGCAGTCTCTGTCATCATACTTGTGGACCGCCGGTGGACGGTGAGCTCTACAGAGTGGCAGTCTCTGTCATCATACTTGTAGACCGCCAGTTAGCGGTGAGTTCTACAGAGTGGCAGTCTCTGTCATCATACTTGTGGACCGCCGGTTGACGGAGAGTTCTACAGAGTGGCAGTCTCTGTCATCATACTTGTGGACCGCCGGTGGGCGGTGAGTTCTACAGAGTGGCAGTCTCTGTCATCACACTTGTGGACCGCCGGTGGGCGGTGAGTTCTGCAGAGTGGCAGTCTCTGTAATCATACTTGTGCACAGCCGGTGGGCGGTGAGTTCTGCAGAGTGGCAGTCTCTGTAATCGTACTTGTGGACCGCCGGTGGGCGGTGAGTTCTACAGGGTGGCAGTCTCTGTCATTATAATTGCGGACCGCCGGTGGGCGGTGAGTTCTACAGAGTGGCAGTCTCTGTCATCATACTTGTGGACCGCCAGTGGGCGGTGAGTTCTACAGAGTGGCAGTCTCTGTCATCATACTTGTGCACAGCCGGTGGGCGGTGAGTTCTGCAGAGTGGCAGTCTCTGTAATCATACTTGTGGACCGCCGGTGGGCGGTGAGTTCTACAGGGTGGCAGTCTCTGTCATTATAATTGCGGACCGCCGGTGGGCGGTGAGTTCTACAGAGTGGCAGTCTCTGTCATCATACTTGTGGACCGCCAGTGGGCGGTGAGTTCTACAGAGTGGCAGTCTCTGTAATCATACTTGTGGACCGCCGGTGGGCGGTGAGTTCTACAGGGTGGCAGTCTCTGTCATTATAATTGCGGACCGCCGGTGGGCGGTGAGTTCTACAGAGTGGCAGTCTCTGTCATCATACTTGTGGACCGCCGGTGGGCGGTGAGTTCTGCAGAGTGGCAGTCTCTGTCATCATACTTGTAGACCGCCGGTGGGCGGTGAGTTCTACAGAGTGGCAGTCTCTGTCATCATACTTGTAGACCGCCAGTTAGCGGTGAGTTATACAGAGTGGCAGTCTCTGTCATCATACTTGTAGACCGCCAGTTAGCGGTGAGTTCTACAGAGTGGCAGTCTCTGTCATCATACTTGTAGACCGCCAGTTAGCGGTGAGTTCTGCAGAGTGGCAGTCTCTGTCATCATACTTGTGGACCGCCAGTGGGCGGTGAGTTCTACAGAGTGGCAGTCTCTGTAATCATACTTGTGGACCGCCGGTGGGCGGTGAGTTCTACAGGGTGGCAGTCTCTGTCATTATAATTGCGGACCGCCGGTGGGCGGTGAGTTCTACAGAGTGGCAGTCTCTGTCATCATACTTGTGGACCGCCGGTGGGCGGTGAGTTCTGCAGAGTGGCAGTCTCTGTCATCATACTTGTAGACCGCCGGTGGGCGGTGAGTTCTGCAGAGTGGCGGTCTCTGTCATCATACTTGTGGACCGCCGGTGGACGGTGAGCTCTACAGAGTGGCAGTCTCTGTCATCATACTTGTAGACCGCCAGTTAGCGGTGAGTTCTACAGAGTGGCAGTCTCTGTCATCATACTTGTGGACCGCCGGTTGACGGAGAGTTCTACAGAGTGGCAGTCTCTGTCATCATACTTGTGGACCGCCGGTGGGCGGTGAGTTCTACAGAGTGGCAGTCTCTGTCATCACACTTGTGGACCGCCGGTGGGCGGTGAGTTCTGCAGAGTGGCAGTCTCTGTAATCATACTTGTGCACAGCCGGTGGGCGGTGAGTTCTGCAGAGTGGCAGTCTCTGTAATCGTACTTGTGGACCGCCGGTGGGCGGTGAGTTCTACAGGGTGGCAGTCTCTGTCATTATAATTGCGGACCGCCGGTGGGCGGTGAGTTCTACAGAGTGGCAGTCTCTGTCATCATACTTGTGGACCGCCAGTGGGCGGTGAGTTCTACAGAGTGGCAGTCTCTGTCATCATACTTGTGCACAGCCGGTGGGCGGTGAGTTCTGCAGAGTGGCAGTCTCTGTAATCATACTTGTGGACCGCCGGTGGGCGGTGAGTTCTACAGGGTGGCAGTCTCTGTCATTATAATTGCGGACCGCCGGTGGGCGGTGAGTTCTACAGAGTGGCAGTCTCTGTCATCATACTTGTGGACCGCCAGTGGGCGGTGAGTTCTACAGAGTGGCAGTCTCTGTAATCATACTTGTGGACCGCCGGTGGGCGGTGAGTTCTACAGGGTGGCAGTCTCTGTCATTATAATTGCGGACCGCCGGTGGGCGGTGAGTTCTACAGAGTGGCAGTCTCTGTCATCATACTTGTGGACCGCCGGTGGGCGGTGAGTTCTGCAGAGTGGCAGTCTCTGTCATCATACTTGTAGACCGCCGGTGGGCGGTGAGTTCTACAGAGTGGCAGTCTCTGTCATCATACTTGTAGACCGCCAGTTAGCGGTGAGTTATACAGAGTGGCAGTCTCTGTCATCATAATTGTAGACCGCCAGTTAGCGGTGAGTTCTACAGAGTGGCAGTCTCTGTCATCATACTTGTAGACCGCCAGTTAGCGGTGAGTTCTGCAGAGTGGCAGTCTCTGTCATCATACTTGTGGACCGCCAGTGGGCGGTGAGTTCTACAGAGTGGCAGTCTCTGTAATCATACTTGTGGACCGCCGGTGGGCGGTGAGTTCTACAGGGTGGCAGTCTCTGTCATTATAATTGCGGACCGCCGGTGGGCGGTGAGTTCTACAGAGTGGCAGTCTCTGTCATCATACTTGTGGACCGCCGGTGGGCGGTGAGTTCTGCAGAGTGGCAGTCTCTGTCATCATACTTGTAGACCGCCGGTGGGCGGTGAGTTCTACAGAGTGGCAGTCTCTGTCATCATACTTGTAGACCGCCAGTTAGCGGTTATACAGAGTGGCAGTCTCTGTCATCATACTTGTAGACCGCCAGTTAGCGGTGAGTTCTACAGAGTGGCAGTCTCTGTCATCATACTTGTGGACCGCCGGTTGACGGTGAGTTCTACAGAGTGGCAGTCTCTGTCATCATACTTGTAGACCGCCAGTTAGCGGTGAGTTCTACAGAGTGGCAGTCTCTGTCATCATACTTGTGGACCGCCGGTTGACGGTGAGTTCTACAGAGTGACAGTCTCTGTCATCATACTTGTGCACAGCCGGTGGGCGGTGAGTTCTACAGAGTGGCAGTCTCTGTCATCATACTTGTAGACCGCCAGTTAGCGGTGAGTTCTACAGAGTGGCAGTCTCTGTCATCATACTTGTGGACCGCCGGTTGACGGTGGGTTCTACAGAGTGGCAGTCTCTGTCATCATACTTGTGCACAGCCGGTGGGCGGTGAGTTCTACAGAGTGGCAGTCTCTGTAATCATACTTGTGGACCGCCGGTGGGCGGTGAGTTCTACAGAGTGGCAGTCTCTGTCATCATACTTGTGGACCGCCGGTGGGCGGTGAGTTCTACAGGGTGGCAGTCTCTGTCATTATAATTGCGGACCGCCGGTGGGCGGTGAGTTCTACAGAGTGGCAGTCTCTGTCATCATACTTGTGGACCGCCGGTGGGCGGTGAGTTCTACAGAGTGGCAGTCTCTGTCATCATACTTGTGGACCGCCGGTGGGCGGTGAGTTCTACAGGGTGGCAGTCTCTGTCATTATAATTGCGGACCGCCGGTGGGCGGTGAGTTCTACAGAGTGGCAGTCTCTGTCATCATACTTGTAGACCGCCGGTGGGCGGTGAGTTCTACAGAGTGGCAGTCTCTGTCATCATACTTGTAGACCGCCGGTGGGCGGTGAGTTCTACAGAGTGGCAGTCTCTGCCATCATAATTGCGGACCGCCGGTGGGCGGTGAGTTCTACAGAGTGGCAGTCTCTGTCATCATACTTGTGGACCGCCGGTGGGCGGTGAGTTCTGCAGAGTGGCAGTCTCTGTCATCATACTTGTAGACCGCCGGTGGGCGGTGAGTTCTACAGAGTGGCAGTCTCTGTCATCATACTTGTAGACCGCCAGTTAGCGGTTATACAGAGTGGCAGTCTCTGTCATCATACTTGTAGACCGCCAGTTAGCGGTGAGTTCTACAGAGTGGCAGTCTCTGTCATCATACTTGTGGACCGCCGGTTGACGGTGAGTTCTACAGAGTGGCAGTCTCTGTCATCATACTTGTAGACCGCCAGTTAGCGGTGAGTTCTACAGAGTGGCAGTCTCTGTCATCATACTTGTGGACCGCCGGTTGACGGTGAGTTCTACAGAGTGGCAGTCTCTGTCATCATACTTGTGCACAGCCGGTGGGCGGTGAGTTCTACAGAGTGGCAGTCTCTGTCATCATACTTGTAGACCGCCAGTTAGCGGTGAGTTCTACAGAGTGGCAGTCTCTGTCATCATACTTGTGGACCGCCGGTTGACGGTGAGTTCTACAGAGTGGCAGTCTCTGTCATCATACTTGTGCACAGCCGGTGGGCGGTGAGTTCTACAGAGTGGCAGTCTCTGTAATCATACTTGTGGACCGCCGGTGGGCGGTGAGTTCTACAGAGTGGCAGTCTCTGTCATCATACTTGTGGACCGCCGGTGGGCGGTGAGTTCTACAGGGTGGCAGTCTCTGTCATTATAATTGCGGACCGCCGGTGGGCGGTGAGTTCTACAGAGTGGCAGTCTCTGTCATCATACTTGTGGACCGCCGGTGGGCGGTGAGTTCTACAGAGTGGCAGTCTCTGTCATCATACTTGTGGACCGCCGGTGGGCGGTGAGTTCTACAGGGTGGCAGTCTCTGTCATTATAATTGCGGACCGCCGGTGGGCGGTGAGTTCTACAGAGTGGCAGTCTCTGTCATCATACTTGTAGACCGCCAGTGGGCGGTGAGTTCTACAGAGTGGCAGTCTCTGTCATCATACTTGTAGACCGCCGGTGGGCGGTGAGTTCTACAGAGTGGCAGTCTCTGCCATCATAATTGCGGACCGCCGGTGGGCGGTGAGTTCTACAGAGTGGCAGTCTCTGTCATTATAATTGCGGACCGCCGGTGGGCGGTGAGTTCTACAGAGTGGCAGTCTCTGTCATCATACTTGTGGACCGCCGGTGGGCGGTGAGTTCTACAGGGTGGCAGTCTCTGTCATTATAATTGCGGACCGCCGGTGGGCGGTGAGTTCTACAGAGTGGCAGTCTCTGTCATCATACTTGTAGACCGCCGGTGGGCGGTGAGTTCTACAGAGTGGCAGTCTCTGTCATCATACTTGTAGACCGCCGGTGGGCGGTGAGTTCTACAGAGTGGCAGTCTCTGCCATCATAATTGCGGACCGCCGGTTCGGACAGCAAAAGCAACCCAACTTTGTTATCATTATCTCAGTGTGAAAGGTCAATGAAAGGGCGGCAGTGGTGGTTCCTAAACATCGATAACGTTTACCCTCTTTACGCTAAAGGGTCCGTGTTCATAAACCCCACTTAGCCCTGCGCCAATTCACATAGAGCTAAGTTATGGAAGCCAATTTGTGCCACTGTGTAAAAGTCATGCCATCTCATAGATTGTCCCCTCATAATTAGGACTAAGGATCTCCTAATTAGGAATAATTACGTCCCAATTAGGACTAATTACGTAATAATCAAAGTAATTACGTCATAGTAAGACAACGTCCTAATTAAGACTAATTACGTCCTAATTATGATTCAGTATTTCCTAATTATGATTTGGTAATTCCTAATTAGAATTTAGTAATTCCTAATGAGGCTTTAGTATTTTCTAATTTGAATTTAGTATCTCTAAATTAGGATTTAGGAGACAGAGGGTGGGGTTGAAGGCGCCCAAGGCCTCCCCTTCGCAGAAGACATTAATGACTGTGGAAGTCGAAGTCTTTCTCTATACGAGGCCAGCTCCCATTCGCTAGGTGGCGCTACGCACACTCCACTTATACCGCTGCTGTCGGCCGGGGGCAACTTTCAAGATTCTTGAAAATCGGTCAAATCAGCTGTAATTTCTTGCAACATTATAGTTTTCAAGAATTAAACATAAAACTAACGAGCCCTGCGTATTTAATACAGCAAAGACATCTTGTACTCTCGAGTGATAATTGTGACTGAAAGTTTTCTTTTCATTACCTGATGCCTTCTGCTATTTAGGCTCAGGCTGGGTCCCCCGCACTAATTTGTAAAAATCCGCGCCGCATTTGTCCTATCACTTTGCGCAGCGCCGCCCTGGCGAGCGAATGTACGAATGCATTTAAGCAGTAGGCGACAACAGAGATATAATGAAGCCCTATTGGAGTGAGTCGAAGGCAGAGAGTGCATATGAGGGTCAGGCGCGGATCTAGGTACCCCGCGCTCCATTGACAGGCGGGAGAGGTACCCCGCGCTCCATTGACAGGCGGGAGAGGTACCCCGCGCTCCATTGAAAGGCGGGAGAGGTCCCCCGCGCTCCATTGATAGGCGGGAGACGTCCCCCGCGCTCCATTGACAGGCGGGAGAGGTACCCCGCGCTCCATTGACAGGCGGGAAAGGTCCCCCGCGCTCCATTGACAGGCGGAAAAGGTACCCCGCGCTCCATTGACAGGCGGGAGAGGTCCCCCGCGCTCCATTGACAGGCTGGAGAGGTCCCCCGCGCTCCATTGACAGGCGGGAGAGTTGCCCCGCGCTCCATTGACAGGCGGGTGAGGTACCCCGCGCTCCATTGACAGACGGGAGAGGTCCCCCGCGCTCCAATGACAGGCGGGAGAGGTACCCCGCGCTCCATTGACAGGCGGGAGAGGTACCCCGCGCTCCATTGACCGGCGGGAGAGTTGTCCCGCGCTCCATTGACAGGCGGGAGAGGTACCCCGCGCTATATTGACAGGTGGGCGAGGTACCCCGCGCTCCATTGACAGGCGGGAGAGTTGCCCCGCGCTCCATTGACAGGCGGGAGAGGTACCCCGCGCTCCATTGACAGGCGGGAGAGGTACCCCGCGCTCCATTGACAGGCGGGAGAGTTGCCCCGCGCTCCATTGACAGGTGGGCGAGGTACCCCGCGCTCCATTGACAGGCGGGAGAGGTACCCCGCGCTCCATTGACAGGCGGGAGAGGTACCCCGCGCTCCATTGACAGGCGGGAGAGGTCCCCCGCGCTCCATTGACAGGCGGGAGAGATACCCCGCGCTTCATTGAGCAAGGACGGCTCTACTCAGTGCCATATGTACCTGAGGTGTGAGCGCCTCAAAGCTTCCCCCCCCCCGCCCCCGCAACCCCGCACCCCCCCCCCCCCCCGCGACCTTTTAAGCGAGGATGCCCTTATTAGGATATATTAGTCCCAATTGGAAGATAGCATAACATTTTTCTCTACACAGTGGAACCAACACGCTTCCGTACTAAGTACACTATTTGGAAACGGTTTTCCGGGCTAGGAACAGACAAATACCACGAGAGAGAGGAAAAAAGAGGGAAAGAGAAGGGTCAATATTTACGTCTGAATACTACCGCCAGGGGCGTGAGCGCCTACGACGAAAGGATATGTGACGTGGGTAAGTAGAGCCATTAGAGCAGAGTTCGGTCCAATGGCCGGTTTTTATCCCAATAGACCTCATCGTCGTAGGCTCTGGCCCTTGGCAGTAGCACCTGATTTAGTCCTTAAGTAATGTGCAATAAACCGTTCCATGGGAAACCCTGGCAGGCGCGTGTTTCGGGTAGTTCTAGCTAGCTCTGTGCTGTATAAAATGCGAAAGGCGAGTACTGACTTATAGCTGAATAATTTTCAACAGTTTATCACAGGTCAACAAATGTTGTAATATCTTGACTATCAAATAATACCATTTTAAGAACGGGATGGAAGCATTAAACAGACAAAACAGCTGATATATAAATGCCAACCAGTGAACGTAATGACTGTTACAACGTTGCGCGTTGCAGGACAGCGGCCATATTTTCGGTTTGCTGCTGTTTTTCAGTGCGGAAATAACGATCGTTCTGGCGTCTATTTTTTCTAGATATGTTGCAAATCTGATTCAGTGATATATGTTTTACAGAATACATAACTTGGTTCCAGATGTGTACCGATTATAACTTGTTTACAAAGTGGGTTTTTGTTTTCGTTAACCTAATATATACTGATGAAATTTATGCAGCTATAAGTCAGATTTTGTTACACAGCGCAGAGCGAGACCGAAACATGCGCCTGCCAGAATTTCTCCTGGAACGGTCTATTGCATGCGGACAAACTAAAGTGGCATTGTGACGTCCGGTCAGCGATTATTTGCCTTTAATAACTGATTTTTGTTGGCCAATTTTCCCCATTGATAATATTTTTGCAAATTTCTAGGCCAAAATATATCAGTTTTCCTGCATCAGTTCTTAGTCAGTAACAATTGATGTATCTCCATATGTTGCCATGGCTTTGCTCAATCGTCACTGTGCCTTGCCACAAACCCGTCCGCCACATGGTATCTTTGCGAATATGGTCCGCATTATGTCTCTTATGGGTGGCGTTGATTTGCTGCCAATACCCCGTGTCTCGCGAGAGGATCGCTCCATCTGGTCCCCAAAGTGCCCGGTCATAATAAAGGCCTGACGAGCTTTTATCTTTGACGGACGAGGTGACATCGCCCACGCACACAGAGGCTTGGGTGTTACAGCCAGAGCTCGGGCGCCGGGGTCGCGCCCCGGACTCGGGCCAGGCCCACCCGCCGAGGTAATAGTGACCACACAATCAAGTTTTACCGGTTAGCAGCCTTCCACAAGACTTAGGTCGTGGCATCTGAAGGTCAAGGTCGGCCGTGTTACCGCCCGGCGGTCTGCGTCAGTCTCCACAATGTGAAGCGGGGGGGCGGGGGGGCGCTAGGTAGGGGGCTAAGTACAACAATCTGATGTCATTTCGCGACAATTTACGACGCCAGGAACATGGCAGAGGAGTCAGCGCCCGGAGGGACGGGGGGGGGAGGGGGAGCCAGGAACATGGCAGAGGAGTCACCGCCCGGAGGGACGGGGGGTGGGGAGCCAAGAACATGGCAGAGGAGTCAGCGCCCGGAGGGACGGGGGGGGGGCCAAGAACATGGCAGAGGAGTCACCGCCCGGAGGGACGGGGGGGGGGAGCCAGGAACATGGCAGAGGAGTCAGCGCCCGGAGGGACGGGGGGGGGAGGGGAGCCAGGAACATGGCAGAGGAGTCACCGCCCGGAGGGACGGGGGGTGGGAGCCAAGAACATGGCAGAGGAGTCAGCGCCCGGAGGGACGGGGGGGGGGGCCAAGAACATGGCAGAGGAGTCACCGCCCGGAGGGACGGGGGGGGGAGCCAGGAACATGGCAGAGGAGTCACCGCCCGGAGGGACGGGGGGTGGGGAGCCAAGAACATGGCAGAGGAGTCAGCGCCCGGAGGGACGGGGGGGGAGCCAAGAACATGGCAGAGGAGTCACCGCCCGGAGGGACGGGGGGGGGGGAGCCAAGAACATGGCAGAGGAGTCAGCGCCCGGAGGGACGGGGGGGGGGAGCCAGGAACATGGCAGAGGAGTCACCGCCCGGAGGGACGGGGGGGGGGGGAGCCAAGAACATGGCAGAGGAGTCAGCGCCCGGAGGGACGGGGGGGGGGAGCCAGGAACATGGCAGAGGAGTCACCGCCCGGAGGGACGGGGGGGGGGAGCCAGGAACATGGCAGAGGAGTCACCGCCCGGAGGGACGGGGGGGGGAGCCAAGAACATGGCAGAGGAGTCACCGCCCGGAGGGACGGGAGGGGGGGGGAGCCAAGAACATGGCAGAGGAGTCACCGCCCGAAGGGAAGGGGGGGGGAGCCAAGAACATGGCAGAGGAGTCAGCGCCCGGAGGGACGGGGGGGGGGGGAGCCAAGAACATGGCAGAGGAGTCAGCGCCCGGAGGGACGGGGGGGGGAGCCAAGAACATGGCAGAAGAGTCAGCGCCCGGAGGGACGGGGGGGGGGAGCCAGGAACATGGCAGAGGAGTCACCGCCCGGAGGGACGGGGGGGGGGAGCCAGGAACATGGCAGAGGAGTCACCGCCCGGAGGGACGGGGGGGGGGGGGAGCCAAGAACATGGCAGAGGAGTCACCGCCCGGAGGGACGGGGGGGGGGGAGCCAAGAACATGGCAGAGGAGTCACCGCCCGGAGGGGACGGGGGGGGGGGGGAGCCAAGAACATGGCAGAGGAGTCAGCGCCCGGAGGGACGGGGGGGGGAGCCAGGAACATGGCAGAGAAGTCACCGCCCGGAGGGACGGGGGGGGGAGCCAGGAACATGGCAGAGGAGTCACCGCCCGGAGGGACGGGGGGGGGGAGCCAAGAACATGGCAGAGGAGTCACCGCCCGGAGGGACGGGGGGGGGAGCCAAGAACATGGCAGAGGAGTCACCGCCCGGAGGGGACGGGGGGGGGGGAGCCAAGAACATGGCAGAGGCGTCACCGCCCGGAGGGACGGGGGAGGGGAGCCAAGAACATGGCAGAGGAGTCACCGCCCGGAGGGACGGGGGGGGGGAGCCAAGAACATGGCAGAGGCGTCACCGCCCGAGGGACGGGGGAGGGGAGCCAAGAACATGGCAGAGGAGTCAGCGCCCGGAGGGACGGGGGGGGGGGAGCCAAGAACATGGCAGAGGCGTCACCGCCCGGAGGGACGGCGGGGGGGGGGAGCCAGGAACATGGCAGAGGAGTCAGCGCCCGGAGGGACGGGGGGGGAGCCAAGAACATGGCAGAGGAGTCACCGCCCGGAGGGACGGGGGGGGGGGGAGCCAAGAACATGGCAGAGGAGTCACCGCCCGGAGGGACGGGGGAGGGGGGAGCCAGGAACATGGCAGAGAAGTCACCGCCCGGAGGGACGGGGGGGGTGGAGCCAGGAACATGGCAGAGGAGTCACCGCCCGGAGGGACGGGGGGGGGGGAGCCAGGAACATGGCAGAGGAGTCAGCGCCCGGAGGGACGGGGGGGGGAGCCAGGAACATGGCAGAGGAGTCACCGCCCGGAGGGACGGGGGGGGGAGCCAGGAACATGGCAGAGGAGTCACCGCCCGGAGGGACGGGGGGGGGGGGGGAGCCAAGAACATGGCAGAGGAGTCAGCGCCCGGAGGGACGGGGGGGGGGAGCCAAGAACATGGCAGAGGAGTCACCGCCCGGAGGGACGGGGGGGGGGAGCCAGGAACATGGCAGAGGAGTCACCGCCCGGAGGGACGGGGGGGGGGAGCCAAGAATATGGCAGAGGAGTCACCGCCCGGAGGGACGGAGGGGGGAGCAAAGAACATGGCAGAGGAGTCACCGCCCGGAGGGACGGGGGGGGGAGCCAAGAACATGGCAGAGGAGTCACCGCCCGGAGGGACGGGGGGGGGGGAGCCAAGAACATGGCAGAGGAGTCAGCGCCCGGAGGGACGGGTGGGGGGGAGCCAGGAACATGGCAGAGGAGTCAGCGCCCGGAGGGACGGGGGAGGGGAGCCAAGAACATGGCAAAGGAGTCACCGTCCGGAGGGACGGGGGGGGGGAGCCAGAACATGGCAGAGGAGTCACCGCCCGGAGGGACGGGGGGGGGGAGCCAGGAACATGGCAGAGGAGTCAGCGCCCGGAGGGACGGGGGAGGGGAGCCAAGAACATGGCAGAAGGAGTCACCGTCCGGAGGGACGGGGGGGGGGAGCCAAGAACATGGCAGAGGAGTCAGCGCCCGGAGGGACGGGGGGGGGGGAGCCAGGAACATGGCAGAGGAGTCACCGCCCGGAGGGACGGTGGGGGGGAGCCAAGAACATGGCAGAGGAGTCACCGCCCGGAGGGACGGGGGGGGGGGGAGCCAAGAACATGGCAGAGGAGTCACCGCCCGGAGGGACGGGGGGGGGGGAGCCAAGAACATGGCAGAGGAGTCACCGCCCGGAGGGACGGGGGGGGGGAGCCAAGAACATGGCAGAGGAGTCACCGCCCGGAGGGACGGGGGGGGGGGGAGCCAGGAACATGGCAGAGGAGTCACCGCCCGGAGGGACGGGGGGGGGGGAGCCAGGAACATGGCAGAGGAGTCAGCGCCCGGAGGGACGGGGGAGGGAGCCAAGAACATGGCAAAGGAGTCACCGTCCCGGAGGGACGGGGGGGGGGAGCCAAGAACATGGCAGAGGAGTCAGCCGCCCGGAGGGACGGGGGGGGGGGAACCAAGAACATGGCAGAGGAGTCAGCGCCCGGAGGGACGGGGGGGGGAGCCAAGAACATGGCAGAGGAGTCAGGCGCCCGGAGGGGACGGGGGGGGGGAACCAAGAACATGGCAGAGGAGTCACCGCCCGGAGGGGACGGGGGGGGGAGCCAAGAACATGGCAGAGGAGTCAACGCCCGGAGGGACGGGGGGGGGGGATCCAGGAACATGGCAGAGGAGTCACCGCCCGGAGGGACGGGGGGGGGGGAGCCAGGAACATGGCAGAGGGAGTCAGCGCCCGG
>OZ025256.1:35867920-36001977 GCA_964019135.1 Arenicola marina | reverse complement strand
GAACATGGCAAAGGAGTCACCGTCCGGAGGGACGGGGGGGGGGAGCCAGGAACATGGCAGAGGAGTCACCGCCCGGAGGGACGGGGGGGGGGAGCCAGGAACATGGCAGAGGAGTCAGCGCCCGGAGGGACGGGGGAGGGGAGCCAAGAACATGGCAAAGGAGTCACCGTCCGGAGGGACGGGGGGGGGAGCCCAAGAACATGGCAGAGGAGTCAGCGCCCGGAGGGACGGGGGGGGGGGGGAGCCAGGAACATGGCAGAGGAGTCACCGCCCGGAGGGACGGTGGGGGGGAGCCAAGAACATGGCAGAGGAGTCACCGCCCGGAGGGACGGGGGGGGGAGCCAAGAACATGGCAGAGGAGTCACCGCCCGGAGGGACGGGGGGGGGGGAGCCAAGAACATGGCAGAGGAGTCACCGCCCGGAGGGACGGGGGGGGGGAGCCAAGAACATGGCAGAGGAGTCACCGCCGGAGGGACGGGGGGGGGGAGCCAGGAACATGGCAGAGGAGTCACCGCCCGGAGGGACGGGGGGGGGGAGCCAGGAACATGGCAGAGGAGTCAGCGCCCGGAGGGACGGGGGAGGGGAGCCAAGAACATGGCAAAGGAGTCACCGTCCGGAGGGACGGGGGGGGAGCCAAGAACATGGCAGAGGAGTCACCGCCCGGAGGGACGGGGGGGGGAACCAAGAACATGGCAGAGGAGTCAGCGCCCGGAGGGACGGGGGGGGAGCCAAGAACATGGCAGAGGAGTCAGCGCCCGGAGGGACGGGGGGGGGGAACCAAGAACATGGCAGAGGAGTCACCGCCCGGAGGGACGGGGGGGGGAGCCAAGAACATGGCAGAGGAGTCAACGCCCGGAGGGACGGGGGGGGGATCCAGGAACATGGCAGAGGAGTCACCGCCCGGAGGGACGGGGGGGGGGAGCCAGGAACATGGCAGAGGAGTCAGCGCCCGGAGGGACGGGGGGGGGAGCCAAGAACATGGCAGAGGAGTCACCGCCCGGAGGGACGGGAGGGGAGCCAGGAACATGGCAGAGGAGTCACCGCCCGGAGGGACGGGGGGGGGGAGCCAAGAACATGGCAGAGGAGTCAGCGCCCGGAGGGACGGGGGGGGGGAGCCAGGAACATGGCAGAGGAGTCACCGCCCGGAGGGACGGGGGAGGGGGGAGCCAGGAACATGGCAGAGGAGTCACCGCCCGGAGGGACGGGGGGGGGGGGGAGCCAGGAACATGGCCGAGGAGTCACCGCCCGGAGGGACGGGGGGTGGGAGCCAGGAACACGGCAGAGGAGTCCCCGCCCGGAGGGACGGGGGGGGAGCCAGGAACATGGCAGAGGAGTCACCGCCCGGAGGGACGGTGGGGGGGGGGGAGCCAAGAACATGGCAGAGGAGTCAGCGCCCGGAGGGACGGGGGGGGGCCAAGAACATGGTGGAGGAGTCACCGCCCGGAGGGACGGGGGGGGGGGGGAAGCCAGGAACATGGCAGAGGAGTCACCGCCCGGAGGGACGGGGGGGGGGAGCCAAGAACATGGCAGGGGAGTCAGCGCCCGGAGGGACGGGGGGGGGGAGCCAGGAACATGGCAGAGGAGTCACCGCCCGGAGGGACGGGGGGGGGGGAGCCAGGAACATGGCAGAGGAGTCACCGCCCGGAGGGACGGGGGGGGGGGGAGCCAGGAACATGGCAGAGGAGTCAGCGCCCGGAGGGACGGGGGGGTGGGGAGCCAAGAACATGGCAGAGGAGTCAGCGCCCGGAGGGACGGGCGGGGGAGCCAAGAACATGGCAGAGGAGTCACCGCCCGGAGGGACGGGGGGGGGGGAGCCAGGAACATGGCAGAGGAGTCACCGCCCGGAGGGACGGGGGGGGGAGCCAAGAACATGGCAGAGGAAGGTCACCGCCCGGAGGGACGGGGGGGGGGGGGGGAGCCAAGAACATGGCAGAGGAGTCACCGCCCGAAGGGACGGGGGGGGGAGCCAAGAACATGGCAGAGGAGTCACCGCCCGGAGGGACGGGGGGGGGGAGCCAGGAACATGGCAGAGGAGTCACCGCCCGGAGGGGACGGGGGGGGGGGGGGAGCCAGGAACATGGCAGAGGAGTCAGCGCCCGGAGGGACGGGGGAGGGGAGCCAAGAACATGGCAAAGGAGTCACCGTCCGGAGGGACGGGGGGGGGGAGCCAAGAACATGGCAGAGGAGTCAGCGCCCGGAGGGACGGGGGGGGGGGGGAGCCAAGAACATGGCAGAGGAGTCACCGCCCGGAGGGACGGGGGGGGGGGAGCCAAGAACATGGCAGAGGAGTCAGCGCCCGGAGGGACGGGGGAGGGAGCCAGGAACATGGCAGAGGAGTCACCGCCCGGAGGGACGGGGGGGGGGAGCCAGGAACATGGCAGAGGAGTCAGCGCCCGGAGGGACGGGGGGGGGGGGGAGCCAAGAACATGGCAGAGGAGTCACCGCCCGGAGGGACGGGGGGGGGAGCCAGGAACATGGCAGAGGAGTCACCGCCCGGAGGGACGGGGGGGGGGGAGCCAAGAACATGGCAGAGGAGTCAGCGCCCGGAGGGACGGGGGGGTGGGGGGAGCCAGGAACATGGCAGAGGAGTCACCGCCCGGAGGGACGGGGGAGGGGGGAGCCAGGAACATGGCAGAGGAGTCACCGCCCGGAGGGACGGGGGGGGGGGGAGCCAGGAACATGGCCGAGGAGTCACCGCCCGGAGGGACGGGGGGGGGAGCCAGGAACACGGCAGAGGAGTCCCCGCCCGGAGGGACGGGGGGGGGAGCCAAGAACATGGCAGAGGAGTCACCGCCCGGAGGGACGGTGGGGGGGGGGAGCCAAGAACATGGCAGAGGAGTCAGCGCCCGGAGGGACGGGGGGGGGCCAAGAACATGGCAGAGGAGTCACCGCCCGGAGGGACGGGGGGGGGAGCCAGGAACATGGCAGAGGAGTCACCGCCCGGGGGGACGGGGGGGGAGCCAGGAACATGGCAGAGGAGTCACCGCCCGGAGGGACGGGGGGGGGAGCCAGGAACATGGCAGAGGAGTCAGCGCCCGGAGGGACGGGGGGGTGGGGAGCCAAGAACATGGCAGAGGAGTCACCGCCCGGAGGGACGGGGGGGGGAGCCAGGAACATGGCAGAGGAGTCAGCGCCCGGAGGGACGGGGGGGGGCCAAGAACATGGCAGAGGAGTCAGCGCCCGGAGGGACGGGGGGGGGAGCCAGGAACATGGCAGAGGAGTCACCGCCCGGAGGGACGGGGGGGGGAGCCAGGAACATGGCAGAGGAGTCAGCGCCCGGAGGGACGGGGGGGTGGGGAGCCAAGAACATGGCAGAGGAGTCACCGCCCGGAGGGACGGGGGGGGGGAGCCAGGAACATGGCAGAGGAGTCAGCGCCCGGAGGGACGGGAGTGGGGGGGGGGAGCCAAGAACATGGCAGAGGAGTCAGCGCCCGGAGGGACGGGGGGGGGGGGAGCCAAGAACATGGCAGAGGAGTCACCGCCCGGAGGGACGGGGGTGGGGAGCCAGGAACATGGCAGAGGAGTCAGCGCCCGGAGGGACGGGGGGGGGCGGGGAGCCAAGAACATGGCAGAGGAGTCACCGCCCGGAGGGACGGGGGAGGGGGGAGCCAAGAACATGGCAGAGGAGTCAGCGCCCGGAGGGACGGGGGGGCGGAGCCAAGAACATGGCAGAGGAGTCACCGCCCGGAGGGACGGGTGGGGGGGCAACATCAGCTCTTGAAATTCATCTACTTTTTCTCAGACACTGACTTATTGCGTATTTGATAAACCTTGCTTTAGTGTTTCGGTAATCGTATTTACAGGTGAATGGCTGTCTGATATCGTAGAACCGACTCTTAGTCGTCACAATGACATGTGTCCTCAAGGTGATATTCTTCAACAGCCTGCAATTCGGACTGAACTGTAACACTGTAAGGTCACTAAGTTTGGTTAGGCCGTTACGTATCTAACGTTACTGTTAATAAGTTCTTATTGAGAAACGATTTAGACAATTCTTTGATTCGTGCATATGTGTGTAGCGTGCGTTATGGCCATGTGTATGGCGTGCGTTATGGCCATGTTGAAGGCGTGCGTCATGGCCATGTTGAAGGCGTGCGTTATGGCCATGTGTATGGCGTGCGTTATGGCCATGTGTATGGCGTGCGTTATGGCCATGTGTATGGCGTGCGTTATGGCCATGTTGAAGGCGTGCGTTATGGCCATGTGTATGGCGTGCGTTATGGCCATGTGTATGGCGTGCGTCATGGCCATGTTGAAGGCGTGCGTTATGGCCATGTGTATGGCGTGCGTTATGGCCATGTGTATGGCGTGCGTTATGGCCATGTTGAAGGCGTGCGTCATGGCCATGTGTATGGCGTGCGTCATGGCCATATGTATGGCGTGCGTTATGGCCATGTGTATGGCGTGCGTTATGGCCATGTGTATGGCGTGCGTTATGGCCATGTTGAAGGCGTGCGTTATGGCCATGTGTATGGCGTGCGTTATGGCCATGTTGAAGGCGTGCGTCATGGCCATGTGTATGGCGTGCGTTATGGCCATGTGTATGGCGTGCGTTATGGCCATGTGTATGGCGTGCGTTATGGCCATGTGTATGGCGTGCGTTATGGCCATGTGTATGGCGTGCGTCATGGCCATGTTGAAGGCGTGCGTTATGGCCATGTGTATGGCGTGCGTTATGGCCATGTGTATGGCGTGCGTTATGGCCATGTGTATGGCGTGCGTTATGGCCATGTGTATGGCGTGCGTTATGGCCATGTGTATGGCGTGCGTTATGGCCATGTTGAAGGCGTGCGTTATGGCCATGTGTATGGCGTGCGTTATGGCCATATGTATGGCGTGGAGCGCGAACAGAACGAATTTAAAATCAGTGTGGCTTTTTATCGACTTGCGTGCAAAGCGGCTCATTTGCAATTGTTCAGTTGAAATTTTCCGTTCAGATTGATAATGGAAATGTCCTTTCACATTGTTATGAAAACACTGAATAGATCAAGCAACGCGTCCAGGTTATTTCCACTGAGGCATAACTTAAAGCATTTAAGTCTCTTCCATACATTTTATCAGGAAACATATCGGCAAATAGCCTGAAAAACAAGACGTTACTGTCGTAAGACAGTTGACAATGGGAGTGCACATAGCAAACGGAAGGGCCACTCGGTGAATTCAGGCCTATCGTTAGCGGCATCGGTTTATTTTTATGGGTCAAAACTGATGAGAATAAAAACAAAAAGAACTTTTACACAGACTTCGCTGAGAGCCTGACTATGTACTGCAAGCTTACCCAGTAACTACCGGTAACTAGTGATACACCGTGATCCAACTTAAGACGAAGACACTTCATTCTCACCAGAACACAACACACGTATCAACCCCGTTAATTGCTCCCTTGCTCTCTATTGGCTACTCTATCAGAGTAACAGTCGCACCCACCTCTGGCCTTTTAGTCGGATCGAAATAACAAAAACACTATAGACACTTTCCGCAGCGAGACTAACAGTCACATCGATTGTCTCACCCCCCTCTAGGTACCAATGAAAACAAGCCACCGTAAGATGCTGCCACCGTGGGGCACAGAATAACGTTAAATTGCTCAACGCACAACCTAATGTCGAGGTTAACAGATCACATAAACCAAAGGGAAAGGTGCATAAGATAAAATACAGCCACGGCTGTAACCAGTGGAACAAGGCCAACACCAATTAAAACCCTACACCATATCGAGAATATTCCGGCCAGCTAATTTGTCAAGGATCAACATTTAAATCACTGTGTAATTTAATAGAACCGCATCACCATAATACACAACAATAGAAATCCTGAAATAATATTTTCATTTCAGATTTTATTCATATGTCTTCCGTTAAAGTAGTGCATACATCATAGTTGCAGAAATCCGTCTTCACTTCGCCTGGTGTGACAAATAAGCCTTAAAGCGTTAAAAACACCACAATGCTAATACAAGTGGCATACCGTAGGCTCCTTCCAATGGCACGTAGCACTTTTATTTTACAATATTTACCGTAGATACCTTACAACACTGGTATGTTATTTACATACTTTTGGAACTGATACTGTCGAATCCACTTGTCTTATTAATATTGATATGTTAGAAGTAGGTAACTGTGGCATGGTCTGTCTCAGGTTACCTCTAGTATCAATCAGTATTTCCGGGATAATGCCGACCCGATGCACCAGTTCTTCTTGTTCTTGCAACTCCTTGTGTCTGTTGGGCCAAGCGGTGCACGAGCATTCTGTCTGTCATCCATTCTGACTTTGTTTCCCTTGACCTTGTATTGTGTTAGAGATCCATACTTAAGAACTATTGCACCTCTCTGTCAGATACGGGGCTGACGCGTGGTTCAGAGTGGCGTAACAAGTTGTCAGCAGTAGTAATGAGGTCTGCATGTGTCATAACGTTACTTCAGCTATACTGAAGTCATGCTTTACGTTAACGTGACAAAGGGAAAACATGATATCGATTCATTTTGGCATTGGTGCAACGGAATACTTTCAACTGGGTTGTCTGAGTACGTTAGAAGTCACGCCACCCGCTTGCTGGGGATTAAGGGAAAAATATATTTACAATGTCACATTATGGTATCACCATAACCACATTATGGTATCACCATAATACCAATATCTTTCACTGTGATGGCCACCAAAGCATTTTAAAATTTTGTTGTCTAAAATAACTTGTTTGAACCCTTGAAACATGTTTGTATCATTAAGCTTCTATTGCAGACGGCTTGCTTGTCTGAAGGACAACTCCACAATGCCCTTCGCGGTAGCCACAACAATGCGGTCTGTGCTCCTGGTCTGCACAGGCTTGTCGGGTCAGTGGCATCCAATAGTCCCCAACACGCAGAGTATCGCTCCCACAATATTGCCTGAAATAGCTTGGTTTGGTTTTACAGAAGTTACTTTTATCGTATTGAAAGTGACTGATAAACTGAGGGGGCAGGGTACCTTTTCTTACGTGTTATTTCTTTTTCGCCTTGTTGTTTATAATATCGCTATTATAAACAAACAAGACCATAAGCTGGTCCACATCCCAAGAGCAAAAATCGGCAGCCAACTTTAACTGAAACTGAGATATGGCAACATTAATATTAACAATGCAGGACGTTAGTGACCTAATCGTTATAAATGCAATATGACAGAAGTGGCACACTAACATTATTCACGTCTCTAACAAAACCTTGGCTCGATAATGTGATAATTAAGTGAAGGCCCCAAATAGTCCACAACAGTCTTTGCACATGCTACATTAATTAGAATAGAATTTTCTCATAAAAGTTAGAAATTTGAGAAAACTCTTTTTCAATTTGGATTTTGTGATGGCTAAGCTATAGTGATGGATATTCAGAGTCAGGTAGCCACTAGCCTTTTCCAATGGTAATCTACGTGGTGTGATGACACATTAAGTGGTGTGTCTTCTGGTCTCTCCAGCCTACTTCCCTCTGATGGCCAACACCAACGAGACCTCCGCCCTGGGTCTCTGCCAGGGCAACGACGACTTCCGGTGTGACGTCACGCAGTGTATCAAAAAGAATCTCCTCTGTAATGGAGTCAGCGAGTGTCGCAATGGGAGGGATGAGCACGTGTCTCTCTGCGGTGAGTGAGGCGCACATTGGTCACTTACACTTATTGGACAGGGGCCGTATTCATAATCGCCACTTATGCTACGCCACTAGACTTAACGCTAAGTGGAATATTTGTCGAGCGATTATCGGGTTCAAAATACATGCATACGGCCCCTGAGCATTAGCCGTGAGAAATACATGGAACTCTATGTTTGGGTTTAAAAATGAGAGAAAAGAAGAATCTTAATGGACCATTTGATCCTAGGCATCAAGCTCCAAGGGAGTGGCGGACTGTGTGGAGTACTATAGTACACATAGTTCGTGTCAGACTCAAGGATGAAAGATAGGATCAAGTAAAGCGTATGCTGAAAACATACAACTATTGTGTTGCATTTGCGTCTACGCACTGCACTTCGGGTTCAATCGTCTATCTCGACGAGGTTTCGTCGTAGGTTTCTTTACTAATGTTACAATGACATGAAGCAGTGGATGTGTCGCTCTTCGTAGGATGCACACTTGGTGAGTTCCAGTGTAACGCCACTGTCTGCATCGACCTGTTCAAACGGTGTGACGGACGCGGCGACTGCCAAGACGACTCGGACGAGCAAAAATGCGGTTAGTGTTTATTATTGCGTCATCCCGTCGTCCTCGACAGTATGGGTGTAATTTGCCGACGTACATAACGATACTAACGTTATAATGCATTGGTGCTCTCGTTCATACAGTCCGTAGTACGCAGCATTAAAGCAATGGTTGGGTCGATCTAAATCGAATTATATTGTTGACACTTCCCTTAGCAAACATTTCATAGCAGTTTTATAGAAAACTGTATAGAAGTATGATTTTCTAGAGAACGTTTGTACATAATTCTATAGAACAATTATTTCCTATAGAACGTGATGAGATAAAATTAATTTCCATAGAATATGCAGGGATACTTCTATAAGCCATTGGTTTCTATAGAACTTACATAGAGAAAATATTTCGACATGGCAATTTTTGCCTCTGTTTCCGGTTATGATCGGGTACGTTTGCAGGTTTGTATATGTACTCTTTATGTCAAAGAATACATGAAGGTAATTCTCTCTTCCAAGATTTATAACGAGAATCATGGCATTAATTTCAGACATCATCATATCTTACAGAATTTTCATAAAAATTATTCTAAATGGTTATATCGATTTTTCTATGGATATTCTAAACGTTTTGCCATAGAGCTGCCATTGAGTCTCTATAGAATTTCTAAACGTTTTACCATATTATTCCTAAGGAATTTCCATTGAGTTTCCATAGAACTGTCAATAGAGATTCCACACCAACCTTATAACTGACCGCACGCATAACCACGAGCCTTCGATGTACGACGCGTACTGCGTCAAGCGAACCAGCGGATTGAGGAATTCTAGCACATATTCTGTAAGAATACTCCCAGAAGCGATATGTGAAGCAATACCGACGGCACGACACTATTTAAAGAGATATTCGACGATTTATACTTTGCATTTAAAGTGTTCGTGCCACGGGATTTGGTCTTGCTCAGAGTTCACTTTGTTTAGAAAGATAAACAAATAAACATTTGATTTAATGGGAGTTCACAGTTTTTATTGCACGGTATCGCTATAAACGCGTTCGTCAAAGTGACAAAGTGAGGTCCGGCGTGTTTATATCTGGGTGCATTGCAACTGAGCGTTATTTAAACATTCCCCAATAATGTCACAAAATTCACAGGTGAGCTTTGATGCAGTGCGTAGACATCTGTTGTCGAGTGCGTGTATTGTTTGTTATGTTTAAGTGACTTTGGTTAAGCGTTTGAGTTCAAGCCAATGACCAGAGAAAATCTGAGTATCACTGTAAAAGCACATGCGTTTCTATTGACATTTGACGTCACTTTCCTCACTCGCAGAATTGAAATTGGTAGGTACGAAAAAAAGTGGAAAAAGTATGCCCTTCTACTATTGGGGCGTTATAGCTCAATAATATAAGCGTGGAAACACAGAAAATTAATATGAGCTAAGGTTGTTTTGGCGTGGCACCAACTGTTTAAGGGACGCTGGAAGCCTTGTCGGCATATTGGCTTTCGCCCCTGTTCCCTGCTGCGAAGTGAGAATAGCGACGGAGCCAATCCCTTGGACAATAACATTAGCAGCATGAGGTGCGAAGGTCTGCCCAACAGGCCGTGCCCGTTCAGCCGAGACGGAGCTGATGTTGAACTCACATAGCTCGACCTTGAACTCTGCACCGCGACGTGCGCTTTCTTTAGAAACTCTATGGAAACTCTATGAATACTCAATGGAAATACTATAAAAACTCTATGGAAATTCTAGGGAACTCTATTCAGGACGCTTTAACCACTTTTGGTCATATCGCGCCAATGGCAGAAGGAAGGGAGAGTGGAGCCATGTCTCCGAGGTAACCCCCTACTCTTGGCGAAGAAGGACAGGGGATCTTTATCGTGCGACCACACAGACATGACCACAGTGGGGCTCGAACCATCGACCCACGTGCCGTTAGGCTCTCATGTGGCCAGACCACTCACGGCGAGCGCTATAACCAAATGAGCTACCGGATCGGCCCTGAAAACTCTATGGTTGGTTGTATATTCAGGACGCTTTAACCATTTTTGGTCATATCGCGTCAATGGGAGAAGGAAGGGAGAGCGGAGCCATGTCCCCGGGGGTAACCCCCTACTCTTTACGAAGAAGGACATGGGGTCTTCATCCTGCGACCACACAGACATGGCCACAGCGGGGCTCGAACCATCGATCCACGTGTCATTAGGCTCGCAGGTGACCAGAGAACTCAATGCGAGCGCTCTAGCCCAATGCGCTACCGGGCTGCCCCCTGGAAACTATGAAAATTCTATGGAAAATCTATTGAAACTATGGAAGCTCTAATGGAAACTCTATGGAAATTCTATGGCAACTCTATGGAAATTCTATGGCAACTCTATGGCAACTCTATGGCAACTCTATGGCAACTCTATGGAAAAACGTTTATAATTTCCCTAGATGTTGAAGAAAACATCATAATTCACGTAACTTTATATTGTTCTTCCCACTCAGTAGTGTGCAAACCTTATAGTGTCACATCTGGAGGCATGACGTATGGAGTTTGATGATGTCAGTGTTAGTCACGACATTTTTGGCAATAAGGTCCTCCATAATGCTTATGCCCTCATTGTTACAGTACAACCATCATCTGTCGGACAGCGGCACTCATTTACCCAACAGACATATTACCGCTCATATTCACCAACAAGTGCTATATATCCAACCTCTTGCCATATAAATACCAGACGGTCAAGCAGAGCGTGAGAAGGAAGACGAAAATCGTGGTTATGGGACCAATTCGACTATGTTAAGACCCATTTCCTGACGTTGGCGTGGCACGCCGTCAGTCATTTGGCGTATCGAGGCTTTATAGTGGGCTTGGCCATGTTAAAGTGTGATTATTTACTAGCGTCCAAACTACTACTTCGATTTTGATGCAACTTGGCAAAGGTGATGCCAGTAATATGGGTACATATTCCACCAAATATGAGTCATCTACCTGCATTTATGCAGTCACAGCAATTTTCTTGCACTTTCGGCAATGTCAAAATTAAGCATCCAATAACTCGAAAACTATAAATGAAAGATGAAATCTAAGGTCACATTGCTTTGCGCCTGTCTTTGAAGAATACTTTTGAAAACAAATCGCGAATCTCTAGACAAAATATTAACGAAGTTACGCGGAAAACATGATTCGTAACGTTGACCTTGACATTGGAAGCGTGACCTTGATCAATACAGTACTTTGCGCCCAAATACTAATGTCATGTCTCACGCAAAGTGCCGTTTGGCTGACATGTCCCATTCATGGAGAAATTGAGGAGGCCTGGTTCCCGCCAAAATGCGCCCGTAGGGTCCCATGTTACACTTTGCGAATTTTTAACAGAAAAACCATTTATGCGATTTGCACAAATGAAAGACGATGTAAAAGGCCCAATACGTGAAATAATTTTCAGCGTGGTTAAATGAAAACTGCGAACGTTATAGCGATTTTCCCGATTTTTGATCCTATCTTTCAATGGTTAAGCGAAGTTCCTGTGACCTTGACCTTTGACCTACATGACCCATCTACGAACTTAGCCTGACGATGGTCGTTCCGCATCTTTTTGTGAATTGGGAAGTCGATATCTTAATGCATTCGAAAGATAATGCGTTACGTTACAAACAGACAGCCATACAGACATACAGACTTACATACAGAGTAACCAAACACACCGACATAAGACAAATATCGAAGATTTTAGTCTTAACAAAGCCAAAGCAATATCAAGCAATATAACCAATGTCGCCTTTCCATGTTGTTACTGCTAAATGGACTACTTTTGGTAGCCGTCTGGGCCAGCTGTAGTTTGACTGTTAACAGTATTTGTAGAAAACCCATCCTATAACTGTGTACTCTTCTAGACCTCGGCACCATATGCCAAGATGGGAAGCCCCATTTCACCAAACATGTCCAAAACTACTGTAGCAGTAGCCATAAAAGCCCCATTACACATTTATCTGTCTAATGGACCAGTCTCCCGCTTCTGAGTGCAATACGACATTGTCTCATCTAAATTTACTTCCATTTCTATGGACGCACAGTTTTCATGATAATGAATCAATCTGATGCTACTGTCTTTCCAAGCAATTATCCAAATGCGATATTCCAGTCACGTATGCACCATACAATGGGCCTCAGGCCTTTTATGTACGAATAAACTCACTTATATGTATGGCATGGGAAATAAACATCCAAGCCAGTTCAATAGCTTGGATACGATGGATAGAAACAGAGTACTTTACCACCCTGTCCATAGAGCGGTATCAGATTCATCATACCCATAGCTTTGATCAAGATACAAATGGAGATTTGTATTGAATTATTTCGTAAGCGTTTGAGAAATCTATGGACCGGCCGCTTTCTAACATACATGTCTGCAGTAATATGGACTGTTAATACTTGGAGAGTTCCTACATACACTTCACCCCAGTTACACCCGGACAGAGAATTAGACACGTCTTTTCCAATTGGTTCACTACTTTATGAATGGGACTTTATTTCTTATTGCCCGTTATTTTATTTTGCAGAAACGCACATATGTCTACCGTCTCAGATCAAGTGCGACAATCATCTCTGCATTCCACGAGATTTTCAGTGTAATTTTAGGGATGACTGCGGAGATAACTCAGATGAGGAATCATGTGGTGAGTGGGCGCCATCTTGAATATCCCTCTATCACACGTGTCGGTCGTGCCCATCCCTCTATCACAAGTGTCGGTCGTGTACATCCCTCTATCACTCACAGTGTCGGTCGTGTACATCCCTCTATCACAGTGTCGGTCGTGTACATCCCTCTATCACACGTGTCGGTCGTGTACATCCATCTATCACACGTGTCGGTCGTGTACATCCCCCTATCACAAGTGTCGGTCGTACACATCCCTCTATCACAAGTGTCGGTCGTACACATCCCTCTATCACACGTGTCGATCGTGTACATCCCTCTATCACAGTGTCGATCGTGTACATCCCTCTATCACAGTGTCGGTCGTGTACATCCCTCTATCACACGTGTCTGTCGTGTACATCCCTCTATCACAAGTGTCGATCGTGTACATCCCTTTATCACAGTGTCGGTCGTGTACATCCCTCTATCACAAGTGTCGGTCGTGTGCATCCCTCTATCACACGTGTCGGTCGTGTACATCCCTCTATCACAAGTGTCGGTCGTGTACATCCCTCTATCACAAGTGTCGGTCGTGTACATCCCTCTAACACAAGTGTCGGTCGTGTACATCCCTCTATCACAAGTGTCGGTCGTGTACATCCCTCTATCACAGTGTCGGTCGTGCCCATCCCTCTATCACAAGTGTCGATCGTGTACATCCCTCTATCCCAAGTGTCGATCGTGTACATCCCTTTATCACAGTGTCGGTCGCGTACATCCCTCTATTACAAGTGTCGATCGTGTACATCCCTCTATCACAGCGTCGGCCGTGCCCATCCCTCTATCACAGTGTCGGTCCTGTACATCCCTCTATCACAAGTGTCGGTCGTGTACATCCCTCTATCACAAGTGTCGATCGTGTACATCCCTCTATCACAAGTGTCGATCGTGTACATCCCTCTATCACAAGTGTCGGTCGTGTACATCCCTCTATCACAAGTGTCGGTCGTGCCCATCCCTCTATCACAGTGTCGGTCGTGTGCATCCCTCTATCACAAGTGTCGGTCGTGCCCATCCCTCAATCACAGTGTCGATCGTGTACATCCCTTTATCACAGTGTCGATCGTGTACATCCCTCTATCACAAGTGTCGGGCGTGTACATCCCTCTGTCACAGTGTCGGTCGTGTACATCCCTCTATCACAAGTGTCGATCGTGTACATCCCTCTGTCACAGTGTCGGTCGTGTACATCCCTCTATCACACGTGTCGATCGTGTACATCCCTCTATCACACGTGTCGGTCGTGTACATCCCTCTGTCACAGTGTCGGTCGTGTACATCCCTCTATCACACGAGTCGGTCGTGTACATCCCTCTATCACACGTGTCGATCGTGTACATCCCTCTATCACAGTGTCGGTCGTGTACATCCCTCTATCACACGTGTCGGTCGTGTACATCCCTCTATCACAGTGTCGGTCGTGTACATCCCTCTATCACACGTGTCGGTCGTGTACATCCCTCTATCACAGTGTCGATCCTGTACATCCCTCTATCACAGTGTCGGTCGTGTACATCCCTCTATCACACGTGTCGATCGTGTACATCCCTCTATCACACGTGTCGGTCGTGTACATCCCTCTGTCACAGTGTCGGTCGTGTACATCCCTCTATCACACGTGTCGGTCGTGTACATCCCTCTATCACACGTGTCGATCGTGTACATCCCTCTATCACAGTGTCGGTCGTGTACATCCCTCTATCACACGTGTCGGTCGTGTGCATCCCTCTATCACACGTGTCGATCGTGTACATCCCTCTGTCACAGTGTCGGTCGTGTACATCCCTCTATCACAGTGTCGGTCGTGTACATCCCTCTATCACACGTGTCGGTCGTGTACATCCATCTATCACACGTGTCGGTCGTGTACATCCCCCTATCACAAGTGTCGGTCGTACACATCCCTCTATCACAAGTGTCGGTCGTACACATCCCTCTATCACACGTGTCGATCGTGTACATCCCTCTATCACAGTGTCGATCGTGTACATCCCTCTATCACAGTGTCGGTCGTGTACATCCCTCTATCACACGTGTCTGTCGTGTACATCTCTCTATCACAGTGTCGATCGTGTACATCCCTTTATCACAGTGTCGGTCGTGTACATCCCTCTATCACAAGTGTCGGTCGTGTGCATCCCTCTATCACACGTGTCGGTCGTGTACATCCCTCTATCACAAGTGTCGGTCGTGTACATCCCTCTATCACATATGTCGGTCGTGTACATCCCTCTAACACAAGTGTCGGTCGTGTACATCCCTCTATCACAAGTGTCGGTCGTGTACATCCCTCTATCACAGTGTCGGTCGTGCCCATCCCTCTATCACAAGTGTCGATCGTGTACATCCCTCTATCCCAAGTGTCGATCGTGTACATCCCTTTATCACAGTGTCGGTTGCGTACATCCCTCTATTACAAGTGTCGATCGTGTACATCCCTCTATCACAGCGTCGGCCGTGCCCATCCCTCTATCACAGTGTCGGTCCTGTACATCCCTCTATCACAAGTGTCGGTCGTGTACATCCCTCTATCACAAGTGTCGATCGTGTACATCCCTCTATCACAAGTGTCGGTTGTGTACATCCCTCTATCACAAGTGTCGGTCGTGCCCATCCCTCTATCACAGTGTCGGTCGTGTGCATCCCTCTATCACAAGTGTCGGTCGTGCCCATCCCTCTATCACAGTGTCGATCGTGTACATCCCTTTATCACAGTGTCGATCGTGTACATCCCTCTATCACAAGTGTCGGGCGTGTACATCCCTCTGTCACAGTGTCGGTCGTGTACATTCCTCTATCACAAGTGTCGATCGTGTACATCCCTCTATCACACGTGTCGGTCGTGTACATCCCTCTGTCACAGTGTCGGTCGTGTACATCCCTCTATCACACGTGTCGATCGTGTACATCCCTCTATCACACGTGTCGGTCGTGTACATCCCTCTGTCACAGTGTCGGTCGTGTACATCCTTCTATCACACGTGTCGGTCGTGTACATCCCTCTATCACACGTGTCGATCGTGTACATCCCTCTATCACAGTGTCGGTCGTGTACATCCCTCTATCACACGTGTCGATCGTGTACATCCCTCTATCACACGTGTCGGTCGTGTACATCCCTCTGTCACAGTGTCGGTCGTGTACATCCCTCTATCACACGTGTCGGTCGTGTACATCCCTCTATCACACGTGTCGGTCGTGTACATCCCTCTATCACACGTGTCGATCGTGTACATCCCTCTATCACAGTGTCGGTCGTGTACATCCCTCTATCACACGTGTCGGTCGTGTACATCCCTCTATCACAGTGTCGGTCGTGTACATCCCTCTATCACACGTGTCGGTCGTGTACATCCCTCTATCACAGTGTCGATCGTGTACATCCCTCTATCACAGTGTCGGTCGTGTACATCCCTCTATCACACGTGTCGATCGTGTACATCCCTCTATCACACGTGTCGGTCGTGTACATCCCTCTGTCACAGTGTCGGTCGTGTACATCCCTCTATCACACGTGTCGGTCGTGTACATCCCTCTATCACACGTGTCGATCGTGTACATCCCTCTATCACAGTGTCGGTCGTGTACATCCCTCTATCACACGTGTCGGTCGTGTGCATCCCTCTATCACACGTGTCGATCGTGTACATCCCTCTATCACACGTGTCGGTCGTGTACATCCATCTATCACACGTGTCGGTCGTGTACATCCCCCTATCACAAGTGTCGGTTGTACACATCCCTCTATCACAAGTGTCGGTCGTACACATCCCTCTATCACACGTGTCGATCGTGTACATCCCTCTATCACAGTGTCGATCGTGTACATCCCTCTATCACAGTGTCGGTCGTGTACATCCCTCTATCACACGTGTCTGTCGTGTACATCTCTCTATCACAGTGTCGATCGTGTACATCCCTTTATCACAGTGTCGGTCATGTACATCCCTCTATCACAAGTGTCGGTCGTGTGCATTCCTCTATCACACGTGTCGGTCGTGTACATCCCTCTATCACAAGTGTCGGTCGTGTACATCCCTCTATCACAAGTGTCGGTCGTGTACATCCCTCTAACACAAGTGTCGGTCGTGTACATCCCTCTATCACAAGTGTCGGTCGTGTACATCCCTCTATCACAGTGTCGGTCGTGCCCATCCCTCTATCCCAAGTGTCGATCGTGTACATCCCTCTATCCCAAGTGTCGATCGTGTACATCCCTTTATCACAGTGTCGGTCGCGTACATCCCTCTATTACAAGTGTCGATCGTGTACATCCCTCTATCACAGCGTCGGCCGTGCCCATCCCTCTATCACAGTGTCGGCCGTGCCCATCCCTCTATCACAAGTGTCGGTCGTGTACATCCCTCTATCACAAGTGTCGATCGTGTACATCCCTCTATCACAAGTGTCGGTTGTGTACATCCCTCTATCACAAGTGTCGGTCGTGCCCATCCCTCTATCACAGTGTCGGTCGTGTGCATCCCTCTATCACAAGTGTCGGTCGTGCCCATCCCTCTATCACAGTGTCGATCGTGTACATCCCTTTATCACAGTGTCGATCGTGTACATCCCTCTATCACAAGTGTCGGGCGTGTACATCCCTCTGTCACAGTGTCGGTCGTGTACATCCCTCTATCACAAGTGTCGATCGTGTACATCCCTCTGTCACAGTGTCGGTCGTGTACATCCCTCTATCACACGTGTCGATCGTGTACATCCCTCTATCACACGTGTCGGTCGTGTACATCCCTCTGTCACAGTGTCGGTCGTGTACATCCCTCTATCACACGTGTCGGTCGTGTACATCCCTCTATCACACGTGTCGATCGTGTACATCCCTCTATCACAGTGTCGGTCGTGTACATCCCTCTATCACACGTGTCGGTCGTGTACATCCCTCTATCACAGTGTCGGTCGTGTACATCCCTCTATCACACGTGTCGGTCGTGTACATCCCTCTATCACAGTGTCGATCGTGTACATCCCTCTATCACAGTGTCGGTCGTGTACATCCCTCTGTCACACGTGTCGATCGTGTACATCCCTCTATCACACGTGTCGGTCGTGTACATCCCTCTATCACACGTGTCGATCGTGTACATCCCTCTATCACACGTGTCGATCGTGTACATCCCTCTATCACAGTGTCGGTCGTGTACATCCCTCTATCACACGTGTCGATCGTGTACATCCCTCTGTCACAGTGTCGGTCGTGTACATCCCTCTATCACAAGTGTCGGTCGTGTACATCCCTCTATCACACGTGTCGGTCGTGTACATCCCTCTATCACAAGTGTCGGTCGTGTACATCCCTCTATCACAAGTGTCGGTCGTGTACATCACTCTAACACAAGTGTCGGTCGTGTACATCCCTCTATCACACGTGTCGATCGTGTACATCCCTCTATCACAGTGTCGGTCGTGTGCATCCCTCTATCACACGTGTCGATCGTGTACATCCCTCTGTCACAGTGTCGGTCGTGTACATCCCTCTATCACACGTGTCGGTCGTGTACATCCCTCTATCACACGTGTCGGTCGTGTACATCCCTCTATCACAAGTGTCGGTCGTGTACATCCCTCTATCACAAGTGTCGGTCGTGTACATCACTCTAACACAAGTGTCGGTCGTGTACATCCCTCTATCACAAGTGTCGGTCGTGTACATCCCTCTATCACAGTGTCGGTCGTGCCCATCCCTCTATCACAAGTGTCGATCGTGTACATCCCTCTATCCCAAGTGTCGATCGTGTACATCCCTTTATCACAGTGTCGGTCGCGTACATCCCTCTATTACAAGTGTCGATCGTGTACATCCCTCTATCACAGCGTCGGCCGTGCCCATCCCTCTATCACAGTGTCGGTCCTGTACATCCCTCTATCACAAGTGTCGGTCGTGTACATCCCTCTATCACAAGTGTCGATCGTGTACATCCCTCTATCACAAGTGTCGGTTGTGTACATCCCTCTATCACAAGTGTCGGTCGTGCCCATCCCTCTATCACAGTGTCGGTCGTGTGCATCCCTCTATCACAAGTGTCGGTCGTGCCCATCCCTCTATCACAGTGTCGATCGTGTACATCCCTTTATCACAGTGTCGATCGTGTACATCCCTCTATCACAAGTGTCGGGCGTGTACATCCCTCTATCACAGTGTCGGTCGTGTACATCCCTCTATCACAAGTGTCGATCGTGTACATCCCTATGTCACAGTGTCGGTCGTGTACATCCCTCTATCACACGTGTCGATCGTGTACATCCCTCTATCACACGTGTCGGTCGTGTACATCCCTCTGTCACAGTGTCGGTCGTGTACATCCCTCTATCACACGTGTCGGTCGTGTACATCCCTCTATCACACGTGTCGATCGTGTACATCCCTCTATCACAGTGTCGGTCGTGTACATCCCTCTATCACAGTGTCGGTCGTTTACATCCCTCTATCACACGTGTCGGTCGTGTACATCCCTCTATCACAGTGTCGATCGTGTACATCCCTCTATCACAGTGTCGGTCGTGTACATCCCTCTATCACACGTGTCGGTCGTGTACATCCCTCTGTCACAGTGTCGGTCGTGTACATCCCTCTATCACACGTGTCGGTCGTGTACATCCCTCTATCACACGTGTCGATCGTGTACATCCCTCTATCACACGTGTCGATCGTGTACATCCCTCTATCACAGTGTCGGTCGTGTACATCCCTCTATCACACGTGTCGATCGTGTACATCCCTCTATCACAGTGTCGGTCGTGTACATCCCTCTATCACAGTGTCGGTCGTTTACATCCCTCTATCACACGTGTCGGTCGTGTACATCCCTCTATCACAGTGTCGATCGTGTACATCCCTCTATCACAGTGTCGGTCGTGTACATCCCTCTATCACACGTGTCGATCGTGTACATCCCTCTATCACACGTGTCGGTCGTGTACATCCCTCTGTCACAGTGTCGGTCGTGTACATCCCTCTATCACACGTGTCGGTCGTGTACATCCCTCTATCACACGTGTCGATCGTGTACATCCCTCTATCACACGTGTCGATCGTGTTCATCCCTCTATCACAGTGTCGGTCGTGTACATCCCTCTATCACACGTGTCGATCGTGTACATCCCTCTATCACACGTGTCGATCGTGTACATCCCTCTATCACACGTGTCGGTCGTGTACATCCCTCTGTCACAGTGTCGGTCGTGTACATCCCTCTATCACACGTGTCGGTCGTGTACATCCCTCTATCACACGTGTCGATCGTGTACATCCCTCTATCACACGTGTCGATCGTGTACATCCCTCTATCACAGTGTCGGTCGTGTACATCCCTCTATCACACGTGTCGATCGTGTACATCCCTCTATCACACGTGTCGGTCGTGTACATCCCTCTATCACACGTGTCGATCGTGTGCATCCCTCTGTCACAGTGTCGGTCGTGTACATCCCTCTATCACACGTGTCGATCGTGTACATCCCTTTATCACAGTGTCGGTCGTGTACATCCCTCTATCACACGTGTCGGTCGTGTGCATCCCTCTATCACACGTGTCGATCGTGTACATCCCTCTGTCACAGTGTCGGTCGTGTACATCCCTCTATCACCCGTGTCGGTCGTGTACATCCCTCTGTCACAGTGTCGGTCGTGTACATCCCTCTATCACCCGTGTCGGTCGTGTACATCCCTCTATCACACGTGTCGATCGTGTACATCCCTCTGTCACAGTGTCGGTCGTGTACATCCCTCTATCACAAGTGTCGATCGTGTACATCCCTCTATCACACGTGTCGATCGTGTGCATCCCTCTGTCACAGTGTCGGTCGTGTACATCCCTCTACCACACGTGTCGGTCGTGTACATCCCTCTGTCACAGTGTCGATCGTGTACATCCCTCTGTCACAGTGTCGATCGTGTACATCCCTCTATCACAGTGTCGATCGTGTACATCCCTCTATCACACGTGTCGATCGTGTACATCTCTCTATCACAGTGTCGATCGTGTACATCCCTCTACCACACGTGTCGGTCGTGCCCATCCCTCTATCACAGTGTCGAGCGTGTACATCCCTCTATCACAGTGTCGGTCGTGTACATCCCTCTATCACACGTGTCGATCGTGTACATCCCTCTATCACACGTGTCGATCGTGTACATCCCTCTATCACAGTGTCGGTCGTGTACATCCCTCTATCACACGTGTCGATCGTGTACATCCCTCTGTCACAGTGTCGGTCGTGTACATCCCTCTGTCACAGTGTCGGTCGTGTACATCCCTCTGTCACAGTGTCGATCGTGTACATCCCTCTATCACACGTGTCGATCGTGTACATCCCTCTGTCACAGTGTCGGTCGTGTACATCCCTCTATCACACGTGTCGATCGTGTACATCCCTCTATCACAGTGTCGGTCGTGTACATCCCTCTATCACACGTGTCGATCGTGTACATCCCTCTATCACACGTGTCGATCGTGTACATCCCTCTATCACAGTGTCGGTCGTGTACATCCCTCTATCACACGTGTCGATCGTGTACATCCCTCTGTCACAGTGTCGGTCGTGTACATCCCTCTGTCACAGTGTCGGTCGTGTACATCCCTCTGTCACAGTGTCGATCGTGTACATCCCTCTGTCACAGTGTCGATCGTGTACATCCCTCTGTCACAGTGTCGGTCGTGTACATCCCTCTGTCACAGTGTCGATCGTGTACATCCCTCTATCACACGTGTCGATCGTGTACATCCCTCTATCACAGTGTCGATCGTGTACATCCCTCTATCACACGTGTCGGTCGTGTGCATCCCTCTATCACATGTGTCGATCGTGTACATCCCTCTATCACAGTGTCGGTCGTGTACATCCCTCTATCACTCGTGTCGGTCGTGTACATCCCTCTATCACACGTGTCGGTCGTGTGCATCCCTCTATCACACGTGTCGATCGTGTACATCCCTCTGTCACAGTGTCGGTCGTGTACATCCCTCTATCACAAGTGTCGATCGTGTACATCCCTCTATCACACGTGTCGATCGTGTACATCCCTCTGTCACAGTGTCGGTCGTGTACATCCCTCTATCACAAGTGTCGATCGTGTACATCCCTCTATCACACGTGTCGATCGTGTACATCCCTCTGTCACAGTGTCGGTCGTGTACATCCCTCTATCACAAGTGTCGATCGTGTACATCCCTCTATCACAAGTGTCGATCGTGTACATCCCTCTATCACACGTGTTGATCGTGTACATCCCTCTATCACACGTGTCGATCGTGTACATCCCTCTGTCACAGTGTCGGTCGTGTACATCCCTCTATCCCAAGTGTCGATCGTGTGCATCCCCCTATCACACGTGTCGGTCGTGTACATCCCTCTATCACACGTGTCGATCGTGTACATCCCTCTATCACACGTGTCGATCGTGTACATCCCTCTATCACACGTGTCGATCGTGTACATCCCTCTATCATACGTGTCGATCGTGTACATCCCTTTATCACAGTGTCGGTCGTGTACATCCCTCTATCACACGTGTCGGTAACATATTGCAGCTTCTTGGTGGAGCTAATGGTTTATTATGTTATATTATCTATATTTGTATATGACGTAACGTTCAATTCGTTTAAACCTCTCGTGTAATGTAGGCCTATAATACCACATGTCGATTATGGGGCGGATAGTGGTGGCTGTACCTTTATCGCATTCAACGGACGCCTGTTATTCACATAAACTCATACTGTGTGGTTACAATCGCCGAAGAGGAGAACGGCATAGACCGTTCAGACATGACTTGTTGTTCTGCTGGCAGTCTACAGGAAGTGTTACTCGTCGGACTGGCGCTGCAGTAACTCCCAGTGCATCCACAGCGCCTACCTGTGTGACGGGGAGGTGGATTGCCTCGACGGCTCGGACGAGAAGGACTGCGGTAAGCACCGTTAAAGCAATATGTTCTGTAATATTTATGTAAACAATCTCTTCTCCATGTCAAATAAGTATATTCTGTCTTGAATTTTAATCCTGAAAGCCTGTGGGCTATCCGGACAGAAGCACATTTGTTCACCGGAGCAGAAGTTGGTGGCCGGCTTTATATCAATGCGCGCCTGTTCGCTGTTCGGTATTCTGTGTGTTGGACTCAGCCAGGGCGACCTTGAACTCTGCACCATGCACTGCCACGATGTGCGCTTTGGAAAGTCTATGGAAATGCTATGGAAACTCTATGGAAACTCTATGGAAATCCTATGAAAACTCTATGGAAATGCTATGAAAACTCTATAGAAATACGTTTAGAATTGTTTTTATCGAATTTCCATACGATATTTTCCGGGAATTGTACGGTCGAACTATATGTCCCACGGTTTTTTAGTCCTACATTGTGTATGAACCATTCGAGGACTAGTTCTTCTCGTTTCCGGTCAGAGTCAGAATCAAGCTCCCCATACGGTGGCGCTACTCAAGCTCCGCTTTTACCGCTGCTGTCGGCCGGGGATTAATTTCAAGATTCTTGAAAAACGGTCAAATCATCTGGAATTTCTTGCAACATTATAAAGAAGGTGGACATTTCTATTTCCCTGTTGCATTTCAATCTGTGATAATCAGTTTTGTTCTTTTTCCCACCCACTATCCCTGTAATCGCTATTTCATATTCACAATTTGTTCATGAAATTTGCTTGTTGATGTGTATCTTGTTCGCGGCCTTTACGCCTGCCACTATGCTGTGCGGGGCCTTTGGAACCCTTGTTATGACTTGGGTCTTGGTATCCAGATCAGGAAACACGGATCACGGATAAAAATTTATAGTAGGTGCTGGCTCAACGTGTAAAGAAAAGTATCCTGTGGATTAGAGGTCAGCCGGTGTGCTCACAGCGCTCGGCCTGTGTGGACAAAGTACGGACGCCACGGGAAGCCATTCATTCTAGGAACCCTCCGCTGTCCGTCTCGTTAAGACTTACCACGTGGCTTATTGCGGAGCCTTGCCAGGAGGTCCGTGAGCGACACGCCAGGAGGACGCGCACATTGGTGACCCGTGGCGATGCGGGGCTAAGTCTGCCACACTGGCGAACGAGGCTAATGCATTGTAGAATACAACAGTCGTAGATGTTATGAACTAGATGTAGCACAATCCTCTCCCCCCCCCCCCCCTCCTTCACACGCACATAAACACACATGAGGTGCAATCCCCTGACACGGGAAGAACATAGTATTAAGAAGGCGGTTCACAAGTGAAGTACTCACCGTTAAGATGTGAGATGCGAATCTCACGTGTTAAGTCCAAAAGGTTAAGAAGTGAGGTGCACGGACCAGATTAAAACGCGAAGTACATATTAATGTCAAGAACATTGGGCTGCAAGTTGAAAAACGCTACCTTTTATGGCGCAATAAGACCTGTGTTGAGCCCTCAAATGTAACAATTTCCCTCTAGTGTAAAAACCCGCAAATGTAACAACTTTTTTTCCTCTAATGTAATAAAACGTCAACCGCAATTGTAACAACCGTTTTCCCTCTAATGTAACAATTTCCAAACCCGATTAAAAATTCCTCCGTAAAAAGAAATACTCAGGGCCGACTCAGGATGAGGGGTCTCGAATTGGAATACGTGGGACAAATCGGGATCTGCTGGGTCGAATTTGGTTTTGTGGGTTCCAATCGGGATCCGTGGGGCACATCGGCACCCGATGTGTCAAATTAGGATACAAGGAGTCGAATATTGATTAAAATGATCCAATCAGGATCAGAGGCATCGCATCGGGATCTGAAGGGTCAAATCGGGATCCGAAGGGTCAATCTGCATCCTAGGAGTCATATCTCTATCTGTCGGCCCTAATCATGTTCCAATCTGGATCTTATGGTCCAATCTGGATCTCAGGATTCAATGTGGATCCCAAGGTCCAATAAGGATCCGAGCGGTCAAATCCGGATCCTAGGGGTCAATTCTGGATACTAGGGTCGAATGGGGATCTGAAGGGTCACTCCGGATCGTAGGGGTCAATCTGGATGCCAGGGATCAAAGTTGGATATCAGGGCTCAAATCTGGATCTCAGGGTCAATTATGGATATCAAGGGTCAAATCTGGATCTTAGGATCAGGTCGGGATAATAGGATCGAAATGGGATCTGAAGGTCACATGGAGATCTGTAGGGTCAATCCGGATCCTAGGGGTCAATCCGGATCATAGGGGTCAATCCGGATCCCAGGGGTCAAATCCGGATCTGGGGATCATCTGGATCCTAGGGGTCCACTCCGGATAGTAGGGGTGAAATCGGCATCGGCCTATCACTCGGTCGATACTGCATGTGGAGAGAAGTACTCGGTCTTAAAATGTTCAAGTTGCACCTATCTGCGTGATTATTGTCATCCCTGTCAAGCTACGCTTGACGGTCTCGTATATATATCACTTGGCTTCACAGCCCTGGCTGTTGAATTATGACCATGCGAGCTTAAACGACACAAACCAAGCAACAGACGAATTTACAAATTTTGAAACCAAACATAGTATTATAGGGCAAGCAGTTTTACTCCTGTCAGTAACAAGTTACAAATAAAAGTTTATTCACAAAGAGAAATATAATACAAGCAGGCAGTACGTTGATGGTACATAGGTTGCAACTACTATTTTGTGTGTGCCACATTACTTTCTATATTATACTGATAGTTGCTTTAGTCAGATATCTTAATATGGCTTTCTTAAGGCATAGTCGGGGGGGGGGGGCAGGGGGGGGGTCGTGTTCCCTGATCACGAAGAATAAATTTCTTTATTCCCAGGTCACGATGAATTAAAAGCAGAACTCTCCGCATGCAATGGAAGGGCAGATACACGATACTAAACTGACGATTTCCCGATTCACGGTTAGTTAATATTAAAATTCCCAGTTCACAATTAATGAAAATCCTTGATCACGGCGGTCGGCTAATACTCCATTCCCAGTTCACGAAGAATTATTTTCCTCATTCCCAGTTCACGGTGAAATGAAAAGCCCAATCCCGAGGAAAGCAAATACCCCTTGCCCCGCCCCATAGTCGGGGGCTCCCGTCTCGGGTCCTTACAGCTGCACATACATGCCTAACAGTCTGCACACATCGTAAAACGCCCGTCCACCAATTAACGACAATCATAATTAGGATCACAGATCAGCCATTCGGAAACATGCGAAAAGGAATTTCTAGCACATGCGAGTAGACATAAACGAATGCACCTGTTAAATTTGTTTCCGGAACACTTTTAAATCGCATTTTGAAAATTTTACATTAGAGGGGAAAATGGTTATTACAATTGTGGTTGACACAGTTTACCACATTAGAATTGCACAACTTGAAGGGTTGTGGTAGCACAGGGAGAGAGTGGCTACGTCTTTGCGACAGGATAAGGCGAGGAATAAATACTGTCCTCGGTACAGTGACAACTGCCTTAAGAGGAAATCTTACCATGATACAAGTGTGCGTCGTCTAGCGCAGAGGCCAAGCTAGTCGGATAAGGGGGGGGCGTGTATTGGAAAGGAATCATAATTACGATTACATTTGCTCTGTAATTGCATGCGATAACATTACTTTTAAACGCAAAATCGATTACATGAAAAAAAATTAATCGATCACGATTACTGCTTACGATTGCCCACATCTGGTTGAGACATGTTGTACGCCGCGTTACGGAATTGGAGCAGTTGTGACCCACAATACATGTCTACAATACAATGTCACGCCTCGAAACAACGCGTGAAGTGTCGTTCGTAAAGACATGAGGCAAGTGACGCTGCTGCGCGTATTACGTGTCATATCTCTCAGCTTCAGTTCATGTATGTATCGGTGTGTCTCATAGCGTCTTGCCAAAGTCAAGCAGGCAAGCCACACTCCTTGCGTCAACGCCTGTCCGATGCAATGACATCCCATGTGCCACGGACCGCCGTCATCGTCATTGACTCGACAATATTGCAATGACTGTATTAAGGGACAAACCACCTGATACACAGGAGAGGGTGGGGGGGGGGGGGCAATATAAACTCGGGCCTTGAAATGTACAGGAAGAAGAAGTTCGCAAACAAACACACTGGTCGGTCCCTTAGCATCTGGCAATAAAATGGTCTGTCCCTTAGCACCTGACATCACACTGGTCCGTCCCTTAGCATCTGGCAATAAAATGGTCTGTCCCTTAGCACCTGACATCACACTGGTCCGTCCCTTAGCATCTGGCAATAAAATGGTCTGTCCCTTAGCACCTGGCATCACACTGGTCCGTCCCTTAGCACCTGGCATCACACTGGTCCGTCCCTTAGCATCTGGCAATAAAATGGTCTGTCCCTTAGCACCTGACATCACACTGGTCCGTCCCTTAGCATCTGGCAATAAAATGGTCTGTCCCTTAGCACCTGGCATCACACTGGTCCGTCCCTTAGCACCTGGCATCACACTGGTCCGTCCCTTAGCACCTGGCATCACACTGGTCCGTCCCTTAGCATCTGGCAATAAAATGGTCTGTCCCTTAGCACCTGACATCACACTGGTCCGTCCCTTAGCATCTGGCAATAAAATGGTCTGTCCCTTAGCACCTGACATCACACTGGTCCGTCCCTTAGCATCTGGCAATAAAATGGTCTGTCCCTTAGCACCTGGCATCACACTGGTCCGTCCCTTAGCACCTGGCATCACACTGGTCCGTCCCTTAGCATCTGGCAATAAAATGGTCTGTCCCTTAGCACCTGACATCGCACTGGTCCGTCCCTTAGCATCTGGCAATAAAATGGTCTGTCCCTTAGCACCTGGCATCACACTGGTCCGTCCCTTAGCACCTGGCATCACACTGGTCCGTCCCTTAGCACCTGGCATCACACTGGTCCGTCCCTTAGCATCTGGCAATAAAATGGTCTGTCCCTTAGCACCTGACATCACACTGGTCCGTCCCTTAGCATCTGGCAATAAAATGGTCTGTCCCTTAGCACCTGGCATCACACTGGTCCGTCCCTTAGCACCTGGCATCACACTGGTCCGTCCCTTAGCATCTGGCAATAAAATGGTCTGTCCCTTAGCACCTGACATCACACTGGTCCGTCCCTTAGCATCTGGCAATAAAATGGTCTGTCCCTTAGCACCTGGCATCACACTGGTCGGTCCCTTAGCACCTGGCATCACACTGGTCCGTCCCTTAGCACCTGGCATCACACTGGTCCGTCCCTTAGCATCTGGCAATAAAATGGTCTGTCCCTTAGCACCTGACATCACACTGGTCCGTCCCTTAGCATCTGGCAATAAAATGGTCTGTCCCTTAGCACCTGGCATCACACTGGTCCGTCCCTTAGCACCTGGCATCACACTGGTCCGTCCCTTAGCACCTGGCAATCACAAGGTACGTCCCTTAGCACCTATCAATCACATGGTACGTCCCTTAGCACCTTGCATTCAAACGGCACGTTCCTTAGCACCTGGTAGTTAATGTTCCGTCCCTTAGCAGTGGTTGTATTACTGTGTGGGCATTGACAGTGGTTGTATTACTGTGTGGGCATTGACCGTGGTTGTATTACTTTGTGGGCATTGGCCGTGACTGTATTACTGTGTGGGCATTGACAGTGGTTGTATTACTGTGTGGGCATTGAGAGTGGTTGTATTACTGTGTGGGCATTGACAGTGGTTGTATTACTGTGTGGGCATTGACAGTGGTTGTATTACTGTGTGGGCATTGACAGTGGTTGTATTACTGTGTGGGCATTGACAGTGGTTGTATTACTGTGTGGGCATTGACCGTTGTTGTATTACTGTGTGGGCATTGGCCGTGACTGTATTACTGTGTGGGCACTGACCGTGGTTGTCTTACTGTGTGGGCATTGGCCGTGACTGTAGTACTGTGTGGGCATTGGCCGTGGTTGTATTACTGTATGGGCATTGACCGTGCTGTTGTTGCGTCCTTACAGATGACCACGTGCGCTGCGCCAACGGCCTGTACGTGTCGCGGGAGCACCGCTGTGACGGCTGGATCGACTGCGTCCACTCCCAGGAGGACGAACTCAACTGTGAGTACCACCCACGCCAACCATTGGGTTCAGGGTTACTGGAGGCCGGCAACCAGCCGCCCACTGGTTGTCCACCTTTCTGGTGTTAAATAGAAGCATTACAGATAACCTTGCTTACCAAGTGTAGGCAACCATTGGTCTGTAAAGGGCAAGGGGGTATACTTTATGTAAGATGTATGGCACGACCCCATACCACTCAGCCGTTGCCGGTGGCCCTCAGTTCTATTAAGCGAGGCTAATTGCAGCTATGGTGGGCGTTGCTAGTCCCAAGCATGGGAAATCCTCTTAGGCAAACTCAGCACAGACAACCCCCACCCAAATGTAGATTGTCACCAAAACAGCTGTTCGACTATTGTTTGCTAACCGTCGTGATACAGTGGGTACTGTGGGCTTTGTAGATCTACGCAGGCAATTCTCAGCCCCTTTTTAACCATCCCTCAACAATTTGATATTTAATCATCTGAGATAGATTTAGGTAGCCCTAAGTGGAAGTGAATGGAATGTTCTGTTGTTATATACGGTAGTCCTTTCAGCCCAGTGTGTTATTGGCCATTCCTGTGGCCACCCACCATTATCACACTCTCTTGACCTCGGTCACCGCTCCACCGTAAACGCTGCTATAACAGCTTTATTGACCCACAAAATTGACCTATTTCACCATTTCAAGGTTTCATTAGCACCTCGAAATGCACAATTCATCGTTCGAAAGACATCAATATCAGTTTCATAGCATTTCCGTGCGAGACAAAATTTAACATCCGCAGCAATTTCACTCCAGACGAGACGTTGGGCAACGGTTTAATGTGTCTGAATGGCGTCACGGGAAGCAATTTAGTCGTCTGCCAAGTCCAACCTTTCGGGGAGCGGGTTAGACGTGATCCATTTCACAATGTGCTCCCTGTTGGTTTTGCCTAGATGTAGAGACGCCTCAGCTTGTGGCATGGGGTGGTGCAATACTTCTTACATAAGGACAGCCTATTTATACCGCTGGCTGGACATAGCCTGGCAATTATGCAAATCCCTGAGCCAATCCTATTATTATAGAAGGTTATATATTTATGTCTCTAATTCAGGCGTCTTGCATGGACGGCTGGACGTTTTTTTGATGAGCTTATTCTAAAAAAAGGCAAGACAACATCTGGTTGTAATAATTAATGTCTTACCAAAATGTGTCTGGGTTTAAATGATTAAATTGTGAAATAAACTACATGTATTTCCATTAACACTTTTAACTTCTTCTAGTTATTGACAAGCATTGCACGTATGCTGTAATTCCACAAAACCTTTACAGAGAATAATATGGGTGTATTAAGTACTTCATAATAACACGTGTGACCGGTGTCCGACACCGTCCGACACCGTCTGACATTCAACACCATTCAACACGCAACATGGCCGCCACAGCAACGGACGGACTTGAATGGTGCTGTCTGCTTTAAATAAACGTTGCAAGCAATACTGTTAAGCCCCGTCCAGACGGCAGGTTTTTCCTATAGGTCTGTCCCATAGATTTTTCTTATAGGTCTGTCCCATAAGTTTTCCCTATAAGTCTGTCCCATAGATTTTCCTATAATTACAATATTGCAATGTTTACATATCGAAAAAAATCGGTCAAAGATGGGGATTAAGATATGGTACGTGTATCGGTCTGGGTATGACAATATCAGGGTGTGTATGTGTTGTACAGCAGTTCAGCTCACATCAATGTTACATTCCGCCGCCAGGTGGAGTGTGCAATGATACCACCCACTTCCACTGTCTCAACGGACGCTGTCTGCGAAGATCAAACTATTGCGACGGCGTCTGCGACTGCGAAGTGACCTGTGATGATGAGATGGACTGTGGTCAGTAAAAGTCAAGACACTTGTAATAAATGTGGAATCGTGGGTATGCAAGGAGTGAATATTAAACTTGCGTTATGAATGTTAAAATTTGTCTTATGTATAGGGTAATGGCTATGAACAATATCTCACATTTGGTGTTTACTGGGCGCTGGTAGCTCATGTAGCTAGCAGGATGCTAAGGTAATACAACTATGGGCGTTCCAGGAGAGATCCCCTGCCTGGCTCCTGGTCGCTACCTCTGCAACAACTCGCACCGCTGTATCCTGCCCGAGTACGTGTGTGACGGCCACAACGACTGCTGGGACAGCCTAGAGGGGCACGACGAGCTGCTCTGTAGTAAGTACCCCCCACTGCCCCCCCGCAGACACACAATGGCATGAGGTCAACCGCGACCACCCCGCAGACACACACTGGCATGACGTCACAGACCGCGACCACCCCCTAGACACACAATGGCATGACGTCATAGACCGCGACCGCCCCCTAGACACACAATGGCATGACGTCAGAGACCGTGACCACCCCTAGACACACAATGGCATGACGTCAGAGACCGCGACCACCCCCTAGACACACAATGGCATGACGTCAGATACCGCGACCACCCCGCAGACACACAATGGCATGACGTCATAGACTGCGGCCACCCCGCAGCCATATTTGCGTTAAAAGGATTCCGATGTAAAGAGTAAAGAGCCTAAATTTTAAATTGTATTACTTCAACCACCGACTATATAACAGGTCCCGAATACAGGTAACACTGGCACTGTTGGGGTTTCAGTTACGGCGGCCAGCGGGGAGGCTTGTCTCGAGTCCTTGCTCTGTTCAGACAACAAGTGTGTTCCCGCGACCTTTCAGTGCGACCACGTGGTCGACTGCACGGGCGGCCTGGACGAACTGGACTGTGGTAAGGCGTGCACTCATTTCAAACAGTGGTATCAATGTCATGGTAAGGCGTACACTCATTGCAAACAATGGTCTTACTGTAATGGTTAGGCGTACACTCATTGCAAACAGTGGCATTACTGTCATGGTAAGGCGTGCACTCATTGCAAACAGTGGTATTACTGTCATGGTAAGGCGTGGACCCCTAGCAAACTGGTATTACTGTCATGGTAAGGCGTGCACTCATTGCAAACAGTGGCATTACTGTCATTGTGAGGCATGCACTCATTGCCAACAGTGGTATTACTGTCATGGTAAGGCGTGGACCCCTAGCAAACTGGTATTACTGTCATGGTAAGGCGTGCACTCGTTGCAAACAGTGGTATTACCATCATGGTAAGGCGTGCACTCATTACAAACAGTGGTATTACTGTCATGGTAAGGCGTGCACTCATTGCAAACAGTGGTATTACTGTCATGGTAAGGCGTGGACCCCTAGCAAACTGGTATTACTGTCATTGTAAGGCGTGCACTCGTTGCAAACAGTGGTATTACTATCATGGTAAGGCGTGCACTCATTACAAACAGTGGTATTACTATCATGGTAAGGCGTGCACTCATTACAAACAGTGGTATTACTATCATGGTAAGGCGTGCACTCATTACAAACAGTGGTATTACTATCATGGTAAGGCGTGCACTCATTGCAAACATTGGTATTACTGTCATGGTAAGGCGTGCACTTATTGAAAACAGTGGTTTACAATGCATAAACTGTATTGACTACGGAAACATTTGTTTGCCTTACGATACGGTAACTGTGATAACCATGATGGAAGTCGTGCTGCAGGAGGTTATAGCCAGGCCCGCTCTCTGTACTAACGCTGGTCTCCTCCCTGGTGTGGTGCAGGAGGTTATGTCCAGGCCCGCTCTCTGTACTAAAGCTGGTCTCCTCCCTGGTGTGGTGCAGGAGGTTATGTCCAGGCCCGCTCTCTGTACTAACGCTGGTCTCCTCCCTGGTGTGGTGCAGAAGGTTATGTCCAGGCCCGCTCTCTGTACTAACGCTGGTCTCCTCCCTGGTGTGGTGCAGAAGGTTATGTCCAGGCCCGCTCTCTGTACTAACGCTGGTCTCCTCCCTGGTGTGGTGCAGAAGGTTATGTCCAGGCCCGCTCTCTGTACTAACGCTGGTCTCCTCCCTGGTGTGGTGCAGGAGGTTATGTCCAGGCCCGCTCTCTGTACTAAAGCTGGTCTCCTCCCTGGTGTGGTGCAGGAGGTTATGTCCAGGCCCGCTCTCTGTACTAACGCTGGTCTCCTCCCTGGTGTGGTGCAGAAGGTTATGTCCAGGCCCGCTATCTGTACTAACGCTGGTCTCCTCCCTGGTGTGGTGCAGAAGGTTATGTCCAGGCCCGTTCTCTGTACTAACGCTGGTCTCCTCCCTGGTGTGGTGCAGAAGGTTATGTCCAGGCCCGCTCTCTGTACTAACGCTGGTCTCCTCCCTGGTGTGGTGCAGAAGGTTATGTCCAGGCCCGCTCTCTGTACTAACGCTGGTCTCCTCCCTGGTGTGGTGCAGAAGGTTATGTCCAGGCCCGCTCTCTGTACTAACGCTGGTCTCCTCCCTGGTGTGGTGCAGAAGGTTATGTCCAGGCCCGCTCTCTGTACTAACGCTGGTCTCCTCCCTGGTGTGGTGCAGAAGGTTATGTCCAGGCCCGTTCTCTGTACTAACGCTGGTCTCCTCCCTGGTGTGGTGCAGAAGGTTATGTCCAGGCCCGCTCTCTGTACTAACGCTGGTCTCCTCCCTGGTGTGGTGCAGGAGGTTATGTCCAGGCCCGCTCTCTGTACTAACGCTGGTCTCCTCCCTGGTGTGGTGCAGAAGGTTATGTCCAGGCCCGCTCTCTGTACTAACGCTGGTCTCCTCCCTGGTGTGGTGCAGAAGGTTATGTCCAGGCCCGCTCTCTGTACTAAAGCTGGTCTCCTCCCTGGTGTGGTGCAGAAGGTTATGTCCAGGCCCGCTCTCTGTACTAACGCTGGTCTCCTCCCTGGTGTGGTGCAGAAGGTTATGTCCAGGCCCGCTCTCTGTACTAACGCTGGTCTCCTCCCTGGTGTGGTGCAGAAGGTTATGTCCAGGCCCGCTCTCTGTACTAACGCTGGTCTCCTCCCTGGTGTGGTGCAGAAGGTTATGTCCAGGCCCGCTCTCTGTACTAAAGCTGGTCTCCTCCCTGGTGTGGTGCAGAAGGTTATGTCCAGGCCCGCTCTCTGTACTAACGCTGGTCTCCTCCCTGGTGTGGTGCAGAAGGTTATGTCCAGGCCCGCTCTCTGTACTAACGCTGGTTTCCTCCCTGGTGTGGTGCAGAAGGTTATGTCCAGGCCCGCTCTCTGTACTAACGCTGGTCTCCTCCCGGGTGTGGTGCAGAAGGTTATGTCCAGGCCCGCTCTCTGTACTAACGCTGGTTTCCTCCCTGGTGTGGTGCAGAAGGTTATGTCCAGGCCCGCTCTCTGTACTAACGCTGGTCTCCTCCCTGGTGTGGTGCAGGAGGTTATGTCCAGGCCCGCTCTCTGTACTAACGCTGGTCTCCTCCCTGGTGTGGTGCAGAAGGTTATGTCCAGGCCCGCTCTCTGTACTAACGCTGGTCTCCTCCCTGGTGTGGTGCAGAAGGTTATGTCCAGGCCCGCTCTCTGTACTAACGCTGGTCTCCTCCCTGGTGTGGTGCAGAAGGTTATGTCCAGGCCCGCTCTCTGTACTAACGCTGGTCTCCTCCCTGGTGTGGTGCAGAAGGTTATGTCCAGGCCCGCTCTCTGTACTAACGCTGGTCTCCTCCCTGGTATGGTGCAGAAGGTTATGTCCAGGCCCGCTCTCTGTACTAACGCTGGTCTCCTCCCTGGTGTGGTGCAGAAGGTTATGTCCAGGCCCGCTCTCTGTACTAACGCTGGTCTCCTCCCTGGTGTGGTGCAGAAGGTTATGTCCAGGCCCGCTTTCTGTACTAACGCTGGTCTCCTCCCTGGTGTGGTGCAGAAGGTTATGTCCAGGCCCGCTCTCTGTACTAACGCTGGTCTCCTCCCTGGTGTGGTGCAGAAGGTTATGTCCAGGCCCGCTCTCTGTACTAACGCTGGTCTCCTCCCTGGTGTGGTGCAGAAGGTTATGTCCAGGCCCGCTCTCTGTACTAACGCTGGTCTCCTCCCTGGTGTGGTGCAGAAGGTTATGTCCAGGCCCGCTCTCTGTACTAACGCTGGTCTCCTCCCTGGTGTGGTGCAGAAGGTTATGTCCAGGCCCGCTCTCTGTACTAACGCTGGTCTCCTCCCTGGTGTGGTGCAGAAGGTTATGTCCAGGCCCGCTCTCTGTACTAACGCTGGTCTCCTCCCTGGTGTGGTGCAGGAGGTTATGTCCAGGCCCGCTCTCTGTACTAACGCTGGTCTCCTCCCTGGTGTGGTGCAGAAGGTTATGTCCAGGCCCGCTCTCTGTACTAACGCTGGTCTCCTCCCTGGTGTGGTGCAGAAGGTTATGTCCAGGCCCGTTCTCTGTACTAACGCTGGTCTCCTCCCTGGTGTGGTGCAGAAGGTTATGTCCAGGCCCGCTCTCTGTACTAACGCTGGTCTCCTCCCTGGTGTGGTGCAGAAGGTTATGTCCAGGCCCGCTCTCTGTACTAACGCTGGTCTCCTCCCTGGTGTGGTGCAGAAGGTTATGTCCAGGCCCGCTCTCTGTACTAACGCTGGTTTCCTCCCTGGTGTGGTGCAGAAGGTTATGTCCAGGCCCGCTCTCTGTACTAACGCTGGTCTCCTCCCTGGTGTGGTGCAGAAGGTTATGTCCAGGCCCGCTCTCTGTACTAACGCTGGTCTCCTCCCTGGTGTGGTGCAGAAGGTTATGTCCAGGCCCGCTCTCTGTACTAACGCTGGTCTCCTCCCTGGTGTCGTGCAGAAGGTTCCCGGCCCTGCCTGGGGCGGGACATGTTCCAGTGTGACAGCGGCCAATGTATCCAAGGCGACCGCCTGTGTGACGCGGTGTATGACTGCATGGACATGAGTGACGAGACCCACTGCGGTGAGTGTCAGGGTCGTGGAGGTAATGGGGGAAGGTGGGGCAATTACACTCGGTGACACTATAGTACAGATACCGGACACTAAATTTAAGAACGGAGTGGAAAATCGGGACCATTGAAAAAAGTATGATTCAATATAACTTGGAAACGGGCTGCAAACCTGTGATTCAAAAGTTTATTATTGACAAGTTAATCTTAGGACAAACATATCCATGTATTCTCCTAGCGTAGCTGTTGACAGAGTATATACATTGCATGGACTAGTCCAATTCGACCTGCCCTTTTCAATGATACTACGTGCTAACTTCGTGTAAGATATGAACCCCCCGGCCCCTGTTTTCCTGTTTTGTATTGGATCAGCCCTTTAGACCACCACCCGGTTGTAAGATGTGCCCCCCTCCCCCCCTCCCAGCCCCCGGATAGCTTTTCCAACCCTATGCATGATTAAGGAATTCATGAAGTTAGCTAATGCGGAGACCCATGCATTGAGCCCACTGAGGGTGAGTTGTGTCCGGCGTGAGCCATGGAGCGTCTTTCTATCCAGCGGACCACGTGTGTCCGGATGACTTCCGGCGGTGTAGCGTGTCCGGCCAGTGTGTGCGTCCGGAGCAGTGGTGTGACTTCCACATGGACTGCCTCGACTGGTCAGACGAGCAATGTGGTCAGTGACGTCATCTTTCTCTCCCCAAATCCTCCTTACATGATACACATTATTAATGTTAAATAAACCATTCAAAAAAGTCCCGCATAAAAAGTTTAGCCATATCTTATGCATTCATGGAAAACTGTTTTTATTGCATGCAATGTATGAAATTGAAGGTGCGTTATTCACTATTTGAATAATACCCATAGTGTGAATTTCTGTCGAGGAAATGTTGAAGGAGACTAAGGCGCTTCGTGAAAAGTGCCGAATTTATCTGTGGGGCAGTTTTGGTTCATTGGAAATGGTTATCATGCATATATGTAACAAAAACATACAGTCTGAAAGAAGAGGACAATGCGAACGTCTTCTGACTGAATTTGAATTTATTCGCGTTACTAAATAAAAAACCTCAGTGCCGAGTGGATCGATGAAAGAACTGCCTCGCACCTCTTCCTCATGCCAGAAATGACAGAATCACTGATGCCAGCACACTTCATGACCTCCGACAGGTACTGTTAGGGGAGTGGGCCAACAACCCCTAGCTTAGAATTCGTCCGGTGGCTCCAGTCGATACTGAGGTGTTTTAATAATATAATGCATAATATATCAAAAGTGTACCTTTGGGAAATAAAAACAACCTTACCAAAGGCCAGTTAGTCCACACGTATTGTATTACGTGTGGCGTGTACGACCGGAAGGCGACCGTTGAGATCTGAGTGTATGGATGTTGAACCTTAAGCAATGGAGCATGTCGAACCCAGGTATAACATTGTCATCAGTTATCTCCGCTCTCCGTAGATGTGCCTCCATCGTGTGGGGAGAGGGAGTTCCAGTGCCGGAACGGGCAGTGCGTCCCACAGGAAGTAGTGTGTATCGATGCCAACGACGACCAGGGCCGTGTCCTGGGATGTGTGGACCACAGCCACCTCATTCACTGTGGTACGTACATATGTCACCTTAACGTTACCACAGCCACCTCATTCACTGTGGTACGTATCTATGTCACTTTAACGTTACCACAGCCACCTCATCCACTGTGGTATATTCCTATGTCACCTTAACGTTACCACAGCCACCTCATCCACTGTGGTACGTACCTATGTCACCTTAACGTTACCACAGCCACCTCATTCACTGTGGTACGTATCTATGTCACTTTAACGTTACCACAGCCACCTCATTCACTGTGGTATGTACCTATGTCATCTTAACGTTACCACAGCCATCTCATCCACTGTGATACGTACCTATGTCACCTTAACGTTACAACAGCCACCTCATCCACTGTGGTATGTAACTATGTCACCTTAACGTTACCACAGCCATCTCATTCACTGTGGTACGTACCTATGTCACCTTAAGGTTACCACAGCCACCTCATCCACTGTGGTACGTATCTATGTCACCTTAACGTTACCACAGCCACCTCATTCACTGTGGTACGTATCTATGTCACCTTAACGTTACCACAACCACCTCATTCACTGTGGTACGTATCTATGTCACCTTAACGTTACCACAGCCACCTCATTCACTGTGATATGTACCTATGTCACCTTAACGTTACAACAGCCACCTCATTCACTGTGGTACGTATCTATGTCACCTTAACGTTACCACAGCCACCTCATCCACTGTGGTGCGTACCTATGTCACCTTAACGTCACCACAGCCACCTCATCCACGGTGGTATGTACCTATGTCACCTTAACGTTACCACAGCCATCTCATCCACTGTGGTACGTACCTATGTAACCTTAACGCTACCACAGCCACCTTATTCACTGTGGTACGTATCTATGTCACCTTAACGTTACCACAGCCACCTCATTCACTGTGGTACGTATCTATGTCACCTTAACGTTACCACAGCCACCTCATTCACTGTGATATGTACATATGTCACCTTAAAGTTACCACAGCCACCTCATTCACTGTGGTACGTATCTATGTCACCTTAACGTTACCACAGCCACCTCATCCATTGTGGTGCGTACCTATGTCACCTTAACGTTACCACAGCCACCTCATTCACCGTGGTACGTATCTATGTCACTTTAACGTTACCACAGCCACCTCAGCCACTGTGGTATGTACCTATGTCACCTTAACGTTACCACATCCATCTCATCCACTGTGGCACGTACCTATGTCACCTTAACGTTACAACAGCCACCTCATCCACTGTGGTATGTACCTATGTCACCTAAACGTTACCACAGCCATCTCATCCACGGTGGTACGTACCTATGTCACCTTAACGCTACCACAGCCACCTCATTCACTGTGGTATGTACCTATGTTACCTTAACGTTACCACAGCCACCTCATTGTGTCACCTTAACGTTACCACATCCACCTCATTCACTGTGCTATGTACCTATGTCACCTTAACGTTACCACAGCCATCTCATCCACTGTGGTAGGTACCTATGTCACCTTAACGTTACCACAGCCATCTCATCCACTGTGGTACGTACCTATGTCACCTTAAGGTTACCACAGCCACCTCATCCACTGTGGTACGTACCTATGTGACCTTAACGCTACCACAGCCAACTTATTCACTGTGGTAGTATCCATGTCACCTTAACGTTACCACAGCCACCTCATTCACTGTGGTACGTACCTATGTCACCTTAAGGTTACCACAGCCATCTCATCCACTGTGGTACGTACCTATGTCACCTTAACGCTACCACAGCCACCTCATCCACTGTGGTAGGTACCTATGTCACCTTAACGCTACCACAGCCACCTTATTCACTGTGGTACGTATCTATGTCACCTTAACGTTACCACAGCCACCTCATTCACTGTGGTACGTACCTATGTCACCTTAAGGTTACCACAGCCATCTCATCCACTGTGGTAGGTACCTATGTCACTTTAACGTTACCACAGCCACCTCATTGTGTCACCTTAACGTTACCGCATCCACCTCATTCACTGTGGTATGTACCTATGTCACCTTAACGTTACCACAGCCACCTCATTCACTGTGGTATGTACCTATGTCACCTTAACGTTACCACAGCCACCTCATCCACTGTGGTACGTACATATGTCACCTTAACGTTACCACAACCACCTCATTCACTGTGGTACGTACCTATGTCACCTTAACGTTACCACAGCCATCGCATCCACTGTGGTACGTACCTATGTAACCTTAACGCTACCACAGCCACCTCATTCACTGTGGTACGTACCTATGTCACCTTAACGTTACCACAGCCATCTCATCCACTGTGGTACGTACCTATGTCACCTTAACGCTACCACAGCCATCTCATCCACTGTGGTAGGGACCTATGTCACCTTAACGTTACCACAGCCACCTCATTCACTGTGGTACGTACCTATGTCACGTTAACGTTACAACAGCCACCTCATCCACTGTGGTATGTACCTATGTCACCTTAACGTTACCACAGCCATCTCATTCACTGTGGTAGGTACCTATGTCACCTTAACGTTACCACAGCCACCTCATTCACTGTGGTATGTACCTATGTCACCTTAACGTTACCACAGCCACCTCATTGTGTCACCTTAACGTTACCGCATCCACCTCATTCACTGTGGTATGTACCTATGTCACCTTAACGTTACCACAGCCACCTCATTCACTGTGGTATGTACCTATGTCACCTTAACGTTACCACAGCCACCTCATCCACTGTGGTACGTACCTGTGTCACCTTGACGTTACCATAGCCACCTCATCCACTGCGGTACGTACCTATGTCACCTTAACGTTACCACAGCCACCTTATCCACTGTGGTACGTACCTGTGTCACCTTAACGTTACCACAGCCACCTCATTCACTGTGGTACGTACCTATGTCACCTTAACGTTACCACAGCCACATCATCCACTGTGGTACGTACCTATGTCACCTTAACGTTACCACAGCCACCTCATCCACTGTGGTACGTACCTATGTCACCTTAACGTTACCACAGCCACCTCATTCACTGTGGTACGCACCTATGTCACCTTAACGTTACAACAGCCACCTCATCCACTGTGGTACGTACCTGTATCACCTTTCTCGATACCACAGCCACCTCATTCACTGTGGTACGTACCTATGTCACCTTAACGTTACCACAGCCACCTCATTGTGTCACCTTAACGTTACCATAGCCACCTCATCCACTGTGGTACGTACCTGTGTCACCTTAACGTTACCACAGCCACCTCATTCACTGTGGTACGTACCTATGTCACCTTAACGTTACCACAGCCACCTCATTCACTGTGGTACGCACCTATGTCACCTTAACGTTACCACAGCCACCTCATCCACTGTGGTACGTACCTGTATCACCTTTCTCGATACCACAGCCACCTCATCCACTATGGCACGTAGGCCCTACCTATGTCACCTTAACGTTACCACAGCCACCTCATCCACTGTGGTACGTACCTATGTCACCTTAACGTTACCACAGCCACCTCTTTCACTGTGGTATGTACCTATGTCACCTTAACGTTACCACAGCCACCTAATTCACTGCGTTATGAGCCTATGTCATCTTAACGTTACCACAGCCACCTCATCCACTGTGGTACGTACCTATGTCACCTTAACGTTACCACAGCCACGTCATTCACTGTGGTACGCACCTATGTCACCTTAACGTTACCACAGCCACCTCATTCACTGTGGTATGTGCCTATGTCACCTTAACGTTACCACAGCCACCTCATCCACTGTGGTACGTACCTATGTCACCTTAACGTTACCACAGCCACCTCATTCACTGTGGTACTTACCTAGATCACCTTAACGTTACCACAGCCACCTCATTCACTGTGGTACGTAGGTCCTACCAATGTCACCTTAACATTACCACAGCCACCTCATCCACTGTGGTACGTATCTATGTCACCTTAACGTTACCACAGCCACCTCATCCACTGTGGTACGTACCTATGTCACCTTAACGTTAACACAGCCACCTCATTCACTGTGGTATGTACCTGTATCACCTTAACGTTACCACAGCCACCTCATTCACTGTGGTACGCACCTATGTCAGCTTAACGTTACAACAGCCACCTCATCCACTGTGGTACGTACCTGTGTCACCTTAACGTTACCACAGCCACCTCATTCACTGTGGTACGTACCTGTATCACCTTAACGTTACCACAGCCACCTCATCCACTGTGGTACGTACCTATGTCACCTTAACGTTACCACAGCCACCTCATCCACTGTGGTACGTACCTGTATCACCTTAACGATACCACAGCCACCTCATCCACTATGGCACGTAGGCCCTACCTATGTCACCTTAACGTTACCACAGCCACCTCATCCACTGTGGTACGTACCTATGTCACCTTAACGTTACCACAGCCATCTCATCCACTGTGGTGCGTACCTATGTCACGTTTACGTTACAACAGCCACCTCATCCACTGTGATATGTACCTATGTCACCTTAACGTTACCACAGCCATCTCATCCACTGTGGTACGTACCTATGTCACCTTAACGTTACCACATCCACCTCATTCACTGTGGTATGTACCTATGTCACCTTAACGTTACCACATCCACCTCATTCACTGTGGTATGTACCTATGTCACCTTAACGTTACCACAGCCATCTCATCCACTGTGGTGCGTACCTATGTCACCTTAACGTTACCACAGCCATCTCATCCACTGTGGTAGGTACCTATGTCACCTTAACGCTACCACAGCCACCTTATTCACTGTGGTACGTATCTATGTTACCTTAACGTTAGCGCAGCCACCTCATTCACTGTGGTATGTACCTATGTCACCTTAACGTTACCACAGCTACCTCATTCACTGTGGTACGCACCTATGTCACCTTAACGTTACCACAGCCACCTCATCCACTGTGGTACGTACCTGTATCACCTTAACGATACCACAGCCACCTCATCCACTATGGCACGTAGACCCTACCTATGTCACCTTAACGTTACCACAGCCACCTCAACCACTGTGGTACGTACCTATGTCACCTTAACGTTACCACAGCCACCTCTTTCACTGTGGTACGCACCTATTTCCAGTTAACGTTACCACAGCCACCTCATCCACTGTGGCATGTACCTATGTCATCTTAACGTTACCACAGCCAACTCATCCACTGTGGTACGTACCTATGTCACCTTAGCGTTACCACAGCCACCTCATTCACTGTGGTATGAGCCTATGTCATCTTAACATTACCACAGCCACCTCATTCACTGTGGTATGAGCCTATGTCATCTTAACGTTACCACAGCCACCTCACCCACTGTACCTATGTCACCTTGACGCTACCATATACACCTTATTCACTGTGGTACGTATCTATGTCACCTTAACGTTACCACAGCCGCCTCATTCACTGTGGTATGTACCTATGTCACCTTAACGTTACCACAGCCACCTCATTGTGTCACCTTAACGTTACCACATCCACCTCATTCACTGTGGTATGTACCTATGTCACCTTAACGTTACCACAGCTACCTCATTCACTGTGGTATGTACCTATGTCACCTTAACGTTACAACAGCCACCTCATCCGCTGTGGTACGTACCTATGTCACCTTGACGTTACCATAGCCACCTCATCCACTGTGGTACGTACCTATGTCACCTTAACGTTACCACAGCCACCTCATCCACTGTGGTACGTACCTGTGTCACCTGAACGTTAACACAGTCACCTCATCCACTGTGGTACGTACCTATGTCACCTTAGCGTTACCACAGCCACCTCATTCACTGTGGTATGAGCCTATGTCATCTTAACGTTACCACAGCCACCTCATCCACTGTGGTACGTACCTATGTCACCTTAACGTTACCACAGCCACCTCATCCACTGTGGTACGTACTTATGTCACCTTGACGTTACCACAGCCACCTCATTCACTGTGGTACGTACCTATGTTACCTTAACGTTACCACAGGCACCTCATCCACTGTGGTACGTACCTATGTCACCTTAACGTTACCACAGCCACCTCATTCACTGTGGTACGTAGGTCCTACCAATGTCACCTTAACGTTACCACAGCCACCTCATTCACTGTGGAACGTACCTATGTCACCTTAACGTTACCACAGCCACCTCATCCACTGTGGTACGTACCTATGTCACCTTAACGCTACCACATCCACCTTATTCACTGTGGTACGTATCTATGTCACCTTAACGTTACCACAGCCACCTCATTCGCTGTGGTATGTAGCTATGTTACCTTACCGTTACGAGAGCCACCTCATTGTGTCACCTTAACGTTACCACATCCACCTCATTCACTGTGGTATGTACCTATGTCACCTTAACGTTACCACAGCTACCTCATTCACTGTGGTATGTACCTATGTCACCTTAACGTTACCACAGCCATCTCATCCACTGTGGTACGTACCTATGTCACCTTGACGTTACAATAGCCACCTCATCCACTGTGGTACGTACCTATGTCACCTTAACGTTACCACAGCCACCTCATCCACTGTGGTACTTACCTGTGTCACCTTAACGTTACCACAGCCACTTCATTCACTGTGGTACGTACCTATGTCACCTTAACGTTACCACAGCCACCTCATTCACTGTGGTATGTGCTTATGCCACCTTAACGTTACCACAGCCACATCCTCCACTGTGGTACGTACCTATGTCACCTTAACGTTACCACAGCCACCTCATCCACTGTGGTACGTACCTGTATCACCTTAACAATACCACAGCCACCTCATCCACTATGGCACGTAGGCCCTACCTATGTCACCTTAACGTTACCAGAGCCACCTCATCCACTGTGGTACGTACCTATGTCACCTTATCGTTACCACAGCCACCTCTTGCACTGTGGTACGCACCTATTTCCAGTTAACGTTACCACAGCCACCTCATCCACTGTGGTACGTACCTATGTCACCTTAGCGTTACCACAGCCACCTCATTCACTGTGGTATGAGCCTATGTCATCTTAACGTTACCACAGCCACCTCATCCGCTGTGATACGTACCTATGTCACCTTGACGTTACCACAGCCACCTCATTCACTGTGGTACGTACCTATGTCACCTTGACGTTAGTACAGTCACCTCATCCACTGTGGTACGTACCTATGTTACCTTAACGTTACCACAGGCACCTCATCCACTGTGGTACGTACCTATATCACCTTAACGTTACCACGGCCACCTCATCCACTGTGGTACGTACCTGTGTCACCTTAACGTTACCACAGCCACCTCATCCACTGTGGTACGTAGGCCCTACCAATGTCACCTTAACGTTACCACAGCCACCTCTTTCACTGTGGTACGCACCTATTTCCAGTTAACGTTACCACAGCCACCTCATCCACTGTGGTACGTACCTATGTCACCTTAGCGTTACCACAGCCACCTCATCCACTGTGGTACGTACCTGTATCACCTTAACGTTACCACAGCCCCCTCATCCACTGTGGTACGTACCTAGATCACCTTAACGTTACCACAGCCATCTCATCCACTGTGGTACTTACCTAGATCACCTTAACGTTACCACAGCCATCTCATCCACTGTGGTACTTACCTAGATCACCTTAACGTTACCACAGCCACCTCATCCACTGTGGTACTTACCTAGATCACCTTAACGTTACCACAGCCACCTCATCCACTGTGGTACGTACCTATGTCACCTTAACGTTACCACAGCCACCTCATCCACTGTGGTACGTACCTGTGTCACCTTAACGTTACCACAGCCACCTCATCCACTGTGGTACGTACCTGTATCACCTTAACGTTACCACAGCCCCCTCATCCACTGTGGTACGTACCTAGATCACCTTAACGTTACCACAGCCATCTCATCCACTGTGGTACTTACCTAGATCACCTTAACGTTACCACAGCCACCTCATTCACTGTGGTACGTAGGTCCTACCAATGTCACCTTAACATTACCACAGCCACCTCATTCACTGTGGTACTTACCTAGATCACCTTAACGTTACCACAGCCACCTCATTCACTGTGGTACGTAGGTCCTACCAATGTCACCTTGACATTACCACAGCCACCTCATTCACTGTGGTACGTATCTATGTCACCTTAGCGTTACCACAGCCACCTCATCCACTGTGGTACGTACCTAGATCACCTTAACGTTACCACAGCCACCTCATTCACTGTGGTACGTAGGTCCTACCAATGTCACCTTAACATTACCACAGCCACCTCATTCACTGTGGTACGTACCTATGTCTCCTTAACGCTACCACAGCCACCTCATTCACTGTGGTACCTACCTATGTCACATTAACGCTACCACAGCCACCTCATCCACTGTGGTACATACCTATGTCACCTTAACGTTACTACAGTCACCTCATCCACTGTGAAACGTACCTGTGTTACCTTAACGTTACCACAGGCACCTCATCCACTGTGGTACGTACCTAGATCACCTTAACGTTACCACAGCCACCTCATTCACTGTGGTACGCACCTATGTCACCTTAACGTTACCACAGCCACCTCATCCACTGTGGTACGTACCTGTGTCACCTTAACGTTACTACAGCCAACTCATTCACTGTGGTATGTAGGCCCTACCAATGTCACCTTAACATTACCACAGCCACCTCAATCACTGTGGTACGTACCTATGTCTCCTTAACGCTACCACATCCACCTCATTCACTGTGGTACGTACCTATGTCTCCTTAACGTTACCACAGCCACCTCATCCACTGTGTTATGTACCTATGTCACCTTAACGTTACCACAGCCACCTCATTCACTGTGGTATGTACCTATGTCACTTTAACGTTACCACAGCCACCTCATCCACTGTGGTACGTACCTATGTCACCTTAACGTTACCACAGCCACCTCATTCACTGTGGTATGTACCTATGTCACCTTAATGTTTCCACAGCCACCTCATCCACTGTGGTACGTACCTATGTCACCTTAACGTTACCACAGCCACCTCATTCACTGTGATACGTACCTATGTCACATTGTAATATCACTTACCACCTCAGGCGTCTCGCAGTTACTCAGGACATCTTGCGCCTATCGCTCCCACCCCCTCCATCCACCCCATGGCGCTGATACCACCGTATTTGATGATTTTCAGTGGATTTCGAGTGCGGACCCGGACTGTTCAAGTGTCAACACAGTTACTGTATTGACGAACGTAAAGTCTGCGACACCTTCCCAGACTGCAACGCGACTCTCACCGACGAACTCAACTGCAGTGAGTACTTTGTCGCTTTCAGCCAATAGCCAACAGAGTCGATAACCAGAGGTTATCGACTCTGTTTACTGGACAATACTAAAGAGAATGCAGCAGGATCCAGTTATGATACATTTCACCCAAAGCAATATGTTTCGTAATTTTTATAGTACCAATCTATTCTCCATGTCAACTAAGTATATTCTGTCATGAATTAAAATCCTGAAAGCCTGTGGGCTATCCGGAGAGAAGCAAATTTGTTCACCGGAGCAGAAGTTGGTGACCGGCTTTATATACCTGCGCGCCTGTTCGCTATTCGGTATTCTGTGTGATGTCGACCGAGGCTCGCTAGGACTTCCGCGCACGATAAACTAGTCTTTTAATCTTTTGCATCATAAATGTCCCCTCTATAGAGTTATCTTTTTCATCACAAATGTCCGCTCCCGTAGGCATCAAGGGGCACCCGCGAAACCCCACCAGATTCGTTTAACAGTGCCCCCCCCACCCCTCCCCCGGGCCCCCACCTCATTTTGCTTCCGACAGGCCTGAAGCTGTATTAATTTTAGATCCCAGTGATCCCCTGTCAATGCGGAATCGACAAAGAACGTCACCATCGCTAAATGTTGTTTGATGGCGATCATTCAGGATTAGGTGTCTAGACACTTCATGACTTCACTGATGTTGATGCCGTACATTGCACTCCTTGACCTCAGGCCAGCCATGTCCGTCCTACGAGTTCGTGTGCTGGTGCCATGACGACACGATGCACTGCGAGGACCGCGAGCTGACCGCCTTGCCAGACACGTCTAGAGAGAGGGGTCTCTACCGCTAGTAGGTGTCTAGACATGTCTGTGGGTCTCTACCGCTAGTAGGTGTCTAGACATGTCTGTGGGTCTCTACCGCTAGTAGGTGTCTAGACATGTCTGTGGGTCTCTACCGCTAGTAGGTGTCTAGACATGTCTGTGGGTCTCTACCGCTAGTAGGTGTCTAGACATGGCTGTGGGTCTCTACCGCTAGTAGGTGTCTACACATGTCTGTGGGTCTCTACCGCTAGTAGGTGTCTAGACATGTCTGTGAGTCTCTATCGCTAGTAGGTGTCTAGACATGTCTGTGGGTCTCTACCGCTAGTAGGTGTCTAGACATGTCTGTGGGTCTCTACCGCTAGTGGGTGTCTAGACATGTCTGTGGCTCTCTACCGCTAGTAGGTGTCTAGACATGTCTGTGAGTCTCTACCGCTAGTAGGTGTCTAGACATGTCTGTGGGTCTCTATCGCTAGTAGGTGTCTAGACATGTCTGTGGGTCTCTACCGCTAGTAGGTGTCTAGACATGTCTGTGGGTCTCTACCGCTAGTAGGTGTCTAGACATGTCTGTGGGTCTCTACCGCTAGTAGGTGTCTAGACATGTCTGTGGGTCTCTACCGCTAGTAGGTGTCTACACATGTCTGTGGGTCTCTACCGCTAGTAGGTGTCTAGACATGTCTGTGAGTCTCTATCGCTAGTAGGTGTCTAGACATGTCTGTGGGTCTCTACCGCTAGTAGGTGTCTAGACATGTCTGTGGGTCTCTACCGCTAGTAGGTGTCTAGACATGTCTGTGGGTCTCTACCGCTAGTAGGTGTCTAGACATGTCTGTGAGTCTCTACCGCTAGTAGGTGTCTAGACATGTCTGTTAGTCTCTATAGCTAGTAGGTGTCTAGACATGTCTGTGGGTCTCTACCGCTAGTAGGTGTCTAGACATGTCTGTGGGTCTCTACCGCTAGTAGGTGTCTAGACATGTCTGTGGGTCTCTACCGATAGTAGGTGTCTACACATGTCTGTGGGTCTCTACCGCTAGTAGGTGTCTACACATGTCTGTGGGTCTCTACCGCTAGTAGGTGTCTAGACATGTCTGTGGGTCTCTACCGCTAGTAGGTGTCTAGACATGTCTGTGGGTCTCTACCGCTAGTAGGTGTCTAGACATGTCTGTGAGTCTCTACCGCTAGTAGGTGTCTAGACATGTCTGTTAGTCTCTATAGCTAGTAGGTGTCTAGACATGTCTGTGGGTCTCTACCGCTAGTAGGTGTCTAGACATGTCTGTGGGTCTCTACCGCTAGTAGGTGTCTAGACATGTCTGTGGGTCTCTACCGATAGTAGGTGTCTACACATGTCTGTGGGTCTCTACCGCTAGTAGGTGTCTAGACATGGCTGTGGGTCTCTACCGCTAGTAGGTGTCTACACATGTCTGTGGGTCTCTACCGCTAGTAGGTGTCTACACATGTCTGTGGGTCTCTACCGCTAGTAGGTGTTTAAATATGTCTGTGAGTCTCTACCGCTAGTAGGTGTCTAGACATGTCTGTGGGTTTCTACCGCTAGTAGGTGTCTAGACATGTCTGTGGGTCTCTACCGCTAGTAGGTGTCTAGACATATCTGTGGGTCTCTACCGCTAGTAGGTGTCTAGACATGTCTGTGGGTCTCTACCGCTAGTGGGTGTCTAGACATGTCTATGGGTCTCTAACGCTAGTAGGTGTTTAGATATGTCTGTGAGTCTCTACCGCTAGTAGGTGTCTAGACATGTCTGTGGGTCTCTACCGCTAGTAGGTGTCTAGACATGTCTGTGGGTCTCTACCGCTAGTAGGTGTCTACACATGTCTGTGGGTCTCTACCGCTAGTAGGTGTCTACACATGTCTGTGGGTCTCTACCGCTAGTAGGTGTCTAGACATGTCAGTGGGTCTCTACCGCTAGTAGGTGTCTACACATGTCTGTGGGTCTCTACCGCTAGTAGGTGTCTACACATGTATGTGGGTCTCTACCGCTAGTAGGTGTTTAAATATGTCTGTGAGTCTCTACCGCTAGTAGGTGTCTAGACATGTCTGTGGGTTTCTACCGCTAGTAGGTGTCTAGACATGTCTGTGGGTCTCTACCGCTAGTAGGTGTCTAGACATATCTGTGGGTCTCTACCGCTAGTAGGTGTCTAGACATGTCTGTGGGTCTCTACCGCTAGTGGGTGTCTAGACATGTCTATGGGTCTCTAACGCTAGTAGGTGTTTAGATATGTCTGTGAGTCTCTACCGCTAGTAGGTGTCTAGACATGTCTGTGGGTCTCTACCGCTAGTAGGTGTCTAGACATGTCTGTGGGTCTCTACCGCTAGTAGGTTTCTAGACATGTCTGTGGGTTTCTATCGCTAGTAGGTGTCTAGACATGTCTGTGGGTCTCTACCGCTAGTGGGGTCTAGACATGTCTGTGGGTCTCTACCGCTAGTAGGTGTCTGGACATGTCTGTGGGTCTCTACCGCTAGTAGGTGTCTAGACATGTCTCTGGGTCTCTACCGCTAGTAGGTGTCTAGACATGTCTGTGGGTCTCTACCGCTAGTAGGTGTCTAGACATGTCTGTGGGTCTCTACCGCTACTAGGTGTCTAGACATGTCTGTGGGTCTCTACCGCTAGTAGGTGTCTAGACATGTCTGTGGGTCTCTACCGCTAGTAGGTGTCTAGACATGTCTGTGGGTCTCTACCGCTAGTAGGTGTCTAGACATGTCTGTGGGTCTCTACCGCTAGTAGTTGTCTAGACATGTCTGTGGGTCTCTACCGCTAGTAGGTTTTTAGACATGTCTGTGGGTCTCTACCGCTAGTAGGTATCTACACACGTCTGTTGGTCTCTACCGCTAGTAGGTGTCTAGACATGTCTGTGAGTCTCTACCGCTAGTAGGTGTCTAGAAATGTCTGTGGGTCTCTATCGCTAGTAGGTGTCTAGACATGTCTGTGGGTCTCTACCGCTAGTAGGTGTCTACATATATCTGTGGATCTCTACCGCTAGTAGGTGTCTAGACATCTCTGTTTGTGGCTAGTGGGTGTCTAGCTGTATCAATGTGCCTCTACTTTCTAGATGTATCATTGAGCTTCTAGCGCTAGTATGTGTCTAGACATGTCTGTGGGCCTCCACTGCTAGTAGGTGTCTGGATGTATCAATGTGCCTCCACTGCTAGTAGGTGTCTAGATGTATCAATGTGCCTCCACTGCTAGTCGGTGTCTAGATGTATCAATGTGCCTCCACTACTAGTAGGTGTCTAGATGTATCAGTGTGCCTCCACTGCTAGTAGATGTCTAGATGTATCAATGTGCCTCCACTACTAGTAGATGTCTAGATGTATCAGTGGGTCTCCACTGCTAGTAGGTGTCTAGATGTATCAATGTGCCTCTACCACTAGTAGATGTCTAGATGTATCAGTGTGCCTCCACTACTAGTAGGTGTCTAGATGTATCAGTGTGCCTCCACTGCTAGTAGGTGTCTAGATGTATCAATGTGCCTCCACTGCTATTAGGTGTCTAGATGTATCAATGTGCCTCCACCACTAGTAGATGTCTAGATGTATCAGTGTGCCTCCACTACTAGTAGATGTCTAGATGTATCAGTGTGCCACCACCACTAGTAGATGTCTAGATGTATCAGTGGGCCTCCACTGCTAGTAGGTGTCTAGATGTATCAGTGTGCCTCCACCACCCAGTAGATGTCTAGATGTATCAGTGTGCCTCCACTACTAGTAGGTGTCTAGATGTATCAGTGTGCCTCCACTGCTAGTAGGTGTCTAAATGTATCAATGTGCCTCCACCACTAGTAGATGTCTAGATGTATCAGTGTGCCTCCACTACTAGTAGATGTCTAGATGTATCAGTGGGCCTCCACTGCTAGTAGGTGTCTAGATGTATCAATGTGCCTCCACTACTAGTAGATGTCTAGATGTATCAGTGTGCCTCCACTACTAGTAGGTGTCTAGATGTATCAGTGTGCCTCCACTGCTAGTAGGTGTCTAGATGTATCAATGTGCCTCCACCACTAGTAGGTGTCTAGATGTATCAGTGTGCCTCCACTACTAGTAGGTGTCTAGATGTATCAATGTGCCTCCACTACTAGTAGATGTCTAGATGTATCAGTGGGCCTCCACTGCTAGTAGGTGTCTAGATGTATCAATGTGCCTCCACTACTAGTAGATGTCTAGATGTATCAGTGTGCCTCCACTACTAGTAGGTGTCTAGATGTATCAGTGTGCCTCCACTGCTAGTAGGTGTCTAGATGTATCAATGTGCCTCCACCACTAGTAGGTGTCTAGATGTATCAGTGTGCCTCCACCACTAGTAGGTGTCTAGATGTATCAGTGTGCCTCCACTACTAGTAGGTGTCTGGATGTATCAATGTGCCTCCACTGCTAGTAGATGTCTAGATGTATCAGTGTGCCTCCACTACTAGTAGATGTCTAGATGTATCAGTGTGCCTCCACTGCTAGTAGATGTCTAGATGTATCAATGTGCCTCCACTGCTAGTAGGTGTCTAGATGTATCAATGTGCCTCCACTACTAGTAGATGTCTAGATGTATCAATGTGCCTCCACTACTAGTAGGTGTCTGGATGTATCAATGTGCCTCCACTACTAGTAGATGTCTAGATGTATCAGTGTGCCTCCACTGCTAGTAGGTGTCTAGATGTATCAATGTGCCTCCACTACTAGTAGGTGTCTGGATGTATCAATGTGCCTCCACTACTAGTAGGTGTCTAGATGTATCAATGTGCCTCCACTACTAGTAGGTGTCTAGATGTATCAATGTGCCTCCACTGCTAGTAGGTGTCTAGATGTATCAGTGTGCCTCCACTGCTAGTAGATGTCTAGATGTATCAATGTGCCTCCACTACTAGTAGATGTCTAGATGTATCAGTGTGCCTCCACTGCTAGTAGGTGTCTAGATGTATCAATGTGCCTCCACTACTAGTAGGTGTCTGGATGTATCAATGTGCCTCCACTACTAGTAGGTGTCTAGATGTATCAATGTGCCTCCACTACTAGTAGGTGTCTAGATGTATCAATGTGCCTCCACTGCTAGTAGGTGTCTAGATGTATCAGTGTGCCTCCACTGCTAGTAGATGTCTAGATGTATCAATGTGCCTCCACTGCTAGTAGGTGTCTAGATGTATCAATGTGCCTCCACTACTAGTAGGTGTCTAGATGTATCAGTGTGCCTCCACTGCTAGTAGATGTCTAGATGTATCAAGATGCCTCCACTGCTAGTAGATGTCTAGATGTATCAATGTGCCTCCACTGCTAGTAGATGTCTAGATGTATCAATGTGCCTCCACTGCTAGTAGGTGTCTAGATGTATCAATGTGCCTCCACTGCTAGTAGGTGTCTAGATGTATCAATGTGCCTCCACTGCTAGTAGGTGTCTAGATGTATCAATATGCCTCCACTGCTAGTAGATGTCTAGATGTATCAATGTGCCTCCACTGCTAGTAGATGTCTAGATGTATCAGTGTGCCTCCACTGCTAGTAGATGTCTAGATGTATCAGTGTGCCTCCACTGCTAGTAGATGTCTAGATGTATCAATGTGCCTCCACTGCTAGTAGGTGTCTAGATGTATCAATGTGCCTCCACTGCTAGTAGGTGTCTAGATGTATCAGTGTGCCTCCACTGCTAGTAGATGTCTAGATGTATCAATGTGCCTCCACTGCTAGTAGGTGTCTAGATGTATCAATGTGCCTCCACTACTAGTAGGTGTCTAGATGTATCAGTGTGCCTCCACTGCTAGTAGATGTCTAGATGTATCAATGTGCCTCCACTGCTAGTAGGTGTCTAGATGTATCAATGTGCCTCCACTGCTAGTAGGTGTCTAGATGTATCAGTGTGCCTCCACTGCTAGTAGATGTCTAGATGTATCAATGTGCCTCCACTGCTAGTAGGTGTCTAGATGTATCAATGTGCCTCCACTACTAGTAGGTGTCTAGATGTATCAATGTGCCTCCACTGCTAGTAGATGTCTAGATGTATCAATGTGCCTCCACCACTAGTAGATGTCTAGATGTATCAATGTGCCTCCACTACTAGTAGATGTCTGGATGTATCAATGTGCCTCCACTACTAGTAGGTGTCTAGATGTATCAATGTGCCTCCACTACTAGTAGGTGTCTAGATGTATCAGTGTGCCTCCACTACTAGTAGATGTCTAGATGTATCAGTGTGCCTCCACTGCTAGTAGGTGTCTAGATGTATCAGTGTGCCTCCACTACTAGTAGATGTCTAGATGTATCAATGTGCCTCCACTACTAGTAGATGTCTAGATGTATCAATGTGCCTCCACTACTAGTAGATGTCTAGATGTATCAATGTGCCTCCACCACTAGTAGGTGTCTAGATGTATCAGTGTGCCTCCACCACTAGTAGGTGTCTAGATGTATCAATGTGCCTCCACTACTAGTAGATGTCTGGATGTATCAATGTGCCTCCACTACTAGTAGGTGTCTAGATGTATCAATGTGCCTCCACTACTAGTAGGTGTCTAGATGTATCAATGTGCCTCCACTGCTAGTAGATGTCTAGATGTATCAATATGCCTCCACTACTAGTAGGTGTCTAGATGTATCAATGTGCCTCCACTACTAGTAGATGTCTAGATGTATCAATGTGCCTCCACTACTAGTAGATGTCTGGATGTATCAATGTGCCTCCACTACTAGTAGGTGTCTAGATGTATCAATGTGCCTCCACTACTAGTAGATGTCTGGATGTATCAATGTGCCTCCACTACTAGTAGGTGTCTAGATGTATCAATGTGCCTCCACTACTAGTAGATGTCTGGATGTATCAATGTGCCTCCACTACTAGTAGGTGTCTAGATGTATCAATGTGCCTCCACTACTAGTAGGTGTCTAGATGTATCAATGTGCCTCCACTACTAGTAGGTGTCTAGATGTATCAATGTGCCTCCACTACTAGTAGATGTCTGGATGTATCAATGTGCCTCCACTACTAGTAGGTGTCTAGATGTATCAATGTGCCTCCACTACTAGTAGGTGTCTAGATGTATCAATGTGCCTCCACTGCTAGTAGGTGTCTGGATGTATCAATGTGCCTCCACTACTAGTAGGTGTCTAGATGTATCAATGTGCCTCCACTACTAGTAGATGTCTAGATGTATCAATGTGCCTCCACTGCTAGTAGATGTCTAGATGTATCAGTGTGCCTCCACTGCTAGTAGGTGTCTGGATGTATCAATGTGCCTCCACTACTAGTAGGTGTCTAGATGTATCAATGTGCCTCCACCACTAGTAGGTGTCTGGATGTATCAATGTGCCTCCACTGCTAGTAGGTGTCTAGATGTATCAAGATGCCTCCACTACTAGTAGGTGTCTAGATGTATCAGTGTGCCTCCACTACTAGTAGATGTCTAGATGTATCAATGTGCCTCCACTACTAGTAGATGTCTAGATGTATCAATGTGCCTCCACTACTAGTAGGTGTCTAGATGTATCAATGTGCCTCCACTGCTAGTAGATGTCTAGATGTATCAGTGTGCCTCCACTACTAGTAGGTGTCTAGATGTATCAATGTGCCTCCACTGCTAGTAGGTGTCTAGATGTATCAATGTGCCTCCACTACTAGTAGATGTCTAGATGTATCAGTGTGCCTCCACTGCTAGTAGGTGTCTAGATGTATCAATGTGCCTCCACTACTAGTAGGTGTCTAGATGTATCAATGTGCCTCCACTACTAGTAGATGTCTAGATGTATCAGTGTGCCTCCACTACTAGTAGGTGTCTAGATGTATCAGTGTGCCTCCACTACTAGTAGATGTCTAGATGTATCAGTGTGCCTCCACTGCTAGTAGGTGTCTGGATGTATCAATGTGCCTCCACTACTAGTAGGTGTCTAGATGTATCAATGTGCCTCCACTACTAGTAGATGTCTAGATGTATCAATGTGCCTCCACTACTAGTAGGTGTCTAGATGTATCAGTGTGCCTCCACTGCTAGTAGGTGTCTGGATGTATCAATGTGCCTCCACTACTAGTAGGTGTCTAGATGTATCAATGTGCCTCCACCACTAGTAGGTGTCTAGATGTATCAATGTGCCTCCACTGCTAGTAGATGTCTAGATGTATCAGTGTGCCTCCACTACTAGTAGGTGTCTAGATGTATCAATGTGCCTCCACTGCTAGTAGGTGTCTAGATGTATCAATGTGCCTCCACTACTAGTAGATGTCTAGATGTATCAGTGTGCCTCCACTGCTAGTAGGTGTCTAGATGTATCAATGTGCCTCCACTACTAGTAGGTGTCTAGATGTATCAGTGTGCCTCCACTACTAGTAGATGTCTAGATGTATCAGTGTGCCTCCACTGCTAGTAGGTGTCTAGATGTATCAATGTGCCTCCACTACTAGTAGGTGTCTAGATGTATCAGTGTGCCTCCACTGCTAGTAGATGTCTAGATGTATCAATGTGCCTCCACTGCTAGTAGGTGTCTAGATGTATCAGTGTGCCTCCACTACTAGTAGATGTCTAGATGTATCAGTGTGCCTCCACTGCTAGTAGGTGTCTAGATGTATCAATGTGCCTCCACTACTAGTAGGTGTCTAGATGTATCAGTGTGCCTCCACTGCTAGTAGATGTCTAGATGTATCAATGTGCCTCCACTGCTAGTAGGTGTCTAGATGTATCAGTGTGCCTCCACTGCTAGTAGATGTCTAGATGTATCAGTGTGCCTCCACTGCTAGTAGGTGTCTAGATGTATCAATGTGCCTCCACTACTAGTAGGTGTCTAGATGTATCAATGTGCCTCCACTACTAGTAGGTGTCTAGATGTATCAGTGTGCCTCCACTGCTAGTAGGTGTCTAGATGTATGAACGGGTCTCTATCGCTAGTAGGTGTCTAGATGTATCAATGTGCCTCCACTACTAGTAGATGTCCATAGCCTCTACTTTTAGTAAGTAACATTATGAGCTTACCCGTTTGCCAGACCTTTATACTGAGAGAGACATGTGGTTCAATTAATTAGTATTATATGTAATAGTATAAATACTTATTATTAATTGGCATTAATAAATACGTATGGCTAATAATTAATATGTAAATTATAAAAATATATATAACATTATATATAATACTATATGTATTTATATAACTGTTTCCTTCCAGTTTGCTCTCAAAAAATCATTTGAACGATTCTTTGGACGCCGATACCTTTGAGAATCTCAGTCATATTATATATTTGTAAGTATATTTACATGGCAGTGTGTCATAAATCAGAAAATGTCGAGTGATAAAAATAGCAGGCAAACAAAAAATGCAAAACACAAGTTATAACTTGATTGCACCATTGCATCGCCCATTAACATGCGTACAGTTTAGGCACTAGACACATGTAATACATTGTTTAATCAAACAAGCCATGTAACCTGTCATCAGTAGAGGTTTGATGCCCTAACATGACGTCTATAATAATGTGTCGCCGGCTTCTCTTCCAGAGATATCAGCAGCAACCACATCCGTAACCTGACCAGAGAGATCTTCCGGACGTTACTCCGTCTATCGACCTTGTAAGATCATCGTCATTGTATTATACCTCTTCTCTCAGAGTGAACGTTTCGTATTCCTGGACCTCTACACTATCTTGTCTTTTCTGAGAGTATATACTGGCGTAGGGTATGTGAGCCGATGGTGATGAGCCGTGTCTTTGAGTTTATGGTATGTTAGCCGATGGTGATGAGCCGTGTCTTTGGGTTTATGGTATGTTAGCCGATGGTGATGAGCCGTGTCTTTGGGTTTATGGTATGTTAGCCGATGGTGATGAGCCGTGTCTTTGGGCTTTAATATGTTAGCCGATGGTGATGAGCCGTGTCTTTGGGTTAATGGTATGTTAGCCGATGGTGATGAGCCGTGTGTTTGGGTTTATGGTATGTTAGCCGATGGTGATGAGCGGTGCCTTTGGGTTTATGGTATGTTAGCCGATGGTGATGAGCCGTGTCTTTGGGTTTATGGTATGTTAGCCGATGGTGATGAGCGGTGCCTTTGAGTTTATGGTATGTTAGCCGATGGTGATGAGCGGTGCCTTTGGGTTTATGGTATATTAGCCGATGGTGATGAGCCGTGTCTTTGGGCTTTTGGTATGTTAGCCGATGGTGATGAGCCGTGTCTTTGGGCTTTAATATGTTAGCCGATGGTGATGAGCCGTGTCTTTGGGTTAATGGTATGTTAGCCGATGGTGATGAGCCGTGTGTTTGGGTTTATGGTATGTTAGCCGATGGTGATGAGCGGTGCCTTTGGGTTTATGGTATGTTAGCCGATGGTGATGAGCCGTGTCTTTGGGTTTATGGTATGTTAGCCGATGGTGATGAGCGGTGCCTTTGAGTTTATGGTATGTTAGCCGATGGTGATGAGCCGTGTCTTTGGGTTTATGGTATGTTAGCCGATGGTGATGAGCGGTGCCTTGGGTTTATGGTATGTTAGCCGATGGTGATGAGCGGTGCCTTTGGGTTTATGGTATGTTAGCCGATGGTGATGTTTCTTTGCAGGAATGTGCGAGACAACGACCTGACGGTGTTACACTCAGGAACCTTTATCGGCTTGAGCAGTCTAACTACTTTGTGAGTATGTGCGATTCTCTCCTGAAGTCAGAGCCCCTGTTAATAATAATGTGCACACGCTAACAGCAACACAAAATACTTTAAATACACGTGTGATCTGCTCTGATTAAAGAACATATTCCATATGTCCCTAATATATTTTATATTATGTTTGATGACGACTATGCATCATAATGGCGTGCTCCTTGACCGGGCACCACTTTTATTTTAGTTAAATAGGAACATAGGTATATGTTTATAGTGTAAACTGTGTCAAATATAAACTATTATTCTCCCGTATCATTATTATTAATTACGTAGATAATATAACATTAATGTTGCTTGGTGTGAGTTACTCTCATATGCGGCGCGAAGAAGTGTCGCACCAAACAAGTCATGCCATGTACATTGTTCTATGTTCTACTGGACGACCACTTATGCCACATTTTTTATCCCATGGAAGGTACTTGGAAGAAAACTCAATCCATACCATTGAATCCCTCGCATTTCACGGGTTATCTTCACTTACGGCAATGTGAGTGTGCAACTGTATGATATATATTATCAAATACACCTCATAACAGCATTTTTGTTTGAACTTATCAGCTTAAGCAGGCGTAAAATCCATTGATGAGGTCAGTTCTTTGTTCTCCCACCACATTAGTTTTCTGTATTGTATTATGTTTGAGTCTTTTCTTTGTTTACATAAGCTAGCGTTAACTAACCGGATAACAATGTGTCCTCTGGCCTCGCAATCTATTGTTATCCGGTGATGTGTTCCTAGAACATTAACTTACACATGAGTTGTTATCGGAAGTCACGGTGAAGCACTTAGATTACATGACCACAGCATTGCACTAACAATGTATCCATTCGTTGCGCCTGGTGGCTGGTTGGTTGGCATCCGTCACCGTGCATAAGACGACGGATTTGCAGCTTATTTTGTTGCGATGTATTCCGTATTGCTCTGTCGACCTTATATTAGCGACACGTCGCGATGCCACATTGTGGCTCACATTACCTTTCAACTTTTGCTTTCTTGTAGCAATCTCAGCAACCAAGACTTGAGTGTTCTGGAGATGAACTCCTTCGTGGGGCTGAAGAAACTCTACCGCCTGTTAGTGTTACTAACATCATAAGCTCTCAGTTAACAACTTCTGTCTATATGTTTACATACTTGTGGCTGTAGCCTGATTCCCGGAGTACACCTCAAATCAGGCTCTGGCTGATGAATAAAAACTTCTGAGATTGTCAGGACTACAATTCCTATTATACCCTTCTTTCTGCGTCTTCCATTTGCATTGTGTCTGATCTGTGAGTAGCGTAGGGCCTTCATGCACAATGAACATTATTAAGGTTAATTTGCACTAATTCTATACATTTTTTCAGAGATTTGTCCCACAACCACATACCTTTCATCAAAGATGGGACTTTCAATGGATTGCCATTGATGACACTCTTGTAAGCTTTTATTAATGTTTGGCACCATAACACGCGTTTAACATGTATTAAGCATGAATATCCCATACATTTAATCTATAAATATGCGTATATGAATCTATATGCTTTAACTTAATATGTTCAAGAGAGTACTGTTCTCAGAAGTAACTCCACAAATCAAGATTGATATTCAGCACTAATCGTCAAACATGACTGCGTCAAATTGATTTTGTTTCTTTCCAGGGACATATCGTCAAATGAAATTACGCTGATTGAGAGCAACGTGTTCAATGGACTGCCTTCTCTGCAAACACTGTGAGTGGCACTTGTGTTTAGTGGGTGGCTATGTGATTGCACCATTGGTGGCCCTACATTCGTCGCGTAGTTACTATTCAATATCATTGAAATCACCCCCCCCCCTCCCCTAGCCACCCCACCCGCACCGAACATCGGGGGCGACTACTGGGAAAGGGAACATCAAATTATCGTGTGTTATTCATACGGACAATAATATTATATTTCCTTGGTGGCAGCCACACGGACCTGTTCCCGTTCTGCTGCCTGGCTCCCGCCGTAGCTGAGTGCACCCCCAAGCCGGACGAGTTCTCATCCTGCGAGGACCTCATGTCTAACTGGGTGTTACGGCTGTGCATCTGGGTGTTGGGACTCGTGGCACTGGTCGGCAACACAATGGTCATCTACTGGCGGATCAGGGACAAGCGCGACAGCAAGGTGGGTGGGGGTGGTGGGGGGGGGGGGTCGGCAACACCATGGTCATCTACTGGCGGATCAGGGCAAGCGCGACGGCAAGGTGGGTGGGAGTGGTGGGTGGGGGGGGGTCGGCAACACAATGGTCATCTACTGGCGGATCAGGGACAAGCACGACAGCAAGGTGCGTCGGTGGGTCACTGCGCATGCGTGCCAGACGTGGGGGCGGGGGTGACGGATGAGGCGATATGTATCCGTGTATAGACTGAAGTGATCTGGCAGAGCAGTTAACTCGAGCTTTCAGGATCACGGGGAGTCGGATTCTCCAGGGGATGGATTCACTAAGAGTTACGAGCTCGTAACCTTATCTTGGAGGTGCTGATGTAGTGAGTGATTGTAAGTTGATGCTGTAAGCGCTATTCAGTTGTTATTAGGATGCAGTCAGCTTGAGGCCAGTTATGGTTTCAGTATTATGAAAAACAATGTTTGAAATTAATAAAATGTATTGTTGAGAATAAATTTAAAATATAACGTTTCTTATTGACCGGGCAATATAAGTGTTGTATTTTACGAGCAAATTAGTTAGGAAATCTTATTGAAATATGACACCCACTGGATGATGTCCATCATTGTCGCCAGCGGTGGGCGAGCGTAGTACGTCAGCTAATACAGCTGTGGCGCTAGGAGGGGACCAGGAGTGTGTCTGTACGTCTTCCCAGTCTGAAGATGTGCGCGCGCAACAACGGCCCGGTGATGACCACTAGCGCTGTGTAGTGGTCGCCAAGGTCTATATCAGGTCAGTGACAGCGTTGACACGTCCCTTACACTGCTTGCAGGTCCACTCCTTTCTGATCACAAACCTCGCCCTGGGCGACCTGCTGATGGGGGTCTACATGCTGATCATCGCCTGCGTCGACCTCCAGTACCGCGGCGTCTACATGGCCTTCGACCTGGCGTGGCGCCACAGCGGCCTCTGCCAGTTCGCCGGCTTCATCTCCACCTACTCCTGCGAGCTGAGCGTCTTCACGCTCACCGTCATCACCATCGACCGCTTCGTGTCCATCATCTTCCCCTTCAGAAAGACGCGGCTCAACCTGTGCGAGGCCTGGGTCGTCATGGCCTCTCTCTGGGTGGTCGTCTTCATCCTGGCCGCCCTGCCGCTCATAGACGTTCCTTATTTTAGTAACTTTTACGGTCGTTCGGGCGTGTGCCTGGCGCTGCACATCACCCCGGAGAAGCCGTCGGGCTGGGAGTATTCGGTGTCCGTGTTCCTGGCCCTCAACTGCCTCTCATTCCTGCTCATCGCGGTGTCCTACTTCTGGATGTTCGTGGTGGCGCGGCGAACGCGCGCCGCCGCCAGGTCGCCCCAGATGAAGTCGGACCACGCCATGGCCAGGCGGATGACGCTCATCGTGCTCACGGACTTCTGCTGCTGGGTGCCCATCATCGCGCTCGGCGTCGTCTCCCTCTGCGGAGTCTCGGTCTCCCGCCAGGCAAGTCTACAGCCTCACTACACTTCACTTTACCTGTAATAAATTAATTTCTGTTGTCTTTCACCTTGTTGGGGGTGGGGGCGATTATATTATTTGCGTTTTATATTATTACACACTCGTGATTGGGGTACTGGGGATTTGCTGGAGATTTTAAGAGGACCGAATTATATAAACGGAGCGAAAGGAGTTGTGAAATGGTACTGACCGTAGATGTCTTACGCCGTGCAAACGGTGCAAACAACTAAAACACTAGTGAGTCTATTATCAAAAATCTCTAAGGTCAATCTGCGGGAAATCAAAGTACGAATGTCTTTAACCTGGTGCGCACTTGGCCTGTAGCCTGATTCTCATATGGTGAAGGTGACATGATGGCCGTAGCGTGGTTCTCATGATGAAGGTGCCATGATGGCCGTAGCGCGGTTCTCATGATGAAGGTGACATGATGGCCGTAGCGTGGTTATCATGATGAAGGTGCCATGATGGCCGTAGCGTGGTTCTCATGATGAAGGTGACATGATGGCGGTAGCGTGGTTCTCATGATGAAGGTGACATGATGACCGTAGCATGGTTCTCATGATGAAGGTGTCATGATGGCCGTAGCGTGGTTCTCATGATGAAGGTGCCATGATGGCCGTAGCGTGGTTCTCATGATGAAGGTGACGTGATGGCCGTAGCGTGGTTCTCATGATGAAGGTGCCATGATGGCCCTTAACGTGGTTCTCATGATGAAGGTGGCATGATGGCCGTAGCGTGGTTCTCATGTGAAAGTGACATGATGGCGGTAGCATGGTTCTCATGATGAAGGTGGCATAATGGCCGTAGCGTGGTTCTCATGATGAAGGTGACGTGATGGCCGTAGCGTGGTTCTCATGATGAAGGTGACGTGATGGCCGTAGCGTGGTTCTCATGATGAAGGTGCCATGATGGCCGTACCGTGGTTCTCATGATGAAGGTGGCATGGTGGCCGTAGCGTGGTTCTCATGATGAAGGTGACGTGATGGCCGTAGCATGGTTCTCATGATGAAGGTGTCATGATGGCGGTAGCGTGGTTATCATGATAAAGGTGACGTGATGGCCGTAGCGTGGTTCTCATGATGAAGGTGACATGATGGCCGTAGCGTGGTTCTCATGATGAAGGTGACGTGATGACCGTAGCGTGGTTCTCATGATGAAGGTGACATGATGGCCGTAGCGTGGCTCTCATATGGTGAAGGTGACATGATGGCCGTAGCGTGGTTCTTATATGGTAAAAGTGAAATGATGGCCGTAGCGTGGTTCTCATGTGAAAGTGACATGATGGCGGTAGCATGGTTCTCATGATGAAGGTGATATGATGGCGGTAGCATGGTTCTCATGATGCAGGTGACGTGATGGCCGTAGCGTGGTTCTCATGATGAAGGTGACAGGATGGCCGTAGCGTGGTTCTCATATGGTGAAGGTGACATGATGGCCGTAGCGTGGTTCTTATATGGTAAAAGTGAACTGATGGCCATAGCGTGGTTCTCATGTGAAAGTGACATGATGGCGGTAGCATGGTTCTCATGATGAAGGTGACATGATGGCGGTAGCATGGTTCTCATGATGAAGGTGACATGATGGCCGTAGCATGGTTCTCATGATGTAGGTGACGTGATGGCCGTAGCGTGGTTCTCATGATGAAGGTGGCATGATGGCCGTAGTGTGGTTCTCATGATGAAGGTGACATGATGGCCGTAGCGTGGTTCTCATGATGAAGGTGACATTATGGCGGTAGCATGGTTCTCATGATGAAGGTGTCATGATGGCCGTAGCATGGTTCTCATATGGTGAAGGTGTCATGATGGCCGTAGCGTGGTTCTCATGATGAAGGTGACATGATGGCGGTAGCATGGTTCTCATGATGAAGGTGACATGATGGCCGTAGCATGGTTCTCATGATGTAGGTGACGTGATGGCCGTAGCGTGGTTCTCATGATGAAGGTGACATGATGGCCGTAGCGTGGTTCTCATACGGTGAAGGTGTCATGATGGCCGTAGCGTGGTTCTCATGATAAAGGTGACATGATTGCCGTAGCGTGGTTCTCATGATGTAGGTGACCTGATGGCCGTAGCGTGGTTCTCATGATGAAGGTGACATGATGGCCGTAGCGTGGTTCTCATGTGGTGAAGGTGTCATAATGGCCGTAGCGTGGTTCTCATGATGAAGGTGACATGATGGCGGTAGCATGGTTCTCATGATGAAGGTGACATGGTGGCCGTAGCATGGTTCTCATGATGTAGGTGACGTGATGGCCCGTAGCGTGGTTCTCATGATGAAGGTGACATGATGGCCGTAGCGTGGTTCTCATATGGTGAAGGTGTCATGATGGCCGTAGCGTGGTTCTCATGATAAAGGTGACATGATTGCCGTAGCGTGGTTCTCATATGGTGAATGTGACATGATGGCCGTAGCGTGGTTCTCATGATGAAGGTGACATGATGGCCGTAGCGTGGTTCTCATGATGAAGGTGACATGATGGCCGTAGCATGGTTCTCATGATGAAGGTGACATGATGGCCGTAGCGTGGTTCTCATGATGAAGGTGACATGATGGCCGTAGCGTGGTTCTCATGATGAAGGTGACATGATGGCCGTAGCGTGGTTCTCATGATGAAGGTGACATGATGGCCGTAGCATGGTTCTCATGATGTAGGTGACGTGACGGCCGTAGCGTGGTTCTCATGATGAAGGTGACATGATGGCCGTAGCGTGGTTCTCATATGGGGAAGGTGTCATGATGGCCGTAGCGTGGTTCTCTTGATGAAGGTGACATGATGGCGGTAGCATGGTTCTCATGATGAAGGTGACATGATGGCCGTAGCGTGGTTCTCATATGGTGAAGGTGTCATAATGGCCGTAGCGTGGTTCTCATGATGAAGGTGACATGATGGCGGTAGCATGGGTCTCATGATGAAGGTGACATGATGGCCGTAGCATGGTTCTCATGATGTAGGTGACGTGATGGCCGTAGCGTGGTTCTCATGATGAAGGTGACATGATGGCCGTAGCTTGGTTCTCATATGGTGAAGGTGTCATGATGGCCGTAGCGTGGTTCTCATGATAAAGGTGACATGATTGCCGTAGCGTGGTTCTCATATGGTGAATGTGACATGATGGCCGTAGCGTGGTTCTCATGATGAAGGTGACATGATGGCCGTAGCGTGGTTCTCATGATGAAGGTGACATGATGGCCGTAGCATGGTTCTCATGATGAAGGTGACATGATGGCCGTAACGTGGTTATCATGATGAAGGTGGCATGATGGCCGTAGCGTGGTTCTCATATGGTGAAGGTGACATGATGGCCGTAGCGTGGTTCTCATGATGAAGGTGACATGATGGCCGTAGCGTGGTTCTCATGATGAAGGTGACATGATGCCCGTAGCGTGGTTCTCATGATGAAGGTGGCATGATGGCCGTAGCGTGGTTCTCATATGGTGAATGTGTCATGATGGCCGTCGCGTGGTTCTCATGATAAAGGTGACATGATTGCCGTAGCGTGGTTCTCATAAGGTGAATGTGACATGATGGCCGTAGCGTGGTTCTCATGATGAAGGTGACATGATGGCCGTAGCGTGGTTCTCATGATGAAGGTGGCATGATGGCCGTAGCGTGGTTCTCATATGGTGAAGGTGACATGATGGCCGTAGCGCGGTTCTCATATGGTGAAAGTGACATGATGGCCGTAGCGTGGTTCTCATGATGAAGGTGGCATAATGGCCGTAGCGTAGTTCTCATATGGTGAATGTGACATGATAGCCGTAGCGTGGTTCTCATATGGTGAATATGACATGATGGCCGTAGCGTGGTTCTCATGATGAAGGTGACATGATGGCCGTAGCGTGGTTCTCATGATGAAGGTGGCATGATGGCCGTAGCGTGGTTCTCATATGGTGAAGGCGACATGATGGCCGTAGCGTGGTTCTCATATGGTGAAAGTGACATGATGGCGGTAGCGTGGTTCTCATGATGAAGGTAGCATAATGGCCGTAGCGTGGTTCTCATATGGTGAATGTGACATGATGGCCGTAGCGTGGTTCTCATGTGGTAAATGTGACATGATGGCCGTAGCGTGGTTCTCATGATGAAGGTGACATGATGGCCGTAGCGTGGTTCTCATATGGTGAAGGTGACATGATGGCCGTAGCGTGGTCCTCATGATGAAGGTGGCATGATGGCCGTAGCGTGGTTCTCATATGGTGAAGGTGACATGATGGCCGTAGCGTGGTTATCATGATGAAGGTGGCATGATGGCCGTAGCGTGGTTCTCATATGGTGAAAGTGACATGATGGCCGTAGCGTGGTTCTCATATGGTGAAGGTGGCATAATGGCCGTAGCGTAGTTCTCATATGGTGAATGTGACATGATGGCCGTAGCGTGGTTCTCATATGGTGAATGTGACATGATGGCCGTAGCGTGGTTCTCATGATGAAGGTGGCATGATGGCCGTAGCGTGGTTCTCATGTGGTGAAAGTGACATGATGGCCGTAGCGTGGTTCTCATATGGTGAAGGTGGCATAATGGCCGTAGCGTAGTTCTCATATGGTGAATGTGACATGATGGCCGTAGCGTGGTTCTCATATGGTGAATGTGACATGATGGCCGTAGCGTGGTTCTCATATGGTGAATGTGACATGATGGCCGTAGCGTGGTTCTCATATGGTGAAAGTGACATGATGGCCGTAGCGTGGTTCTCATATGGTGAATGTGACATGATGGCCGTAGCGTGGTTCTCATATGGTGAATGTGACATGATGGCCGTAGCGTGGTTCTCATATGGTGAAAGTGACATGATGGCCGTAGCGTGGTTCTCATATGGTGAAGGTGGCATAATGGCCGTAGCGTAGTTCTCATATGGTGAATGTGACATGATGGCCGTAGCGTGGTTCTCATATGGTGAATGTGACATGATGGCCGTAGCGTGGTTCTCATGATGAAGGTGACATGGTGGCCGTAGCGTAGTTCTCATATGGTGAATGTGACATGATGGTCGTAGCGTGGTTCTCATGATGAAGGTGACGTGATGGCCGTAGCGTGGTTCTCATGATGAAGGTGGCATAATGGCCGTAGCGTAGTTCTCATATGGTGAATGTGACATGATGGCCGTAGCGTGGTTCTCATATGGTGAATGTGACATGATAGCCGTAGCGTGGTTCTCATATGGTGAATATGACATGATGGCCGTAGCGTGGTTCTCATGATGAAGGTGACATGATGGCCGTAGCGTGGTTCTCATGATGAAGGTGGCATGATGGCCGTAGCGTAGTTCTCATATGGTGAATGTGACATGATGGCCGTAGCGTGGTTCTCATATGGTGAAGGTGACATGATGGCCGTAGCGTGGTTCTCATATGGTGAAAGTGACATGATGGCCGTAGCGTGGTTCTCATGATGAAGGTGGCATAATGGCCGTAGCGTAGTTCTCATATGGTGAATGTGACATGATGGCCGTAGCGTGGTTCTCATATGGTGAATGTGACATGATGGCCGTAGCGTGGTTCTCATGATGAAGGTGACATGATGGCCGTAGCGTAGTTCTCATATGGTGAATGTGACATGATGGCCGTAGCGTAGTTCTCATATGGTGAATGTGACATGATGGCCGTAGCGTGGTTCTCATGATGAAGGTGACATGGTGGCCGTAGCGTGGTTCTCATGATGAAGGTGACATGATGGCCGTAGCGTAGTTCTCATATGGTGAATGTGACATGATGGCCGTAGCGTGGTTCTCATGATGAAGGTGACGTGATGGCCGTAGCGTGGTTCTCATGATGAAGGTGGCATAATGGCCGTAGCGTAGTTCTCATATGGTGAATGTGACATGATGGCCGTAGCGTGGTTCTCATATGGTGATTGTGACATGATGGCCGTAGCGTGGTTCTCATGATGAAGGTGACATGATGGCGCCGTAGCGTAGTTCTCGTAGGGCAAAGGTGATATTACGGCCATTATGTACTGGGTTTGATTGTATCCTAATGGGTTGGACAGGAGTCGGTTAGCATAGTTATATTTCAGCATACTTAAGTATCGAAACACTTGAGACTGATGGCCACTATCTGGAGGTCCACATTGACACCACCGTGTGGCATTTTATACCTAATAATTCAATATTATACTCAATGTCGACAATATGATCTTGACGAAGTGGTTAGTGAATATTTATAGTGAATTCTCAGTTACTGGTGTAGTTCAAATATAAAATCCATATAATAAGACCCATTGTCATCGATAACTTTAGTTAGATTCAATTGTAACTTGTACAAACAGAAACAACACGGTGGACTAAAACAGAAAATATAACACGTTACTCACATCTCATACGTACATGGATCTATATCATTATACACAAAGCCACATAACATACTATTGTACAACCTTCATGCACAACACATACGCCCAGAATATGCACCAGGCCTACCTTCCGCCGTATCCAACGACAGGGATTGTTTCCGCGTTGGGACGAATAATGCTACCTCCAAGGCATCGAGCCTGTATTTATTGGGCTTCTCTAATGGGGATGCGCCACAAAACGCTAATCAGGACAAGACGATTGGACAAACAGGACACATGACACATATAGCACTCCTTTAAACTAACTAACACTCATTGGTGGACAACACGACAATGTGCCAATGAACCGACATTCCTACACATACACACGACCCAACTATCATTCACAGTCTCTGGTCAAAAGTATGGCAAGTCCATTGCTGTCCCACCTCCTTGCCGCTTCCTACCTTTATATCCGTGTTTTGCTTCAGGTGTTTGCGTGGATCGCGGTGTTCGTCCTGCCACTGAACTCTGCCATCAACCCGATCCTCTACACTTTATCGACCACCTCCTTCCTCAACCCCGCCCGACAACGAGTCTTCAAGTTCCGCAAGTCCTTCATGAGCTCCTTCAGCCCCACCTCCGACACCCGAGCCACCAATATATCACACACAGGTAAGACATGCCGCGTGGCCTCCCCAACTCATAGAACACACACAGGTAAGACATGCCGCGTGGCCTCCCCAACCCACAGAACACACACAGGTAAGACATGCCGCGTGGCCTCCCCAACCCACAGAACACACACAGGTAAGACATGCCGCGTGGCCTCCCCAAACCACAGAACACACACAGGTAAGACATGCCGCGTGGCCTCCCCAACCCACAGAACACACACAGGTAAGACATGCGGCGTGGCCTCCCCAAACCACAGAACACACACAGGTAAGACATGCCGCGTGGCCTCCCAAACCCACAGGACACATACAGGTAAGACATGCCGCGTGGCCTCCCCAACCCACAGAACACACACATGTAAGACATGCCGCGTGGCCTCCCCAACCCACAGAACACACACAGGTAAGACATGCCGCGTGGCCTCCCCAACCCACAGAACACACACATGTAAGACCCGCCGCGTGGCCTCTCCAACCCACAGAACACACACAGGTAAGACATGCCGCGTGGCCTCCCCAAACCACAGAACACACACAGGTAAGACATGCCGCGTGGCCTCCCCAACCCATACAACACACACAGGTAAGACATGCCGCGTGGCCTCTCCAACCCATAGAACACACACAAGTAAGACATGCCACGTGGCCTCCCCAAACCACAGAACACACACAGGTAAGACATGCCGCGTGGCCTCCCCAACCCATACAACACACACAGGTAAGACATGCCGCGTGGCCTCCCCAACCCATAGAACACACACAGGTAAGACATGCCGTGTGGGCTCTCCAACCCATAGAACACACACAGGTAAGACATGCCGCGTGGCCTCCCCAACCCATAGAACACACACAGGTAAGACATGCCGCGTGGCCTCCCCAACCCACAGAACACACACAGGTAAGACATGCCGCGTGGCCTCCCCAACCCACAGAACACACACAGGTAAGACATGCCACGTGGCCTCCCCAACCCACAGAACACACACATGTAAGATATGCCGCGTGGCCTCCCCAACCCACAGAACACACACAGGTAAGACATGCCGCGTGGCCTACCTAACCCACAGAACACACACAGGTAAGACATGCCTCCCCAACCCACAGAACACACACAGGTAAGACATGCCGCGTGGCCTCCCCAACCCATAGAACCCACACAGGTAAGACATGCCTCCCCAATCCACAGAACACACACAGGTAAGACATACCACGTGGCCTCCCCAACCCACAGAACACACACAGGTAAGACACGCCGCGTGGCCTACCCAACCCACAGAACACACACAGGTAAGACATGTCTCCCCAACCCACAGAACACACACAGGTAAGACATGCCGCGTGGCCTCCCCAACCCACAGAACACACACAGGTAAGACATGCCTCCCCAACTCACAGAACACACACAGGTAAGACATGCCGTGTGGCCTCCCCAACCCACAGAACACACACAGGTACGACATGCCGTGTGGCCTCCGCAACCCACAGAACACACACAGGTAAGACACGCCGCGTGGCCTCCCCAACCCACAGAACACACACAGGTAAGACATGCCGCGTGGCCTCCCCAACCCACAGAACACACACAGGTAAGACATGCCGCGTGGCCTCCCCAACCCACAGAACACACACAGGTAAGACATGCCGCGTGGCCTCCCCAACCCATACAACACACACAGGTAAGACATGCCGCGTGGCCTCCCCAACCCATAGAACCCACACAGGTAAGACACGCCGCGTGGCCTCCCCAACCCACAGGACACATACAGGTAAGACATGCCGCGTGGCCTCCCCAACCCACAGAACACACACAGGTAAGACATGCCACGTGGCCTCCCCAACCTACAGAACACACGCAGGTAAGACATGCCACGTGGCCTCCCCAACCAACAGAACACACACAGGTAAGACATGCCGCGTGGCCTCCCCAACCCACAGAACACACACAGGTAAGACATGCCACGTGGCCTCCCCAACCCACAGAACACACACAGGTAGGACATGCCGCGTGGCCTCCCAAACCCACAGAACACACACAGGTAAGCCATGCCGCGTGGCCTCCCCAACCCACAGAACACACACAGGTAAGACATGCCGTGGGGCCTCCCCAACCCACAGAACACACACAGGTAAGACACGCCGCGTGGCCTCCCCAACCCACAGAACACACAGGTAAGACATGCCGCGTGGCCTCCCCAACCCACAGAACACACAAAGGTAAGACATGCCGTGGGGCCTCCCCAACCCACAGAACACACAGGTAAGACATGCCGCGTGGCCTCCCCAACCCACAGAACACACACAGGTAAGACATGCCGTGGGGCCTCCCCAACCCACAGAACACACACAGGTAAGACACGCCGCGTGGCCTCCCCAACCCACAGAACACACACAGGTAAGACATGCCGCGTGGCCTCCCCAACCCACAGAACACACACAGGTAAGACATGCCGCGTGGCCTCCCCAACCCACAGAACACACACAGGTAAGACATGCCGCGTGGCCTCCCCAACCCACAGAACACACACAGGTAAGACATGCCGTGGGGCCTCCCCAACCCACAGAACACACACAGGTAAGACACGCCGCGTGGCCTCCCCAACCCACAGAACACACACAGGTAAGACATGCCGCGTGGCCTCCCCAACCCACAGAACACACACAGGTAAGACATGCCGCGTGGCCTCCCCAACCCACAGAACACACACAGGTAAGACACGCCGCGTGGCCTCCCCAACCCACAGAACACACACAGGTAAGACATGCCGCGTGGCCTCCCCAACCCACAGAACACACACAGGTAAGACATGCCGCGTGGCCTCCCCAACCCACAGAACACACACAGGTAAGACATGCCGCGTGGCCTCCCCAACCCACAGAACACACACAAGTAAGACACGCCGCGTGGCCTCCCCAACCCACAGAACACACACAGGTAAGACACGCCGCGTGGCCTCCCCAACCCACAGAACACACACAGGTAAGACATGCCTCCCCAACCCACAGAACACACGCAGGTAAGACATGCCGCGTGGCCTCCCCAACCCATAGAACACACACAGGTAAGACATGCCGTGGGGCCTCCCCAACCCACAGAACACACAGGTAAGACATGCCGCGTGGCCTCCCCAACCCACAGAACACACACAGGTAAGACATGCCGTGGGGCCTCCCCAACCCACAGAACACACACAGGTAAGACACGCCGCGTGGCCTCCCCAACCCACAGAACACACACAGGTAAGACATGCCGCGTGGCCTCCCCAACCCACAGAACACACACAGGTAAGACATGCCGCGTGGCCTCCCCAACCCACAGAACACACACAGGTAAGACATGCCGCGTGGCCTCCCCAACCCACAGAACACACACAGGTAAGACATGCAGTGTGGCCTCCCCAACCCACAGAACACACACAGGTAAGACATGCCGCGTGGCCTCCCCAACCCACAGAACACACACAGGTAAGACATGCCGCGTGGCCTCCCAAACCCACAGGACACACACAGGTAAGACATGCCGCGTGGCCTCCCCAACCCACAGAACACACACAGGTAAGACATGCCGCGTGGCCTCCCAAACCCACAGGACACACACAGGTAAGACATGCCGCGTGGCCTCCCCAACCCACAGAACACACACAGGTAAGACACGCCGCGTGGCCTCCCCAACCCACAGAACACACACAGGTAAGACATGCAGTGTGGCCTCCCCAACCCACAGAACACACACAGGTAAGACATGCCGCGTGGCCTCCCCAACCCACAGGACACACACAGGTAAGACATGCAGTGTGGCCTCCCCAACCCACAGAACACACACAGGTAAGACATGCCGCGTGGCCTCCCCAACCCACAGAACACACACAGGTAAGACATGCCGCGTGGCCTCCCCAACCCACAGAACACACACAGGTAAGACACGCCGCGTGGCCTCCCCAACCCATAGAACACACACAGGTAAGACTTACCGCGTGGCCTCCCCAACCCACAGAACACACACAGGTAAGACACGCCGCGTGGCCTCCCCAACCCATAGAACACACACAGGTAAGACATGCCGCGTGGCCTCCCCAACCCACAGAACAAACACAGGTAAGACATGCCGCGTGGCCTCCCCAACCCACAGAACACACAGGTAAGACATGCCGCGTGGCCTCCCCAACCCACAGAACACACACAGGTAAGACATGCCGCGTGGCCTCCCCAACCCACAGAACACACACAGGTAAGACATGCCGCGTGGCCTCCCCAACCCACAGAACACACACAGGTAAGACATGCCGCGTGGCCTCCCCAACCCATACAACACACACAGGTAAGACATGCCGCGTGGCCTCCCCAACCCATAGAACCCACACAGGTAAGACATGCCGCGTGGCCTCCCCAACCCACAGAACACACAGGTAAGACATGCCGCGTGGCCTCCCCAACCCACAGAACACACACAGGTAAGACATGCCGCGTGGCCTCCCCAACCCACAGAACACACAGGTAAGACACGCCGCGTGGCCTCCCCAACCCACAGAACACACACAGGTAAGACATGCCGCGTGGCCTCCCCAACCCACAGAACACACACAGGTAAGACATGCCGTGGGGCCTCCCCAACCCACAGAACACACAGGTAAGACATGCCGCGTGGCCTCCCCAACCCACAGAACACACACAGGTAAGACATGCCGCGTGGCCTCCCAAACCCACAGGACACACACAGGTAAGACATGCCGCGTGGCCTCCCAAACCCACAGAACACACACAGGTAAGACATGCCGCGTGGCCTCCCCAACCCACAGAACACACACAGGTAAGACATGCCGCGTGGCCTCCCCAACCCACAGAACACACACAGGTAAGACATGCCGCGTGGCCTCCCAAACCCACAGAACACACACAGGTAAGACATGCCGCGTGGCCTCCCAAACCCACAGGACACACACAGGTAAGACATGCCGCGTGGCCTCCCAAACCCACAGAACACACACAGGTAAGACATGCCGCGTGGCCTCCCCAACCCACAGAACACACACAGGTAAGACATGCCGCGTGGCCTCCCCAACCCACAGAACACACACAGGTAAGACATGCCGCGTGGCCTCCCCAACCCACAGAACACACACAGGTAAGACATGCCGCGTGGCCTCCCAAACCCACAGGACACACACAGGTAAGACATGCCGCGTGGCCTCCCAAACCCACAGAACACACACAGGTAAGACATGCCGCGTGGCCTCCCCAACCCACAGAACACACACAGGTACGACATGCCGCGTGGCCTCCCAAACCCACAGGACACACACAGGTAAGACATGCCGCGTGGCCTCCCAAACCCACAGAACACACACAGGTAAGACATGCCGCGTGGCCTCCCCAACCCACAGAACACACACAGGTAAGACATGCCGCGTGGCCTCCCCAACCCACAGAACACACACAGGTAAGACACGCCGCGTGGCTTCCCCAACCCATAGAACACACACAGGTAGGACATGCCGCGTGGCCTCCCCAACCCACAGAACACACACAGGTAGGACTTACCGCGTGGCCTCCCCAACCCACAGAACACACAGGTAAGACACGCCGCGTGGCCTCCCCAACCCACAGAACACACACAGGTAAGACATGCCGCGTGGCCTCCCCAACCCACAGAACAAACACAGGTAAGACATGCCGCGTGGCCTCCCCAACCCACAGAACACACAGGTAAGACATGCCGCGTGGCCTCCCCAACCCACAGAACACACACAGGTAAGACACGCCGCGTGGCCTCCCCAACCCACAGAACACACACAGGTAAGACATGCCGCGTGGCCTCCCCAACCCACAGAACAAACACAGGTAAGACTTACCGCGTGGCCTCCCCAACCCACAGAACACACACAGGTAAGACACGCCACGTGGCCTCCCCAACCCACAGAACACACACAGGTAAGACATGCCGCGTGGCCTCCCCAACCCACAGAACAAACACAGGTAAGACATGCCGCGTGGCCTCCCCAACCCACAGAACACACAGGTAAGACATGCCGCGTGGCCTCCCCAACCCACAGAACACACGCAGGTAAGACATGCCGCGTGGCCTCCCAAACCCACAGGACACACACAGGTAAGACATGCCGCGTGGCCTCCCCAACCCACAGAACACACACAGGTAAGACATGCCGCGTGGCCTCCCCAACCCACAGAACACACACAGGTAAGACATGCCGCGTGGCCTCCCCAACCCACAGAACACACACAGGTAAGACATGCCGCGTGGCCTCCCAAACCCACAGAACACACACAGGTACGACATGCCGCGTGGCCTCCCCAACCCACAGAACACACACAGGTAAGACATGCCGCGTGGCCTCCCCAACCCACAGGACACATACAGGTAAGACATGCCGCGTGGCCTCCCCAACCCACAGAACACACACAGGTAAGACATGCCGCGTGGCCTCCCCAACCCACAGGACACATACAGGTAAGACATGCCGCGTGGCCTCCCCAACCCACAGAACACACACAGGTACGACATGCCGCGTGGCCTCCCCAACCCACAGAACACACACAGGTAAGACATGCCGCGTGGCCTCCCAAACCCACAGGACACACACAGGTTAGACATGCCGCGTGGCCTCCCCAACCCACAGGACACATACAGGTAAGACATGCCGCGTGGCCTCCCCAACCCACAGAACACACACAGGTACGACATGCCGCGTGGCCTCCCCAACCCACAGAACACACACAGGTAGGACATGCCGCGTGGCCTCCCAAACCCACAGGACACACACAGGTTAGACATGCCGCGTGGCCTCCCCAACCCACAGAACACACACAGGTAAGACATGCCGCGTGGCCTCCCCAACCCACAGGACACACACAGGTTAGACATGCCGCGTGGCCTCCCAAACCCACAGAACACACACAGGTAAGACATGCCGCGTGGCCTCCCAAACCCACAGAACACACACAGGTTAGACATGCCGCGTGGCCTCCCCAACCCACAGAACACACACAGGTAAGACACGCCGCGTGGCCTCCCAAACCCACAGAACACACACAGGTAAGACACGCCGCGTGGCCTCCCAAACCCGCAGAACACACACAGGTAAGACACGCCGCGTGGCCTCCCCAACCCCCAGAACACACACAGGTAAGACATGAAGCGTGGCCTCCCCAACCCACAGAACACACACAGGTAAGACATGCAGTGTGGCCTCCCCAACCCACAGGACACACACAGGTAGGACATGCCGCGTGGCCTCCCAAACCCACAGGACACACACAGGTTAGACATGCCGCGTGGCCTCCCCAACCCACAGAACACACACAGGTAAGACATGCCGCGTGGCCTCCCCAACCCACAGGACACACACAGGTTAGACATGCCGCGTGGCCTCCCAAACCCACAGAACACACACAGGTAAGACATGCCGCGTGGTCTCCCAAACCCACAGAACACACACAGGTTAGACATGCCGCGTGGCCTCCCCAACCCACAGAACACACACAGGTAAGACACGCCGCGTGGCCTCCCAAACCCACAGAACACACACAGGTAAGACACGCCGCGTGGCCTCCCAAACCCACAGAACACACACAGGTAAGACACGCCGCGTGGCCTCCCCAACCCCCAGAACACACACAGGTAAGACATGAAGCGTGGCCTCCCCAACCCACAGAACACACACAGGTAAGACATGCAGTGTGGCCTCCCCAACCCACAGGACACACACAGGTAAGACATGCCGCGTGGCCTCCCCAACCCACAGAACACACACAGGTAAGACACGCCGCGTGGCCTCCCAAACCCACAGGACACACACAGGTAAGACATGCCGCGTGGCCTCCCCAACCCACAGAACCCACACAGGTAAGACATGCCACGTGGCCTCCCCAACCCACAGAACACACACAGGTAAGACATGCCGCATGGCCTCCCCAACCCATAGAACCCACACAGGTAAGACATGCCGCGTGGCCTCCCCAACCCACAGGACACACACAGGTAAGACATGCCACGTGGCCTCCCCAACCCACAGAACACACACAGGTAAGACATGCCGCGTGGCCTCCCCAACCCATAGAACCCACACAGGTAAGACACGCCGCGTGGCCTCCCCAACCCACAGAACACACACAGGTAAGACACGCCGCGTGGCCTCCCCAACCCACAGAACACACAGGTAAGACATGCCGCGTGGCCTCCCCAACCCACAGAACACACACATGTAAGACATGCCGCGTGGCCTCCCCAACCCACAGAACACACACAGGTAAGACATGCCGCGTGGCCTCCCCAACCCACAGGACACACACAGGTAAGACATGCCGCGTGGCCTCCCCAACCCACAGAACACACACAGGTAAGACATGCCACGTGGCCTCCCCAACCCACAGGACACACACAGGTAAGACATGCCGCGTGGCCTCCCCAACCCACAGAACACACACAGGTAAGACACGCCGCGTGGCCTCCCCAAACCCACAGAACACACACAGGTAAGACATGCAGTGTGGCCTCCCAAACCCACAGGACACACACAGGTAAGACATGCCGCGTGGCCTCCCCAACCCACAGAACACACACAGGTAAGACATGCAGTGTGGCCTCCCAAACCCACAGGACACACACAGGTAAGACATGCCGCGTGGCCTCCCAAACCCACAGAACACACACAGGTAAGACATGCCACGTGGCCTCCCCAACCCACAGGACACACACAGGTAAGACATGCCGCGTGGCCTCCCCAACCCACAGAACACACACAGGTAAGACACGCCGCGTGGCCTCCCCAAACCCACAGAACACACACAGGTAAGACATGCAGTGTGGCCTCCCAAACCCACAGAACACACACAGGTAAGACTTACCGCGTGGCCTCCCCAACCCACAGAACACACACAGGTAAGACATGCAGTGTGGCCTCCCAAACCCACAGAACACACACAGGTAAGACATGCCGCGTGGCCTCCCAAACCCACAGAACACACACAGGTAAGACATGCCGCGTGGCCTCCCCAACCCACAGAACACACACAGGTAAGACATGCAGTGTGGCCTCCCAAACCCACAGAACACACACAGGTAAGACATGCCGCGTGGCCTCCCCAACCCACAGAACACACACAGGTAAGACATGCCACGTGGCCTCCCCAACCCACAGGACACACACAGGTAAGACATGCCGCGTGGCCTCCCCAACCCACAGAACACACACAGGTAAGACACGCCGCGTGGCCTCCCCAAACCCACAGAACACACACAGGTAAGACATGCAGTGTGGCCTCCCAAACCCACAGGACACACACAGGTAAGACATGCCGCGTGGCCTCCCCAACCCACAGAACACACACAGGTAAGACATGCAGTGTGGCCTCCCAAACCCACAGGACACACACAGGTAAGACATGCCGCGTGGCCTCCCAAACCCACAGAACACACACAGGTAAGACATGCCACGTGGCCTCCCCAACCCACAGGACACACACAGGTAAGACATGCCGCGTGGCCTCCCCAACCCACAGAACACACACAGGTAAGACACGCCGCGTGGCCTCCCCAAACCCACAGAACACACACAGGTAAGACATGCAGTGTGGCCTCCCAAACCCACAGAACACACACAGGTAAGACTTACCGCGTGGCCTCCCCAACCCACAGAACACACACAGGTAAGACATGCCGCGTGGCCTCCCCAACCCACAGGACACACACAGGTTAGACATGCCGCGTGGCCTCCCAAACCCACAGAACACACACAGGTAAGACATGCCGCGTGGCCTCCCAAACCCACAGAACACACACAGGTTAGACATGCCGCGTGGCCTCCCCAACCCACAGAACACACACAGGTAAGACACGCCGCGTGGCCTCCCAAACCCACAGAACACACACAGGTAAGACACGCCGCGTGGCCTCCCAAACCCACAGAACACACACAGGTAAGACACGCCGCGTGGCCTCCCCAACCCCCAGAACACACACAGGTAAGACATGAAGCGTGGCCTCCCCAACCCACAGAACACACACAGGTAAGACATGCAGTGTGGCCTCCCCAACCCACAGGACACACACAGGTAAGACATGCCGCGTGGCCTCCCCAACCCACAGAACACACACAGGTAAGACACGCCGCGTGGCCTCCCAAACCCACAGGACACACACAGGTAAGACATGCCGCGTGGCCTCCCCAACCCACAGAACCCACACAGGTAAGACATGCCACGTGGCCTCCTCAACCCACAGAACACACACAGGTAAGACATGCCGCGTGGCCTCCCCAACCCATAGAACCCACACAGGTAAGACATGCCGCGTGGCCTCCCCAACCCACAGGACACACACAGGTAAGACATGCCACGTGGCCTCCCCAACCCACAGAACACACACAGGTAAGACATGCCGCGTGGCCTCCCCAACCCATAGAACCCACACAGGTAAGACACGCCGCGTGGCCTCCCCAACCCACAGAACACACACAGGTAAGACACGCCGCGTGGCCTCCCCAACCCACAGAACACACAGGTAAGACATGCCGCGTGGCCTCCCCAACCCACAGAACACACACATGTAAGACATGCCGCGTGGCCTCCCCAACCCACAGAACACACACAGGTAAGACATGCCGCGTGGCCTCCCCAACCCACAGGACACACACAGGTAAGACATGCCGCGTGGCCTCCCCAACCCACAGAACACACACAGGTAAGACATGCCACGTGGCCTCCCCAACCCACAGGACACACACAGGTAAGACATGCCGCGTGGCCTCCCCAACCCACAGAACACACACAGGTAAGACACGCCGCGTGGCCTCCCCAAACCCACAGAACACACACAGGTAAGACATGCAGTGTGGCCTCCCAAACCCACAGGACACACACAGGTAAGACATGCCGCGTGGCCTCCCCAACCCACAGAACACACACAGGTAAGACATGCAGTGTGGCCTCCCAAACCCACAGGACACACACAGGTAAGACATGCCGCGTGGCCTCCCAAACCCACAGAACACACACAGGTAAGACATGCCACGTGGCCTCCCCAACCCACAGGACACACACAGGTAAGACATGCCGCGTGGCCTCCCCAACCCACAGAACACACACAGGTAAGACACGCCGCGTGGCCTCCCCAAACCCACAGAACACACACAGGTAAGACATGCAGTGTGGCCTCCCAAACCCACAGAACACACACAGGTAAGACTTACCGCGTGGCCTCCCCAACCCACAGAACACACACAGGTAAGACATGCAGTGTGGCCTCCCAAACCCACAGAACACACACAGGTAAGACATGCCGCGTGGCCTCCCAAACCCACAGAACACACACAGGTAAGACATGCCGCGTGGCCTCCCCAACCCACAGAACACACACAGGTAAGACATGCAGTGTGGCCTCCCAAACCCACAGAACACACACAGGTAAGACATGCCGCGTGGCCTCCCAAACCCACAGAACACACACAGGTAAGACATGCCGCGTGGCCTCCCAAACCCACAGAACACACACAGGTAAGACATGCAGTGTGGCCTCCCCAACCCACAGAACACACACAGGTAAGACATGCCGCGTGGCCTCCCAAACCCACAGAACACACACAGGTAAGACATGCAGTGTGGCCTCCCCAACCCACAGAACACACACAGGTAACTAGACATCTGGGATGATTTCGTAACCCTATTTATCACATGCTCTTGAACGACCATTCATTATTTTACGAGCAACAGGCATTACTGTTGTACAACGATCTTCGTGCAATTTATACGTCCGCTAGTATTATTACAAGCAATGTATACTATATATGTATGTTAAAGCCAGCATGTTGGTACCCAGATGAGAAGATCTCCCCGACTGGCGAGGAATGGGCCAAGCCGTTCCGGATGCTCCACCCTAAGGGCCGCGGTCATGACGTCATTGTGCTGCGTGGTTACGAGGCCGTGACCCAGCGAGACTTGACGCTCAAGGCTCACGCCGAGTGTAACAACTTCATCCGGGGGGACTCCATATCCGGGGACTGCACTGGAACTGACGTCATTTGTGGGTACGAGTCGGACAAGTGAACCACTTGCATGACGTCACGTGGCTGCGGGGTGAGCGGACCGGAACGTTTGAAGTGGCGACCAATCAGTGTCACGTGACCGGGATTGTTTCCCGGAGATTGCTCGGCAAGAGACGTCCGAGCAAGACGCGCGTGGGTATCGGGATCTGGCGTCGCTCCATTCACGGGTGGCGCCACTGAACGGATTAAACGGTAGCGTGCCTTAGGGCCCCATGCGTCAGGTCGCAGTCAGAGAGACGTACCCAACATGGGTGGCGAGGGACGATACGGACCAAGGAAAAGTGGATACTATGGGGAGCATGGCCCTCAACGTCCCGGCAACTGATGGGATCTGAACAGTGCCTGGTGGCCTTGGATGGGATCTGAACAGTGTCTGGTGGCCTTGGATGGGATCTGAACAGTGTCTGGTGGACAGTGATGGGATCTGAACAGTGTCTGGTGGACAGTGATGGGATCTGAACAGTGTCTGGTGGACAGTGATGGGATCTGAACAGTGTCTGGTGGACAGTGATGGGATCTGAACAGTGTCTGGTGGACAGTGATGGGATCTGAACAGTGTCTGGTGGACAGTGATGGGATCTGAACAGTGTCTGGTGGACAGTGATGGGATCTGAACAGTGTCTGGTGGACAGTGATGGGATCTGAACAGTGTCTGGTGGACAGTGATGGGATCTGAACAGTGTCTGGTGGACAGTGATGGGATCTGAACAGTGTCTGGTGGACAGTGATGGGATCTGAACAGTGTCTGGTGGACAGTGATGGGATCTGAACAGTGTCTGGTGGACAGTGATGGGTGATAGGATCTGAACAGTGTCTGGTGGACAGTGATGGGATCTGAACAGTGTCTGGTAGACAGTGGTGGGATCTGAACAGTGTCTGGTGGACAGTGATGGGATCTGAACAGTGTCTGATGGACAGTGATGGGATCTGAACAGTGTCTGGTGGACAGTGATGGGATCTGAACAGTGTCTGGTGGACAGTGGTGGGATCTGAACAGCGTCTGGTGGACAGTGATAGGATCTGAACAGTGTCTGGTGGACAGTGATGGGATCTGAACAGTGTCTGGTGGACAGTGATGGGATCTGAACAGTGTCTGATGGACAGTGATGGGATCTGAACAGTGTCTGGTGGACAGTGATGGGATCTGAACAGTGTCTGGTGGACAGTGATAGGATCTGAACAGTGTCTGGTGGACAGTGATGGGATCTGGGATCTGAACAGTGTCTGGTGGACAGTGATGGGATCTGAACAGTGTCTGGTGGACAGTGATGGGATCTGAACAGTGTCTGGTGGACAGTGATGGGATCTGAACAGTGTCTGGTGGACAGTGATGGGATCTGAACAAACAGTGTCTGGTGGACAGTGATGGGATCTGAACAGTGTCTGGTGGACAGTGATGGGATCTGAACAGTGTCTGGTGGACAGTGGTGGGATCTGAACAGTGTCTGGTGGACAGTGGTGGGATCTGAACAGTGTCTGATGGACAGTGATGGGATCTGAACAGTGTCTGGTGGACAGTGATGGGATCTGAACAGTGTCTGGTGGACAGTGATAGGATCTGAACAGTGTCTGGTGGACAGTGATGGGATCTGAACAGTGTCTGGTGGACAGTGGTGGGATCTGAACAGTGTCTGGTGGACAGTGATGGGATCTGAACAGTGTCTGGTAGACAGTGATAGGATCTGAACAGTGTCTGGTGGACAGTGATGGGATCTGAACAGTGTCTGGTGGACAGTGATGGGATCTGAACAGTGTCTGGTAGACAGTGGTGGGATCTGAACAGTGTCTGGTGGACAGTGATGGGATCTGAACAGTGTCTGATGGACAGTGATGGGATCTGAACAGTGTCTGGTGGACAGTGATGGGATCTGAACAGTGTCTGGTTGACAGTGATAGGATCTGAACAGTGTCTGGTGGACAGTGATGGGATCTGGGAACTGAACAGTGTCTGGTGGACAGTGATGGGATCTGAACAGTGTCTGGTAGACAGTGATAGGATCTGAACAGTGTCTGGTGGACAGTGATAGGATCTGAACAGTGTCTGGTGGACAGTGATGGGATCTGAACAGTGTCTGGTGGACAGTGATGGGATCTGAACAGTGTCTGGTGGACAGTGATGGCATCTGAACAGTGTCTGGTAGACAGTGGTGGGATCTGAACAGTGTCTGGTGGACAGTGATGGGATCTGAACAGTGTCTGGTGGACAGTGATGGGATCTGAACAGTGTCTGGTGGACAGTGATGGGATCTGAACAGTGTCTGGTGGACAGTGATGGGATCTGGGATCTGAACAGTGTCTGGTGGACAGTGATGGGATCTGAACAGTGTCTGGTGGACAGTGATGGGATCTGAACAGTGTCTGGTGGACAGTGATGGGATCTGAACAGTGTCTGGTAGACAGTGGTGGGATCTGAACAGTGTCTGGTGGACAGTGATGGGATCTGAACAGTGTCTGGTGGACAGTGATGGGATCTGAACAGTGTCTGGCGGACAGTGATGGGATCTGAACAGTGTCTGGTGGACAGTGATAGGATCTGAACAGTGTCTGGTGGACAGTGATGGGATCTGAACAGTATCTGGTGGACAGTGATGGGATCTGAACAGTGTTTGGTGGACAGTGATGGGATCTGAACAGTGTTTGGTGGACAGTGATGGGATCTGAACAGTGTCTGGTGGACAGTGATGGGATCTGAACAGTGTTTGGTGGACAGTGATGGGATCTGAACAGTGTTTGGTGGACAGTGATGGGATCTGAACAGTGTCTGGTGGACAGTGATGGGATCTGAACAGTGTCTGGTGGACAGTGATGGGATCTGAACAGTGTTTGGTGGACAGTGATGGGATCTGAACAGTGTCTGGTGGACAGTGATGGGATCTGAACAGTGTCTGGTGGACAGTGATGGGATCTGAACAGTGTCTGGTGGACAGTGATGGGATCTGAACAGTGTCTGGTGGACAGTGATGGGATCTGAACAGTGTCTGGTGGACAGTGATGGGATCTGAACAGTGTCTGGTGGACAGTGATGGGATCTGAACAGTGTCTGGTGGACAGTGATGGGATCTGAACAGTGTCTGGTGGACAGTGATGGGATCTGAACAGTGTCTGGTGGACAGTGATGGGATCTGAACAGTGTCTGGTGGACAGTGATGGGATCTGAACAGTGTCTGGTGGACAGTGATGGGATCTGAACAGTGTCTGGTGGACAGTGATGGGATCTGAACAGTGTCTGGTGGACAGTGATGGGATCTGAACAGTGTCTGGTGGACAGTGATGGGATCTGAACAGTGTCTGGTGGACAGTGATGGGATCTGAACAGTGTTTGGTGGACAGTGATAGGATCTGAACAGTGTCTGGTGGACAGTGATGGGATCTGAACAGTGCCTGGTGGCCTTGGATGGGATCTGAACAGTGTCTGGTGGACAGTGATGGGATCTGAACAGTGTCTGGTGGACAGTGATGGGATCTGAACAGTGTCTGTTGGACAGTGATGGGATCTGAACAGTGTCTGGTGGACAGTGATGGGATCTGAACAGTGTCTGGTGGACAGTGATGGGATCTGAACAGTGTCTGGTGGACAGTGATGGGATCTGAACAGTGTCTGGTGGACAGTGATGGTATCTGAACAGTGTCTGGTGGACAGTGATGGGACATGACCACTCTCTGACTTCACATCAGTCCAGAGTCTTTTGGATCACACGTCGATTAGTTGAGTTTTGGATAAATCTACCGCTGGCTTCCAGTTATTTGTCTATGACTTTTGGGTCGTTGCTATTGATAGTCTATTGTAAATAGAGTGAACATCGTTAAAAAGGACAGTTTTATCTGTATATAATCTTCAGTTGTTATGCATATCGTTAAAACGATATTCATCAAAAGAACAATTATGTTTATGATATAACTATGTGTGTTATGTCTATTGTGTGATGTGCTTGATAAAGGCAAAGCTTTATAAAGACGATCGCCATTGCAGAGAGTATGGAATGTGTAACCATGTGGTCACCTAAGTTATTAAATGCATTATTATTTATAGTCATGCAACTAGCTCTCTTGGTCATTTGTGAACAATCCACAACATGCGTTGTTTTTGCACCTTTTGCTTTGGTTTTTTTAAGTCACACCTAGATGCGGGTTAACATGTTGCCTACTGGAGCCACCTACAATAATAAACCAAAGCCCAGAACAAGTTAACATGTGAATGAACATGTCTGGGAGGTTCTGGCGTGACAGAAAAGAAGGTTAATCTTTATGTGCCATGCCGGGATGGGGGGCAGCGGAACGCCTCCCGCGGGGGAGGGGGGCAGCGGAACGCCTACCGCCGGGGTAGGGGGTGGGGGCAGCGGAACGCCTACCGCCGGGGGGGGGGGCAGCGGAACGCCTACCGCCGGGGGGACGGGAGGCAGCGGAACGCCTACCGCCGGGGGAGGGGGCGGGGGCAGCGGAACGCCTACCGCCGGGGGGGGGGGGGGGCGGGGGCAGCAGAACGCCTACCGCCATGTCATGGTATGTCACTAATGATGTACCAGTCATGGTATGTTACTCATTATGTAACATGTCATGGTATGTCACTCATTATGTACCATGTCATGGTATGTTACTTATTATGTACCATGTCATGGTATGTCACTCATTATGCACCATGTCATGGTATGTTACTTATTATGTACCATGTCATGGTATGTCACTCATTATGTACCTTGTCATGGTATTTCACTCATTATGTACCATGTCATGGTATGTCACTCATTATGTACCATGTCATGGTATGTCACTCATTATGTACCATGTCATGGTATGTCACTCATTATGTACCTTGTCATGGTATTTCACTCATTATGTACCATGTCATGGTATGTCACTCATTATGTACCATGTCATGGTATGTTACTTATTATGTACCATGTCATGGTATGTCACTCATTATGTACCATGTCATGGTATGTCACTCATTATGTACCATGTCATGGTATGTTACTTATTATGTACCATGTCATGGTATGTCACTCATTATGTACCATGTCATGGTATGTCACTCATTATGTACCATGTCATGGTATGTTACTTATTATGTACCATGTCATGGTATGTCACTCATTATGTACCATGTCATGGTATGTCACTCAGTATCTACCATGTCATGGTATGTCACTCATGATGTACCATGTCATGGTATGTCACTCATTATGTACCATGTCATGGTATGTTACTTATTATGTACCATGTCATGGTATGTCACTCATTATGCACCATGTCATGGTATGTTACTTATTATGTACCATGTCATGGTATGTCACTCATTATGTACCATGTCATGGTATTTCACTCATTATGTACCATGTCATGGTATGTTACTCATTATGTACCATGTCATGGTATGTCACTCATTATGTACCATGTCATGGTATGTTACTTATTATGTACCATGTCATGGTATGTCACTCATTATGTACCATGTCATGGTATGTCACTCATTATGTACCATGTCATGGTATGTCACTCATTATGCACCATGTCATGGTATGTGACTAGTTATAGAGCTGTAGATTAGTTGCCCCCGGAAAGGACATGACAGTGCAGAAACGGGCGCCAGTATGAGGTGGACGCTTGAGAACTGATTGAAACCGGGACAACACCAGTCACAATGAAATTTTGCTAACAACTCAGCGACGTTCGACCCCCCAGCCACCCCCCTCTCAGTATAAACTAGGACACAAATATCAAGCTGTGATGTTATAATAGAATTTATTGCAACACATTGAGGTGTTTACATAACTGGCACATGTACCTCGCGTATCCTACATTACGTACCAGACAACGGACGGTGTGACGGGGTGTGTCCCGTCCATGCCGGGGTGGCCTACCGCCGGGTGGGGGTGAAGGGGAGGCGGGGGGCAGCGGAACGCCTACCACGGGGTGGGGTGGGGGGCAGGGGCACGCGTACCGCCGGTTGGGGGGGGGCACTGTAGGAGAACGCCTACGTGAAATGCACTTCGGCCGTGTACCCCTAATAGTCACACCCCCTCGCCTCACTTTGACTTGAATGGTTCACATGGGGTGACCTGCCGACCCAACTCCACACCTCGCCCTCGTCTCGGCGTGCTAGGAGTACCAGCCATTGGTTAGGTAACCGCGACATCCGACTAGCTATTAACCTGTATACACTATACGGGAGCATGTTGTCGTTAACAATTGATGAACCAGTGATACATCGCTAACAGCCTCGACACACATACCGCCGTGGCGGATCCAGGAATGGGCGGGGGGGGGGTGCATTTACTTAGGTACTATCCCTGCGCGGATCCAGTGACAAACTTGCGAAGGGGGGCGGTGAGGTATTATTCATGCACGTATCATGCGACTGGGGGGGGGGGGGAAGAAAAGATTATGACTGTGCCCCATCGTTCATAGAAAGGGGGGGAACATACCTTTTTTTCGCCTATTTTCGAGCGAAGGTGGGGCGTGCCCTCTCTGCCCCCACCCCCCGCCACTGGATCCGCCACTGTATCGCAATATACTGAGATGCCTCTACGAGTCAGCCACAGTTTTATCCCCCGATCTTGCGCACGCTCCTGTTTGGCACCGCTCAGCCTTAGGGCTGTAACTGAACGGCGGTTTACCACATTAGCTGAACAGCGACACACAATTGGTACCTGAACACAACGCACCGAAAGCCAACAACGACAACAGCGAACATAACACCACAATGCAGACATGGTATCGTCCCCAAACCTCTACTGTAAAAAGCCTGGAGACATCGTCCCCAAACCTCTACTGTAAAAAGCCTGGAGACATCGTCCCCAAACCTCTACTGTATAAAGCCTGGAAACATCGTCCCCAAACCTCTACTGTAAAAAGCCTGGAAACATCGTCCCCAAACCTCTACTGTAAAAAGCCTGGAGACATCGTCCCCAAACCTCTACTGTATAAAGCCTGGAGACATCGTCCCCAAACCTCTACTGTAAAAAGCCTGGAGACATCGTCCCCAAACCTCTACTGTATAAAGCCTGGAAACATCGTCCCCAAACCTCTACTGTAAAAAGCCTGGAGACATCGTCCCCAAAACTTTACCGTAAAAAGCCTGGAGACATCATCCCCAAACCTCTACTGTATAAAGCCTGGAAACATCGTCCAAAAACCTCTACTGTAAAAAGCCTGGAAACATCGTCCCCAAACCTCTACTGTAAAAAGCATGGAAACATCGTCCCCAAACCTCTACCGTAAAAAGCCTGGAAACTTCGTCCCCAAACCTCTACTGTAAAAAGCCTGGAGACATCGTCCAAAAACCTCTACCGTAAAAAGCCTGGAAACATCGTCCCCAAACCTCTACTGTAAAAAGCCTGGAGACATCGTCCCCAAACCTCTACTGTAAAAAGCCTGGAAACATCGTCCCCCAACCTCTACTGTATAAAGCCTGGAAACATCGTCCCCAAACCTCTACTGTATAAAGCCTGGAAACATCGTCCCCAAACCTCTACTGTAAAAAGCCTGGAAACATCGTCCCCAAACCTCTACTGTAAAAAGCCTGGAGACATCGTCCCCAAACCTCTACTGTATAAAGCCTGGAAACATCGTCCCCAAACCTCTACTGTAAAAAGCCTGGAAACATCGTCCCCCAACCTCTACTGTATAAAGCCTGGAAACATCGTCCCCAAACCTCTACTGTATAAAGCCTGGAAACATCGTCCCCAAACCTCTACTGTATAAAGCCTGGAAACATCGTCCCCAAACCTCTACTGTAAAAAGCCTGGAGACATCGTCCCCAAACCTCTACTGTAAAAAGCCTGGAAACATCGTCCCCAAACCTCTACTGTAAAAAGCCTGGAGACATCGTCCCCAAACCTCTACCGTAAAAAGCCTGGAAACATCGTCCCCAAACCTCTACTGTAAAAAGCCTGGAGACATCGTCCCCAAACCTCTACTGTATAAAGCCTGGAAACATCGTCCCCAAACCTCTACTGTAAAAAGCCTGGAGACATCGTCCCCAAACCTCTACCGTAAAAAGCCTGGAGACATCGTCCCCAAACCTCTACTGTATAAAGCCTGGAAACATCGTCCCCAAACCTCTACTGTAAAAAGCCTGGAAACATCGTCCCCAAACCTTTACCGTAAAAAGCCTGGAGACATCGTCCCCAAAACTTTACCGTAAAAAGCCTGGAGACATCGTCCCCAAACCTCTACTGTAAAAAGCCTGGAGACATCGTCCCCAAACCTCTACCGTAAAAAGCCTGGAAACATCGTCCCCAAACCTCTACTGTATAAAGCCTGGAGACATCGTCCCCAAACCTCTACTGTAAAAAGCCTGGAAACATCGTCCCCAAACCTCTACTGTATAAAGCCTGGAAACATCGTCCCCAAACCTCTACTGTAAAAAGCCTGGAGACATCGTCCCCAAACCTCTACTGTATAAAGCCTGGAAACATCGTCCCCAAACCTCTACTGTATAAAGCCTGGAGACATCGTCCCCAAACCTCTACCGTAAAAAGCCTGGAAACATCGTCCCCAAACCTCTACTGTAAAAAGCCTGGAGACATCGTCCCCAAACCTCTACTGTATAAAGCCTGGAAACATCGTCCCCAAACCTCTACTGTATAAAGCCTGGAAACATCGTCCCCAAACCTCTACTGTAAAAAGCCTGGAAACATCGTCCCCAAACCTCTACTGTATAAAGCCTGGAGACATCGTCCCCAAACCTCTACTGTATAAAGCCTGGAAACATCGTCCCCAAACCTCTACTGTAAAAAGCCTGGAAACATCGTCCCCAAACATCTACTGTAAAAAGCCTGGAGACATCGTCCCCAAACCTCTACTGGATAAAGCCTGGAAACATCGTCCCCAAACCTTTACCGTAAAAAGCCTGGAGACATCGTCCCCAAAACTTTACCGTAAAAAGCCTGGAGACATCATCCCCAAACCTCTACTGTATAAAGCCTGGAAACATCGTCCCCAAACCTCTACTGTAAAAAGCCTGGAAACATCGTCCCCAAACCTTTACCGTAAAAAGCCTGGAGACATCGTCCCCAAAACTTTACCGTAAAAAGCCTGGAGACATCGTCCCCAAACCTCTACTGTAAAAAGCCTGGAAACATCGTCCCCAAACATCTACTATAAAAAACCTGGAGACATCGTCCCCAAACCTCTACTGTATAAAGCCTGGAAACATCGTCCCCAAACCTTTACCGTAAGAAGCCTAGAGATATCGTCCCCAAAACTTTACCGTAAAAAGCCTGGAGACATCGTCCCCAAACCTCTACTGTAAAAAGCCTGGAAACATCGTCCCCAAACCTCTACTGTAAAAAGCCTGGAAACATCGTCCCCAAACCTCTACTGTAAAAAGCCTGGAAACATCGTCCCCAAACCTCTAATGTATAAAGCCTGGAAACATCGTCCCGAAACCTCTACTGTAAAAAGCCTGGAGACATCGTCCCCAAACCTTTACTGTAAACAGCCTGGAGACATCGTCCACAAACCTCTCCTTTAAAAAGCCTGAAAACATCGTCCCCAAAACTCTACTGTAAAAAACCTGGAGACATCGTCCCCAAACCTTTACTGTAAACAGCCTGGAGACATCGTCCCCAAACCTCTACTGTAAAAAGCCTGGAAACATCGTCCCCAAACATCTACTATAAAAAACCTGGAGACATCGTCCCCAAACCTCTACTGTAAAAAGCCTGGAAACATCGTCCCCAAACCTCTACTGTAAAAAGCCTGGAAACATCGTCCCCAAACCTCTACTGTAAAAAGCCTGGAAACATCGTCCCCAAACCTCTAATGTATAAAGCCTGGAAACATCGTCCCCAAACATCTACTATAAAAAACCTGGAGACATCGTCCCCAAACCTCTACTGTATAAAGCCTGGAAACATCGTCCCCAAACCTTTACCGTAAGAAGCCTAGAGATATCGTCCCCAAAACTTTACCGTAAAAAGCCTGGAGACATCGTCCCCAAACCTCTACTGTAAAAAGCCTGGAAACATCGTCCCCAAACCTCTACTGTAAAAAGCCTGGAAACATCGTCCCCAAACCTCTACTGTAAAAAGCCTGGAAACATCGTCCCCAAACCTCTAATGTATAAAGCCTGGAAACATCGTCCCGAAACCTCTACTGTAAAAAGCCTGGAGACATCGTCCCCAAACCTTTACTGTAAACAGCCTGGAGACATCGTCCACAAACCTCTCCTTTAAAAAGCCTGAAAACATCGTCCCCAAAACTCTACTGTAAAAAACCTGGAGACATCGTCCCCAAACCTTTACTGTAAACAGCCTGGAGACATCGTCCCCAAACCTTTCCTTTAAAAAGCCTGAAAACATCGTCCCCAAACCTCTACTTTAAACAGCCTGGAGACATCGTCCCCAAACCTCTACTGTAAAAAGCCTGGAAACATCGTCCCAAAACCTCTACTGTAAAAAGTCTGGAGACATCGTCCCCAAACCTCTACTGTAAAAAGCCTGGAAACATCGTCCCCAAACTTCTACTGCAAAAAGCCTGGAAACAACGTCCCCAAACATCTACTGTAAAAAGCCTGGAAACATCGTCCCCAAACATCTACTGTATAAAGCCTGGAAACATCGTCCCCAAACCTCTAATGTATAAAGCCTGGAGACTACGTCCCCAAACCTTTATTGTATAAAGCCTGGAAACATCGTCCCCAAACCTTTACTGTAAACAGCCTGGAGACATCGTCCCCAAACCTTTCCTTTAAAAAGCCTAAAAACATCGTCCCCAAACCTCTACTGTAAAAAACCTGGAGACATCGTCCCCAAACCTCTACTGTAAAAAGCCTGGAAACATCGTTCCAAAACCTCTACTGTAAAAAGCCTGGAGACATCGTTCCCAAACCTCTACTGTATAAAGCCTGGAAACATCGTCCCCAAACCTCTACTGCAAAAAGCCTGGAGACATCGTCCCAAAACCTCTACTGTAAAAAGCCTGGAAACATCGTCCCAAAACCTCTACTGTAAAAAGCCTGGAGACATCGTCCCCAAACTTCTACTGCAAAAAGCCTGGAAACATCGTCCCCAAACCTCTACTGTAAAAAGCCTGGAAACATCGTCCCCAAACCTCTACTGTAAAAAGCCTGGAAACATCGTCCCCAAACCTCTACTGTAAAAAGCCTGGAGACATCGTCCCCAAACCTCTAATGTATAAAACCAAGGGACATCGTCCCCAAACCTTCACTGTAAACAGCCTGGAGACATCGTCCCCAAACCTCTACTGTATAAAGCCTGGAAACATCGTCCCCAAACCTCTAATGTATAAAGCCTGGAGACTACGTCCCCAAACCTCTACCGTATAGACTCGTTCGCGTGCGAGCTCGTGCACCTCAATCCCATACTATCACAAAGGTTCCCTTTCGGTCCTGGCCAATCTCACACAGAACCAGAACTTAATCTAAAACAATACTTGATTGACCCCAACTAGAGTTAATATGGCTTAGTTACGTTACTTGGCATCGACAATAAATATTACAATACAGGCCAGGGGCTACAAATATGTACAATACGTTGCCCAGCATGTATTGCCACCCAAGTAATGATTGCATCAAACGCCAACGACGGGTGTCCAAGGTGAGCCCTGGACCCCGTCTATGAGTCTGACTCGTAGTCGCAGTCGGCGAGTCGCTCCGGCTTGGAGCAGTCGTTGACCACGAGGAGGGGAATGGTCCTGTGCTGGCCAGCAGCCCTGGCGCACCTGCCGTTGTGGGCCGCCGCGGGGTAAGTCTCCATCAGCATCCGGTCTGAGGGGCCCGGACCCTTGGTCACGTGGTGTGAGTGCGACACATAATCCGATGTGCTATGGTACGATTTGTCATCTGAAATTTAGATTTGAATCCTCAGAGCGTCGTATCAGGTGACAAACTGAACAATTTGGATGTTACGAAATATACGTCTGTACATATACTGGACAGATAATTAGACGAATTTAATCTACTTATCACATATATGCTAAATTAACAGGGAGACATTTTTGAATTTTGATAAAATGATCGATCGACTTAGGCTGGTTGGTAGCAAACGTTTCCAATTTGTTTACTGAGTTATACGTGGGACAATGGTATCTTAATATCTTGCCGGGTAACCATGGACTTATCTTACTGTCCCGTCATTTACTCTCAGTTCTTACATCAGTGAGACTAATTCACTGTCCTGTATTTGTATATACGACACGTGTAAACTGACACCGAGGACAGAATCTATACATAGTGTTTGCCGCCGTTATGTTTACGCGTGTGACACAAGGTCCTATTGCTGTCTTCGTCAATAAACAGCAACATATCTTATACATTCGGGACCTGCCCTACCATCATAACAGTTCGTTATTTTCATCGACTACAATGCCGATCTGCACCATTTTAAAACGATATCCACAACAAACACTGCCGTATGAAGCCAGTGAACTTGAAACCAGTGTGTCTACCTTACAAATCGTATGGCCATGTTGCCGGCACTGTTGGCAGACGCCGCAGCCCCACGATGGCTGTGCTAACCTGTTTGAGAGAGATTCGTTGCCCTGGTGTCCGGGTTGAGGGAGGTGATGAATGACTTGCGGAACTTGTAGGCCTTCTTGCGGGCGGGCGCGAGGAAGGAGGCGGTGGAGAGGGTGTACAGGATGGGGTTCACGGCGGCGTTCAGCGGAAGAACGAAGACTGCTATCCACGCAAAGACCTGCCAATCACAGGGCCTCATTAGAGTGTGTATTACACATGGTGGACACTGCTAGGAGTTCGCGAGATCAACAGGCATATGTCCTTGTCTATGGACAACCGGGACAAAGAAGTGACACCTGGCAAACGGCTATGTGCAATATATCAAATATATGCTAAAAGGCGGGCAAGGAACGCTATTTATGTATGTGCTAGTTAGACCATCTGAATCGAGGCAGGTATATGTATTTCATTCTTCCATCTTTCGCCACTAATTATTACATGGCGGTCTGTATAACACGGCAGAGATCATTGTCGGTCAGTATAACACGGCAGTGATCATTGTCGGTCAGTATAACACGCCAGTGATCATTGTCGGTCAGTATAACAAGGCAGTGATCATTGTCGGTCAGAATAACATGACAGTGCTCATTGTCGGTCAGTATAACACGGCAGTGATCATTGTCGGTCAGTATAACAAGGCAGCGATCATTGTCTGTCAGTATAACATGGCAGTGATCATTGTCTGTCAGTATAACACGGCAGTGATCATTGTCGGTCAGTATAACATGGCAGCGATCATTGTCTGTCCGTATAACATGGCAGTGATCATTGTCTGTCAGTATAACACGGCAGTGATCATTGTCGGTCAGTATAACATGGCAGTGCTCATTGTCGGTCAGTATAACATGGCAGCGATCATTGTCTGTCAGTATAACATGGCAGTGATCATTGTCTGTCAGTATAACACGGCAGTGATCATTGTCGGTCAGTATAACATGGCAGCGATCATTGTCTGTCCGTATAACATGGCAGCGATCATTGTCTGTCAGTATAACATGGCAGCGATCATTGTCTGTCGGTATAACATGGCAGCGATCATTGTCGGTCAGTATAACATGGCAGCGATCATTGTCTGTCCGTATAACATGGCAGCGATCATTGTCTGTCAGTATAACATGGCAGCGATCATTGTCGGTCAGAATAACATGACAGTGCTCATTGTCGGTCAGTATAACATGGCAGCGATCATTGTCTGTCAGTATAACATGGCAGTGATCATTGTCTGTCAGTATAACACGGCAGTGATCATTGTCGGTCAGTATAACATGGCAGCGATCATTGTCTGTCCGTATAACATGGCAGCGATCATTGTCTGTCAGTATAACATGGCAGCGATCATTGTCTGTCGGTATAACATGGCAGCGATCATTGTCGGTCAGTATAACATGGCAGCGATCATTGTCTGTCCGTATAACATGGCAGCGATCATTGTCTGTCCGTATAACATGGCAGCGATCATTGTCTGTCAGTATAACATGGCAGCGATCATTGTCTGTCGGTATAACATGGCAGCGATCATTGTCGGTCAGTATAACATGGCAGCGATCATTGTCTGTCCGTATAACATGGCAGCGATCATTGTCGGTCAGAATAACATGACAGTGCTCATTGTCGGTCAGTATAACATGGCAGCGATCATTGTCTGTCAGTATAACATGGCAGTGATCATTGTCTGTCAGTATAACATGGCAGTGATCATTGTCGGTCAGTATAACGTGGCAGCGATCATTGTTGGTCAGTATAACATGGCAGTAATCCTTGTCTGTCAGTTTAACATGGCAGTGATCATTGTCGGCCAGTATAACATGGCAGCGAACATTGTCGGTCAGTATGACATGGCAGTAATCATTGTCTGTCAGTTTAACATGGCAGTGATCATTGTCGGTCAGTATAACATGGCAGAGATCATTGTCTGTCGTTATAACATGGCAGCGATCAGTGTCTGTCAGTATAACATGGCAGTGATCATTGTCGGTCAGTATAACATGGCAGTGATCATGTCGGTCAGCATAGCATGGCAGTGATCATTGTCGGTCAGTATAACATGGCAGTGATCATTGTCGGTCAGTATAACATGGCAGCGATCATTGTCTGTCCGTATAACATGGCAGCGATCATTGTCTGTCCGCATAAGATGGCAGCGATCATTGTCGGTCGGTATAACATGGCAGCGATCATTTTCTGTCAGTATAACATGGCAGCGATCATTGTCTGTCGGTATAACATGGCAGCGATCATTGTCTGTCCGTATAACATGGCAGCGATCATTGTCGGTCAGTATAACATGGCAGCGATCATTGTCTGTCCGCATAAGATGGCAGCGATCATTGTCGGTCGGTATAACATGGCAGCGATCATTTTCTGTCAGTATAACATGGCAGCGATCATTGTCTGTCGGTATAACATGGCAGCGATCATTGTCTGTCGGTATAACATGGCAGTGATCGTTGTCTGTCAGTATAACATGGCAGCGATCATTGTCTGTCAGTATAACATGGCAGCGATCATTGTCTGTCGGTATAACATGGCAGCGATCATTGTCTGTCCGTATAACATGGCAGCGATCATTGTCTGTCAGTATAACATGGCAGCGATCATTGTCCGACGGTATAACATGGCAGCGATCATTGTCGGTCAGTATAACATGGCAGCGATCATTGTCTGTCCGTATAACATGGCAGCGATCATTGTCTGTCAGTATAACATGGCAGCGATCATTGTCTGTCGGTATAACATGGCAGCGATCATTGTCGGTCAGTATAACATGGCAGCGATCATTGTCTGTCCGTATAACATGGCAGCGATCATTGTCTGTCAGTATAACATGGCAGCGATCATTGTCTGTCGGTATTACATGGCAGCGATCATTGTCGGTCAGTATAACATGGCAGCGATCATTGTCGGTCAGTATAACATGACAGTGATCATTGTCGGTCAGTATAACATGGCAGCGATCATTGCCTGTCCGTATAACATGGCAGCGATCATTGTCTGTCAGTATTACATGGCAGCGATCATTGTCTGTCGGTATAACATGGCAGCGATCATTGTCGGTCAGTATAACATGGCAGCGATCATTGTCTGTCCGTATAACATGGCAGCGATCATTGTCTGTCAGTATAACATGGCAGCGATCATTGTCTGTCGGTATAACATGGCAGTGATCGTTGTCTGTCAGTATAACATGGCAGCGATCATTGTCTGTCAGTATAACATGGCAGCGATCATTGTCTGTCAGTATAACATGGCAGTGATCATTGTCTGTCAGTATAACATGACAGTGATCATGGTCTGTTCGTATAACATGGCAGCGATCATTGTCGGTCAGTATAGCATGGCAGCGATCATGGTCGGTCAGTATAACATGGCAGCGATCATTGTCGGTCAGTATAACATGGCAGCGATCATTGTCTGTCGGTATAACATGGCAGCGATCATTGTCGGTCAGTATAACATGGCAGCGATCATTGTCTGTCGGTATAACATGGCAGCGATCATTGTCGGTCAGTATAACATGGCAGCGATCATTGTCTGTCCGTATAACATGGCAGCGATCATTGTCTGTCAGTATAACATGGCAGTGATCATTGTCTGTCAGTATAACATGACAGTGATCATGGTCTGTCCGTATAACATGGCAGCGATCATTGTCGGTCAGTATAGCATGGCAGCGATCATGGTCGGTCAGTATAACATGGCAGTGATCATTGTCGGCCAGTATAACATGGCAGTGATCATTGTCTGTCAGTATAATATGGCAGTGATCATTGTCGGTCAGTATAACATGACAGTGCTCATTGTCGGTCAGTATAACATGACAGTGCTCATTCTCGGTCAGTATAACATGGCATTTATCATTGTCTGTCAGTATAACATGGCAGTGATCATTGTCTGTCAGTATAACATGACAGTGATCATGGTCTGTCCGTATAACATGGCAGCGATCATTGTCGGTCAGTATAGCATGGCAGCGATCATGGTCGGTCAGTATAACATGGCAGTGATCATTGTCGGCCAGTATAACATGGCAGTGATCATTGTCTGTCAGTATAATATGGCAGCGATCATGGTCGGTCAGTATAACATGGCAGCGATCATTGTCTGTCAGTATAACATGGCAGCGATCATTGTCGGTCAGTATAACATGGCAGCGATCATTGTCTGTCAGTATAACATGGCAGTGATCATTGTCTGTCGGTATAACATGGCAGCGATCAGTGTCTGTCCGTATAAAATGGTAGCGATCATTGTCGGTCAGTATAACATGGCAGCGATCATTGTCTGTCGGTATGACATGGCAGTGATCATGGTCTGTCAGTATAACATGGCAGCGATCATTGTCGCTCAGTATAACATGGCAGCGATCATGGTCGGTCAGTATAACATGGCAGCGATCATTGTCGGTCAGTATAACATGGCAGTGATCATTGTCTGTCAGTATAATATGACAGTGATCATTGTCGGTCAGTATAACATGGCAGTGATCATTGCCTGTCAGTATAATATGGCAGTGATCATTGTCGGTCAGTATAGCATGACAGTGCTCATTGTCGGTCAGTATAACATGACAGTGCTCATTATCGGTCAGTATAACATGGCATTGATCATTGTCTGTCAGTATAACATGGCAGCGATCATTGTCTGTCGGTATAACATGGCAGCGATCATTGTCGGTCAGTATAACATGACAGTGATCATGGTCGGTCAGTATAACATGACAGTGCTCATGGTCGGTCAGTATAACATGGCAGCGATCATGGTCGGTCAGCATAACATGGCAGTGATCATTGTCGGTCAGTATAACACGACAGTGCTCATTGTCGGTCAGTATAACATGGCAGCGATCATTGTCGGTCAGTATAACATGGCAGTGATCATTGTCGGTCAGTATAACATGACAGTGCTCATTGTCGGTCAGTATAACATGACAGTGCTCATTGTCGGTCAGTATAACATGGCATTGATCATTGTCTGTCAGTATAACATGGCAGCGATCATTGTCGGTCAATATAACATGGCAGTGATCATTGTCGGTCAGTATAACATGACAGTGCTCATTGTCGGTCAGTATAACATGGCAGCGATCATTGTCAGTCAGTATAACATGGCAGTTATCAGTCTCGATCAGTATAACATGGCAGCGATCATTGTCTTTCAGTATAGCATGGCAGTGATCAGTGTCGATCAGTATAACATGGCAGTGCTCATTGTCGGTCAGTATAACATGGCAGCGATCATGGTCGGTCAGTATAACATGGCAGTGATCATTGTCGGTCAGTATAACATGGCAGGGATCATGGTCGGTCAGTATAACATGGCAGTGATCATTGTCTGTCAGTATAACATGACAGTGATCATTGTCGGTCAGTATATCATGACAGTGATAATTGTCTGTCAGTATAACATGGCAGTGATCATTGTCTGTCAGTATAACATGACAGTGATCATTGTCGGTCAGTATAACATGACAGTGATAATTGTCTGTCAGTATAACATGGCAGTGATCATTGTCGGTCAGTATAACATGGCAGTGATCAGTGTCGATCAGTATAACATGGCAGGGATCATTGTCGGTCAGTATAGCATGGCAGCGATCATTGTCGGTAAGTATAACATGTCAGTGATCATTGTCTGTCAGTATAACATGGCAGCGATCATTGTCAGTCAGTATAACATGGCAGCGATCATTGTCAGTCAGTATAACATGGCAGTGATCAGTGTCGATCAGTATAACATGGCAGTGATCATTGTCGGTCAGTATAGCATGGCAGCGATCATTGTCGGTAAGTATAACATGTCAGTGATCATTGTCTGTCAGTATAACATGGCAGCGATCATTGTCAGTCAGTATAACATGGCAGTGATCAGTGTCGATCAGTATAACATGGCAGTGATCATTGTCGGTCAGTATAGCATGGCAGCGATCATTGTCGGTAAGTATAACATGTCAGTGATCATTGTCTGTCGGTATAACATGGCAGCGATCATTGTCGGTCAGTATAACATGGCAGCGATCATTGTCTTTCAGTATAACATGGCAGCGATCATTGTCGGTCAGTATAACATGGCAGCGATCATGGTCTGTCAGTATAACATGGCAATGATCATTGTCTGTCAGTATAACATGGCAGTGATCATTGTCTGTCGGTATAACATGGCAGCGATCATTGTCTTTCAGTATAACATGGCAGCGATCAGTGTCGATCAGTATAACATGGCAGTGATCATTGTCGGTCAGTATAACATGGCAGCGATCATTGTCGGTCAGTATAACATGGCAGCGATCATTGTCTGTCAGTATAACATGGCAGTGATCATTGTCTGTCAGTATAACATGGCAGCGATCATTGTCTTTCAGTATACCATGGCAGCGATCAGTGTCGATCAGTATAACATGGCAGTGATCATTGTCGGTCAGTATAACATGGCAGCGATCATTGTCGGTCAGTATAACATGGCAGCGATCATTGTCTGTCAGTATAACATGGCAGTGATCATTGTCTGTCAGTATAACATGGCAGCGATCATTGTCGGTCAGTAGAACATGGCAGCGATCATTGTCAGTCAGTATAACATGGCAGCGATCATTGTCTGTCCGTATAACATGGCAGCGATTATTGTCTGTCAGTATAACATGGCAGCGATCATTGTCGGTCAGTATAACATGGCAGCGATCATTGTCTGTCAGTATAACATGGCAGCGATCATTGTCTGTCAGTATAACATGGCAGCGATCATTGTCGGTCAGTATAACATGGCAGCGATCATTGTCTGTCAGTATAACATGGCAGCGATCATTGTCGGTCAGTATAACATGGCAGCGATCATTGTCTGTCAGTATAACATGGCAGTGATCATTGTCTGTCAGTATACCATGGCAGTGATCAGTGTCGATCAGTATAACATGGCAGCGATCATTGTCTTTCAGTATAGCATGGCAGTGATCTGTGTCGATCAGTATAACATGGCAGTGCTCATTGTTTGTCAGTATAACATGACAGTGCTCATTGTCGGTCAGTATAACATGGCATTGATCATTGTCTGTCAGTATAACATGACAGCGATCATTGTCGGTCAGTATATCATGACAGTGATCATTGTCGGTCAGTATAACATGACAGTGATCATTGTCTGTCAGTATAACATGGCAGTGATCATTGTCTGTCGGTATAACATGGCAGCGATCATTGTCTTTCAGTATAACATGGCAGCGATCAGTGTCGATCAGTATAACATGGCAGTGATCATTGTCGGTCAGTATAACACGGCAGCGATCATTGTCGGTCAGTATAACATGGCAGCGATCATTGTCTGTCAGTATAACATGGCAGTGATCATTGTCTGTCAGTATAACATAGCAGCGATCATTGTCTTTCAGTATAACATGGCAGCGATCAGTGTCGATCAGTATAACATGGCAGTGATCATTGTCGGTCAGTATAACATGGCAGCGATCATTGTCGGTCAGTATAACATGGCAGCGATCATTGTCTGTCAGTATAACATGGCAGCGATCATTGTCTGTCAGTATAACATGGCAGTGATCATTGTCTGTCAGTATAACATGGCAGCGATCATTGTCGGTCAGTATAACATGGCAGCGATCATTGTCGGTCAGTATAACATGGCAGTGATCATTGTCGTCAGTATAACATGGCAGCGATCCTTGTCGGTCAGTATAACATGGCAGCGATCATTGTCTGTCAGTATAACATGGCAGTGATCATTGTCTTTCAGTATAACATGGCAGCGATCATTGTCTTTCAGTATAACATGGCAGCGATCATTGTCGGTCAGTATAACAAGGCAGCGATCATTGTCTGTCAGTATAACATGGCAGTGATCATTGTCTGTCAGTATAACATGGCAGTGATCATTGTCTGTCGGTATAACATGGCATCGATCATTGTCTTTCAGTATAACATGGCAGCGATCAGTGTCGATCAGTATAACATGGCAGCGATCATTGTCTTTGAGTATAACATGGCAGTGATCATTGTCTTTCAGTATAACATGGCAGTGATCACTATCTTTCAGTATAACATGACAGTGATCATTGTCTTTCAGTATAACATGGCAGTGATCATTGTCTTTCAGTATAACATGGCAGCGATCAGTGTCGGATCCATCTTTAATGTCAGATCCCTCACAATGGACTTCTACAGTAAACGGTAAGTAACGGTAAGTATAATACGTGAGCTACATTAAAATAATGGTCCACCCTAATATGGAAGAATGACCAGTGGTGCATGTATAGTCCGGAATGACGCTATGCAGAAGACAGCGAGAGGCGGATCGTTGGTTACCTGTGGCGCTATCTGTGTGCCGCATAGGGAGACCACGCCGAGCGCGATGATGGGCACCCAGCAGCAGAAGTCCGTGAGCACGATGAGCGTCATCCGCCTGGCCATGGCGTGGTCCGACTTCATCTGGGGCGACCTGGCGGCGGCGCGCGTTCGCCGCGCCACCACGAACATCCACACATACGACACAAATATAATGAAGAAGGACAAGAGGTTCAAGGCGAGGAAGATGAAGACTGAGTACTCCCAGCCTGGCGGCTTGGCCGGCGTGATGTGAAGGGCCAGGCACACGCCGGACCGACCGTAGAAATGGCTGAAGTAGTCGATGTCGGCAAGCGGGATGGCCGCCAGGACTAGAACCAGGATCCAGAGACCGGCCATGACGATGCGCGCCTCGCGGAACCCCAGCCGCTTGATCCGGAAGGGGAATATGATGGAGAAGAAGCGATCCATGGTGATGACGGTGAGCGTGAGGACGCTGAGCTCGCTGGAGTAGGTGGACAGGAAGCCGGCCAGCTTGCAGACGCCGCTCTGACGCCAGAACGTGTCATACACGATGTAGAAGCCGCGGAACTTGAGGTCGGCGGAGGCGATAATGAGGAGGTAGACCCCCATCAACAGGTCGCCCACTGCCAGGTTGGTGATGAGGAAGGAGTGAACCTACAGCGAGTGGAAGCGACATGAACACAGAGACAAACTTACATAGCCACGGCACATCCAACGGTAAACGACAACGTGACGTTGACAGTCAACCGACTCCATCTACGACCCGAGTCAATATAACTGGCCATTAATAAATGTCTATAGTTTTTCCTACCAGATCTTCAATTCGATGATTAGTGATATCATGTATAATAGTATGTATGATCATAGTTCCATGATGACATCTACATTCTATAACAGTGCCTGTTTATTTCGGAATGAATGACGTGCAGCTATCATACCTTGCCGTCGCGCGTATCGCGCATGCGCCAGATGATGACCATGGTGTTGCCGAGCAGGGCGATGAGTCCCAGCACCCAGATACAGACTCTCAGCACGTGGTTTGACATGAGATCCTCGCAGGAAGAGAACTCGTCCGGCTCAGGCAGACACGCGGCCACCGTGCGCGCCAAGCAGCAGAACCTGAACTCGTCCGTGTACCTTCACGGTGGCAGAAGTGACGTCATGTCAAATCACGGAGGCAACCCCATTCAGATAGTAGACGTGACGGGACGGTCATCAGCCAACAGAAGAGGACAGCAGAGTGCTCCAAATATGGTGGATATGTTATCCAGATATTACTACATGATATATTCATAATATGTTGTGTGGTCCGAATTAAAGGGGTGTATGTGTGTCGTGCGGCCCTCCCTGACAGCTACGTTACATTATGTGTGGCATGGAAGCCCTAATGTATAATTATAATTCACATTGTGTGGATTCCACGTGGTTACACGCTCAGAGCAGAAACACGCATTGAGGTCGAGAGCCGGTAAGGGGCCAACAATCCTTTCTCGACAGAACTCAGTACTTACAGAACAGAAAGCGACGGCATGCCATGAAAGACACTTTCCTCTATAAGTGCGACTTCGTTATGAGACACATCACTGAAACGAAGGAACGCTGATGAGCCAACATGTCTATCCACTTTAATAAATGGGACAATAATCGCATGAAGAAAACGCAGATTACGCATAAATTATCTTTGGCATATTTATTTATAGATTAATGTTACTTCTTGATTTCAATTACGCCTTCGTAGTAAGTGCTTGATTCCCATCAGCAACTTTTTGCTTTCGTTGCTGTCTTATTTACGATGTATTGTAACTTTATGATGAAAATAAATTTAAAACATAACATTTGGCTTCCCCGACTTACAGATGTTTCATGCTTTGTAATCCATTAAATGCTCCATTAGGAATGAATGTAAGATGATTGTGCGACAGATTTCTGGAACATAAACAAAGTGTATCATTCCTAAGAACAATAATATTCCAATGATGTGATTATTTACTACTTGTCGCACAAATGACATTCTACTGCACAGTATTACCGACAACATGGAACCACTGAGAGCTGGTTATAATTGAGATCAACGGCTGTTTCAATGTTAATGGTGGCCTGGACAGTTCTGGCAGTAGTTGTTCACATTAATCAGTCTTGGCATCACAGCAAAAGCACATTAGACAAGGTTATATGGCGTGGTTTGAGACCCCTCTGTAATTAGATATTCATTGTAAGAGGAATGGACCGCCATCTATCGGGATATACACAGCGTCAACCTTAGCTTCCAGTCCACATCTGTACACAAATCCCTTTGAAAATACTGAAGATGTTTTATCCACTGTTGTTAGTGACCGAAATACTTACAGTTTGTAAATGTTCCGGAGGCCGACAAATGTGTTCATTTCAATGTGAAGCAGATGTTCATGACTCAGATCTCTGAGAGAGAAATACAATCTCTGAGAGAGAAATACAAGAAGAGAGTGGTTGGTTGTAAGTATGTTTGATATTGCGGCTAGGGCAATCACAAGGCTATGTGGCTGTCCGCGGCAGCCCCTCTAGCCTTCAGTCAATATGACGTAAAGAAAATGTTGTTTGTCGTTCCATTGCTTACGTGTGAACGGCCTACAGGTGTTAAGCAGAGTACGGTAATCTGTCAATGGCTTACATAGCAATGTTGTCTATGTCAATCCTTCCATTCGTGTGTTGAACACGGTAATTATTAATTATTATTATTATTCTAAACAGTCAAACAAAGACACTTGCTGAAGTGAGTATCGTTTTCACGTACAGAGCCTTCAGAGACGATAAACCGATGAAGGCAAATGGTTCGATCCGCTGGATGCCATTGCCATCCAGGTACCTGCAGCAGAACCAAAGCAGAATGTGACACATATGATGGGACTGTGTGGCCGGCGGGACGACGTGCGTTAGGACCCAGCGCGTCATAATGACGTCATACCACACGGCCTGCGCCATATGGGAGCAAATGTACAGTTTCACATCGTGCCTCGATCGCCGTGTCTATTGACGGAGGTTATGTATATATGAAGCAGTGCTTCAAAATCGATGGAATATAGAGTACCCCTCCACCAGGGTCTTTTCTTTTGAACCTTCTACTCATAGAAACCTTAAATTGCCTTATTTTTCTGCACCTTAGTTGCGAATTTCGCCCTCCAATAGGTCACTAATTATCACTCGTTACGTTACGCACGGTTGTGTGCTCAGCGATAATCGGGATGGTTTAAGTCTGACGTTTTCGTCACGCTACAACCATGGCTACTGGACAATTATAACGACATCGACCGTGAGGTGAAAACATCTCCTAACGGTCAGTGAATCCTCGTGTGTTACTTATGAACAGGGCCAACATTTAGGATATATTCCAGCATAAACAAACATGAGTTGTCCGAATTTGATTTTTTTAGATTAGACATACTGGCCTGAGTAGGAGAACAAATGGCCAATCAACAACCCGCTGGTAGCAAACCATTCCAATCTATACATTGAATTACACATAGAATCAACGACGGTAGAATTTAACAACTTGTTGGGCAGCCATTGATCTTTGCCAATGGTCCACACAGTTTCTCTGCATGTGGCAGCGGCGTCTACGCGTGTACACGTCAAATATCTAACCTACTTGGTTCACCAGCGAGATCACGATTCCAAGCAGCTGTCAGCCATTAAACCTCATCATGGGCAGTAAATACTGCCTGCTTGATGCCAGTCTGGCTGGTGATTAAATGTCAGTTACTAGTCAACACGTTATACTCACAGTGAGTTGAGGCCAGCCAGACCCAAAAAGGACCCGTTCTGAAGCACCGTCAGATGGTTGTCAGCCAAGTTCCTGAAATGCTCCAGTAAATTGTATTATTAATTCAGTATTAGTATTACAGTTTTTTTGGCAAATATAACATTAAAACTGTGTACGGCTATTCAATATGTCTCACATGGAGCTATGGGACGGGTACTCACAGTGTGTTCAGGCTCACATGGACCTATGTGACGGGTACTCACACTGTGTTCAGTCTCACATGGAGCTATGTGGCGGGTACTCACAGAGTGTTCAGGCTCACAGGAAGCTATGAGACGGGTACTCACAGTGTGTTCAGTCTCACATGGAGCTATGTGACGGGTACTCACAGTGTTCAGTGTCAAATGGACCTATGTGACTGGTACTCACAGAGTGTTCAGGCTCACATGAAGCTGTGAGACGGGTACTCACAGTGTGTTCAGCCTCACAGTGAGCTATGTGACGGGTACTCACAGTGTGTTCAGTCTCACATGGACCTATGTGACGGGTACTCACAGTGTGTTCAGTTTCACATGGAGCTATGTGACGGGTACTCACAGTGTGTTCAGCCTCACATGGAGCTATGTGACGGGTACTCACAGTGTGTTCAGCCTCACATGGAGCTATGTGACGGGTACTCAGTGTGTTCAGCATCACAGTGAGCTATATGACGGGTACTCACAGTGTGTTTAGTCTCACATGGGCCTAGGTGACGGGTACTCACAGAGTGTTCAGTCTCACATGGACCTATGTGACGGGTACTCACAGTGTGTTCAGTCTCACATGGACCTATGTGACGGGTACTCACAGTGTGTTCAGGCTCACATGGAGCTATGTGACGGGTACCCACAGTGTGTTCAGTCTCACATGGAGCTATGTGACGGGTACCCACAGTGTGTTCAGTCTCACATGGAGCTATGTGACGGGTACTCACATTGTGTTCAGGCTCACATGGAGCTATGTGACGGGTACTCACAGTGTGTTCAGTCTCACATGGAGCTATGTGACGGGTACCCACAGTGTGTTCAGTCTCACATGGAGCTATGTGACGGGTACCCACAGTGTGTTCAGTCTCACATGGAGCTATGTGACGGGTACTCACAGTGTGTTCAGTCTCACATGGAGCTATGTGACGGGTACTCACAGTGTGTTCAGCCTCACGGGGAGCTGTGGGACGGGTACTCACAGCGTGTTCAGTCTCACATGGAGCTGTGAGACGGGTACTCACAGTGTGTTCAGTCTCACATGGAGCTATGTGACGTGTGCTCACAGTGTGTTCAGTCTCACATGGAGCTATGTGACGGGTACTCACAGTGTGTTCAGCCTCATATGGAGCTATGTGACGGGTACTCACAGTGTGTTCAGTCTCACATGGAGCTATGTGACGGGTACTCACAGTGTGTTCAGTCTCACATGGAGCTATGTGACGGGTACTCACAGTGTGTTCAGTCTCCACAGTGACCTATGTGCTGGGTACTCACAGTGTGTTCAGTCTCCACAGTGACCTATGTGCTGGGTACTCACAGTGTGCTCAGTCTCACATGGAGCTATGTGACGGGTACTCACAGTGTGTTCAGTCTCCAAAGTGACCTATGTGCTGGGTACTCACAGTGTGTTCAGTCTCCACAGTGACCTATGTGCTGGGTACTCACAGTGTGTTCAGTCTCCACAGTGAGCTATGTGCTGGGTACTCACAGTGTGTTCAGTCTCCACAGTGACCTATGTGCTGGGTACTCACAGTGTGTTCAGTCTCCACAGTGACCTATGTGCTGGGTACTCACAGTGTGTTCAGTCTCCACAGTGAGCTATGTGACGGGTACTCACAGTGTGTTCAGTCTCCACAGTGACCTATGTGCTGGGTACTCACAGTGTGTTCAGTCTCCATAGTGAGCTATGTGCTGGGTACTCACAGTGTGTTCAGTCTCCATAGTGACCTATGTGCTGGGTACGCACAGTGTGTTCAGTCTCCACAGTGACCTATGTGCTGGGTACTCACAGTGTGTTCAGTCTCCACAGTGACCTATGTGCTGGGTACTCACAGCTTGTTCAGTCTTCACAGTGATCTATGTGCTAGGTACTCACAGTGTGTTCAGTCTCCACAGTGAGCTATGTGCTGGGTACTCACAGTGTGTTCAGTCTCCACAGTGACCTATGTGCTGGGTACGCACAGTGTGTTCAGTCTCACAGTGACCTATGTGCTGGGTACTCACAGTGTGTTCAGTCTCACAGTGACCTATGTGCTGGGTACTCACAGTGTGTTCAGTCTCCACAGTGAGCTATGTGCTGGGTACTCACACTGTGTTCAGTCTCCACAGTGACCTATGTGCTGGGTACTCACAGTGTGTTCAGTCTCCACAGTGACCTATGTGCTGGGTACTCACAGTGTGTTCAGTCTCCACAGTGAGCTATGTGCTGGGTACTCACAGTGTGTTCAGTCTCACAGTGACCTATGTGCTGGGTACTCACAGTGTGTTCAGTCTCCACAGTGACCTATGTGCTGGGTACTCACAGTGTGTTCAGTCTCCACAGTGACCTATGTGCTGCTGGGTACTCACAGTGTGTTCAGTCTCCACAGTGACCTATGTGCTGGGTACTCACAGTGTGTTCAGTCTCCACAGTGATCTATGTGCTGGGTACTCACAGTGTGTTCAGTCCCCACAGTGAGCTATGTGCTGGGTACTCACAGTGTGTTCAGTCTCCACAGTGACCTTTGTGCTGGGTACTCACAGTGTGTTCAGTCTCCACAGTGACCTATGTGCTGGGTACTCACAGTGTGTTCAGTCTCCACAGTGACCTTTGTGCTGGGTACTCACAGTGTGTTCAGTCTCCACAGTGACCTATGTGCTGGGTACTCACAGTGTGTTCAGTCTCCACAGTGAGCTATGTGCTGGGTACTCACAGTGTGTTCAGCCTCACACTGACCTATGTGCTGGGTACTCACAGTGTGTTCAGTCTCCACAGTGACCTATGTGCTGGGTACTCACAGTGTGTTCAGTCTCCACAGTGAGCTATGTGCTGGGTACTCATAGTGTGTTCAGTCTCCACAGTGACCTATGTGCTGCTGGGTACTCACAGTGTGTTCAGTCTCCACAGTGACCTATGTGCTGGGTACTCACAGTGTGTTCCGTCTCCACAGTGATCTATGTGCTGGGTACTCACAGTGTGTTCAGTCCCCACAGTGAGCTATGTGCTGGGTACTCACAGTGTGTTCAGTCTCACAGTGACCTATGTGCTGGGTACTCACAGTGTGTTCAGTCTCCACAGTGACCTATGTGCTGGGTACTCACAGTGTGTTCAGTCTCCACAGTGAGCTATGTGCTGGGTACTCACAGTGTGTTTAGTCTCCACAGTGAGCTATGTGCTGGGTACTCACAGTGTGTTCAGTCTCCACAGTGACCTATGTGCTGGGTACTCACAGGGTGTTCAGTCTCCACAGTGAGCTATGTGCTGGGTACTCACAGTGTGTTCAGTCTCACAGTGACCTATGTGCTGGGTACTCACAGTGTGTTCAGTCTCCACAGTGAGCTATGTGCTGGGTACTCACAGTGTGTTCAGTCTCCACAGTGACCTATGTGCTGGGTACTCACAGTGTGTTCAGTCTCACAGTGACCTATGTGCTGGGTACTCACAGTGTGTTCAGTCTCCACAGTGACCTATGTGCTGGGTACTCACAGTGTGTTCAGTCTCCACAGTCCCATGAAGTAGCCACGGCCGATCGACGTCAGACTGTTGTTGCTAATATCGCTGATAGTAGAAAAAGAAGTAGATCCTACTATGGCCATAATGTATACAATTAAATATTGTTATCTACAAAAAGTCCAGATTGATGTGGAGTTGGTTCGCGACGTGGGTACGATACGGCTATAGTACATCCATTATCCTTCGATCATATTGGTGTGTGGCGAACTTCACGATGTGAACTAATTTGCCGACAATTGGGTTAAACGACATTAGATTATTGATATTTAACTATGAATTTTTTTTCATGACACATCCCTGTTTGACTTATAAATGCACAATTCATCCTTAACGCACTATGTGTCCCAGTCTGATGTCTGCGCCACCCACGGTACACTCACAGGTAAACCACGTCCAAGTGACGGTCGAAGGTGTTGGGTCCCAGCGTGGTGTTCAGCAAGTTACCTCCGAGCAGACTGTAGACGATAGCATACCTCAGCATGTTATACACCGCATCCCACCTCTAAGCCGTCTGTTATCACATCCCACCTCTAAGCCGTCTGTTATCACATCCCACCTGTTAGCCGTCTGTTATCACATAACTTTACAGTGATCAGGATAATTATTCATGACAGTTGTTTCCGCACTTTTAAGCTTTATAGACATTTATAGTAACACAGCATAAATTATGTTAAACCGTAATATAAAATTATGATGTCGCTCCAAGGTAATCATGTTCGTATCTTTTACGCCACTGAAGTCTTCACCTGAGCTTAGTGAAAAACGGCTTCATATGTGGCCTGTGTACATGTATGTGATGTCTGTGGCAGACGTGATATTACCAGGCCCGCAATAGGCCCGTGAAAAAGAAGACCCAAGGTTAATATCGCAATCCTCTTAATCCCAGCAGACGGTTATGATTAATTTGCTGTGAGACTTACTATTTATAGAGTCCCAGTTCGTGCGAGGTGTCTGGTACATCCTCCAAGCGGCGCCCTCGGCAGTCCATGACCTCGTCTAGACAGGTGCAGTTACTGCTCGGGTAGGGGCAGGGCTGGCCTGCCGGACACACGCAATACACCAACACACCAATTTTCACTATTAGGTATTAAAGACTTGATTTGAGAATAAAATGGCAAAGGCAACACTGACTTGCCAGTAACTTGTACTGCAAATTACTCGAACATATACAGGCTGGCCAGGCATCAAAGCCCCAATGCTAACTAGACTGTCATTGTGTTATTAACCATGCGTCTATGAATGGAAAACATTCACGGATTAGCAACGATTGTGTCCTGCACCTAAACTGTCAAGAGCGCGCCAGCCGATCTACTGTTTGGTTATGGTGTTTGGCAATATGTCTTTGGTGAACCGGAATGTAGACGAACGGAGTGATGTTGAAATATTAAATATTGTTGCAGTTTAACGCAGTGACAGACCCATTTGATCGCCTGGATTCATCGGCACATTGTTATCTCGTGAAATTCGTCATCTGAAAAGTCTATATGCGGCAAATCGTATCCTTGACCCCACCCATCGTCCACTGTGTCCCTGCCTGGTATAGGTGCACTCGTGGCAAAACCAGGAAGATTTTAAACGGTTACTTACTGCAGTTGAGCTCATCCGTTAGGGTGGCATTGCAGTCTGGCATCTGGTCACACACCCTCGCCTCCTCTATGCAGTAGCTGTTCTGACACTTGAAGAGGCCGGCGCCACAAGAAAAGTCTCCTTGACAAAATAAACAGCAAAGAGTTCAACAGAAAACCACGTCATGCTATATATTTGACAATAATAAGTTCGATCGTAATTCGATCGCATAACTTCAAGTAATATTTGAATAATCGACTACGCATTGCCGTTACTTCTATGATGTGGCTGTTGTCTATAGAAGTGACTACTTTCTGCAGGGTATGAGGTGGCTGTTGTCTATAGGAGTAACTACTTACTGCAGGGTATGAGGTGGCTGTTGTCTATAGGAGTAACTACTTACTGCAGGGTATGAGGTGGCTGTTGTCTATAGGAGTGACTACTTACTGCAGGGTATGAGGTGGCTGTTGTCTATAGGAGTGACTACTCACTGTAAGGTATGAGGTGGCTGTTGTCTATAGGAGTGACTACTTACTGTAGGGTATGAGGTGGCTGTTGTCTATAGGACTGACTACTTACTGCAGGGTATGAGGTGCCTGTTGTCTATAGGAGTGACTACTTACTGCAGGGTATGAGGTGGCTGTTGTCTATAGGAGTGACTACTTACTGTAGGGTATGAGGTGGCTGTTGTCTATAGGAGTGACTACTTACTGCAGGGTATGATGTGGCTGTTGTCTATAGGTGTGACTACTTACTGCAGGGTATTCGGTGGCTGTTGTCTATAGAAGTGGCTACTTACTGCAGGGTATGAGGTGGCTGTTGTCTATAGAAGTGACTACTTACTGCGGGGTATGAGGTGGTTGTTGTCTATAGGAGTGGCTACTTACTGCAGGGTATGAGGTGGCTGTTGTCTATAGGAGTGACTACTTACTGCAGGTATGAGGTGGCTGTTGTCTATGGAAGTGACTACTTACTGCAGGGTATTCGGTGGCTGTTGTCTATGGAAGTGACTACTTACTGCAGGTATGAGGTGGCTGTTGTCTATAGGAGTGACTACTTACTGCAGGGTATGAGGTGGCTGTTGTCTATAGGAGTGACTACTTACTGCAGGGTATGAGGTGGCTGTTGTCTATGCATCCAAGCCGTAAACCCTCCGCAGTGTAACCGGAAATACACACGTGGTCACGAGGTACACACTGGCCATTGTTGCAGCGGAATTCCTCCTCGCGACAAGATTTCCTGTCTGACCAACCGAAAGCGGAAATACGAGGACACGTGAGGAGCGTGGGTCATGAGAAGTTGGTGACGAGCGCGTCAGACCCGTCAGCAGCGATATGCATAGAAACACGAGGCGGCCGAAACGAGGTCCATCGGTCACAGGGACGTAGGGCCTGACAATTACTGGCTCGCCGAATCACAGGGGCCCTGCTAATTGCTTATCATGCTTATCATATACAGTAGGTTATTACACAAGGCGGAAGTTCATCATATGCATGACAAGACAAGATTATTAGCACTTTCCTACGTGGGACCCTGCTGGGTATAAAAGGATGGCCACATGTCGGACCCTGCTGGGTATACAAGTATGGCCACCAGTCGGACCCTGCTGGGTATACAAGGATGGCCACATGTCCGACCCTGCTGGGTATACAAGGATGGCCACATGTCCGACCCTGCTGGGTATACAAGGATGGCCACATGTCCGACCATGCTGGGTATACAAGGATGGCCACATGTGGGACCCTGCTGGGTATACAAGGATGGCCACATGTCGGACCCTGCTGGGTATACAAGGATGGCCACATGTCGGAACCTGCTGGGTATACAAGGATGGCCACATGTCGGACCCTGCTGGGTATACAAGGATGGCCACATGTGGGACCCTGCTGGGTATACAAGGATGGCCACATGTCGGACCCTGCTGGGTATACAAGGATGGCCACATGTCGGACCCTGCTGGGTATATCAGGATGGCCACATGTCCGACCCTGCTGGGTATACAAGGATGGCCACATGTCCGACCATGCTGAGTATACAAGGATGGCCACATGTGGGACCCTGCTGGGTATACAAGGATGGCCAGATGTGGGACCATGCTGGGCATACAAGGATGGCCACATGTGGGACCATGCTGGGTATACAATGATGGCCAAATGTCGGACCCTGCTGGGTATACAAGGATGGCCACATGTCGGACCCTGCTGGGTATACAAGGATGGCCACATGTCGGACCCTGCTGGGTATACAAGGACGGCCACATGTCGGACCCTGCTGGGTATACAGGGATGGCCACATGTGGGACCATGCTGGGTATACAAGGATGGTCACATGTGGGACCCTGCTGGGCATACAAGGATGGCCAGATGCGGGACAATGCTGGGTATACAAGGATGGCCACATGTCGGACCATGCTGGGCATACAAGGATGGCCACATGTCGGACCATGCTGGGTATACAAGGATGGCCACATGTCGGACCCTGCTGGCTATACAAGGATGGCCACATGTGGGACCATGCTGGGTATACAAGGATGGCCACATGTGGGACCCTGCTGGGTATACAAGGATGGCCACATGTCGGACCCTGCTGGGTATACAAGGATGGTCACATGTGGGACCATGCTGGGTATACAAGGATGGCCACATGTGGGACCCTGCTGGGTATACAAGGATGGCCACATGTTGGACCATGCTGGGTATACAAGAATGGCCACATGTCCGACCCTGCTGGGTATACAAGGATGGCCACATGTCGGACCCTGCTGGGTATACAAGGATGGTCACAGGTCGGACCATGCTGGGTATACAAGGATGGCCACATGTCGGACCCTGCTGGGTATACAAGGAGGGCCACATGTGGGACCATGCTGGGTATACAAGGATGGCCACATGTAGGACCATGCTGGGTATACAAGGATGGTCACATGTCGGACCCTGCTGGGTATACAAGGATGGTCACATGTCGGACCATGCTGGGTATACAAGGATGGTCACATGTCGGACCCTGCTGGGTATACAAGGATGGTCACATGTCGGACCATGCTGGGTATACAAGGATGGCCACATGTCGGACCCTGCTGGGTATACAAGGAGGGCCACATGTGGGACCATGCTGGGTATACAAGGATGGCCACATGTCGGAACCTGCTGGGTATACAAGGATGGCCACATGTGGGACCATGCTGGGTATACAAGGATGGCCACATGTGGGACCATGCTGGGTATACAAGGATGGCCACATGTAGGACCATGCTGGGCATACAAGGATGGCCACATGTGGGACCATGCTGGGTATACGAGGATGGCCATATGTGGGACCATGCTGGGCATACAAGGATGGCCACATGTCAGACCCTGCTGGGTATACAAGGATGGTCACATGTGGTACCCTGCTGGGTATACAAGGATGGTCACATGTCGGACCATGCTGGGTATACAAGGATGGCCACATGTCGGACCCTGCTGGGTATACAAGGATGGCCACATGTGGGACCCTACTGGGTATACATGGATGGCTGTATGTAGGACCCTGCTGGGTATACAAGGATGGTCACATGTCGGACCATGCTGGGTATACAAGGATAGCCACATGTGGGACCATGCTGGGTATACAAGGATGGTCACATGTCGGACCCTGCTGGGTATACAAGGATGGCCACATGTGGGACCATGCTGGGTATACAAGGATGGCCACATGTGGGACCATGCTGGGCATACAAGGATGGCCACATGTCGGACCCTGCTTAGCATACAAGGATGGTCACATATGGGACCATGCTGGATATACAAGGATGGCCACATGTGGGACCATGCTGGGTATACAAGGATGGCCACATGTCGGACCCTGCTGGGTATAAAAGGATGGCCACATGTGGGACCATGCTGGGTATACAAGGATGGCCACATGTGGGACCCTGCTGCGTATACAAGGATGGCCACATGTAGGACCATCCTGGGCATACAAGGATGGCCACATGTGGGACCATGCTGGGCATACAAGGATGGCCACATGTCGGACCCTGCTTAGCATACAAGGATGGTCACATATGGGACCATGCTGGATATACACGGATGGCCACATGTGGGACCATGCTGGGTATACAAGGATGGCCACATGTCGGACACTGTTGGGTATACAAAGATGGTCACATGTCGGACCCTGCTGGGTATACAAGGATGGCCACATGTCGGACCCTGCTGGGTATACAAGGATGGCCACATGTCGGACACTGTTGGGTATACAAAGATGGTCACATGTCGGACCCTGCTGGGTATACAAGGATGGTCACTTGTCGGACCATGCTGGGTATACAAGGATGGCCACATGTCGGACACTGTTGGGTATACAAAGATGGTCACATGTCGGACCCTGCTGGGTATACAAGGATGGTCACTTGTCGGACCATGCTGGGTATACAAGGATGGCCACATGTGGGACCATGCTGGGTATACACAGATGGCCACATGTGGGACCATGCTGGGCATACAAGGATGGCCACATGTCGGACCCTGCTTAGCATACAAGGATGGTCACATGTGGGACCATGCTGGATATACAAGGATGGCCACATGTGGGACCATGCTGGGTATACAAGGATGGCCACATGTCGGACCCTGCTGGGTATACAAGGATGGCCACATGTGGGACCATGCTGGGTATGCAAGGATGGCCACATGTGGGACCCTGCTGGGTATACAAGAATGGCCACATGTAGCACCATGCTGGGCATACATGGATGGTCACATGTCGGACCCTGCTGGGTATACAAGGATGGCCACATGTGGGAACATGCTGGGTATACAAGGATGGCCACATGTAGGACCATGCTGGGTATACAAGGATGGTCACATGTCGGACCCTGCTGGGTATACTAGGATGACCACATGTGGGACCATGCTGGGTATACAAGGATGGCCACATGTCGGACCCTGCTGGGTATACAAGGATGGCCACATATGGGACAATGCTGGGCATACAAGGATGGCCACATGTCCGACCCTGCTGGGTATACAAGGATGGCCACATGTCGGACCCTGCTGGGTATACAAGGATGGCCACATGTCGGACCCTGCTGGGTATACAAGGATGGCCACATGTCGGACCCTGCTGGGTATAAAAGGATGGCCACATGTGGGACCATGCTGGGTATACAAGGATGGCCACATGTGGGACCCTGCTGCGTATACAAGGATGGCCACATGTAGGACCATCCTGGGCATACAAGGATGGCCACATGTGGGACCATGCTGGGCATACAAGGATGGCCACATGTCGGACCCTGCTTAGCATACAAGGATGGTCACATATGGGACCATGCTGGATATACACGGATGGCCACATGTGGGACCATGCTGGGTATACAAGGATGGCCACATGTCGGACACTGTTGGGTATACAAAGATGGTCACATGTCGGACCCTGCTGGGTATACAAGGATGGCCACATGTCGGACCCTGCTGGGTATACAAGGATGGCCACATGTCGGACACTGTTGGGTATACAAAGATGGTCACATGTCGGACCCTGCTGGGTATACAAGGATGGTCACTTGTCGGACCATGCTGGGTATACAAGGATGGCCACATGTCGGACACTGTTGGGTATACAAAGATGGTCACATGTCGGACCCTGCTGGGTATACAAGGATGGTCACTTGTCGGACCATGCTGGGTATACAAGGATGGCCACATGTGGGACCATGCTGGGTATACACAGATGGCCACATGTGGGACCATGCTGGGCATACAAGGATGGCCACATGTCGGACCCTGCTTAGCATACAAGGATGGTCACATGTGGGACCATGCTGGATATACAAGGATGGCCACATGTGGGACCATGCTGGGTATACAAGGATGGCCACATGTCGGACCCTGCTGGGTATACAAGGATGGCCACATGTGGGACCATGCTGGGTATGCAAGGATGGCCACATGTGGGACCCTGCTGGGTATACAAGAATGGCCACATGTAGCACCATGCTGGGCATACATGGATGGTCACATGTCGGACCCTGCTGGGTATACAAGGATGGCCACATGTGGGAACATGCTGGGTATACAAGGATGGCCACATGTAGGACCATGCTGGGTATACAAGGATGGTCACATGTCGGACCCTGCTGGGTATACTAGGATGACCACATGTGGGACCATGCTGGGTATACAAGGATGGCCACATGTCGGACCCTGCTGGGTATACAAGGATGGCCACATATGGGACAATGCTGGGCATACAAGGATGGCCACATGTCCGACCCTGCTGGGTATACAAGGATGGCCACATGTCGGACCCTGCTGGGTATACAAGGATGGCCACATGTCGGACCCTGCTGGGTATACAAGGATGGCCACATGTCGGACCCTGCTGGGTATACAACGATGGCCACATGTCGGACCCTGCAGTGTGTACAAGGATGGCCACAAGTGGGACCATGCTGGGTATACAAGGATGGCCACATGTCGGACCCTGTTGGGTATACAAGGATGGTCACATGTCGGACCCTGCTGGGTATACAAGGATGGTCACATGTCGGACCATGCTGGGTATACAAGGATGGCCACATGTCGGACCCTGCTGGGTATACAAGGATGGCCACACGTGGGACCATGCTGGATATACAAGGATGGCCACATGTAGGACCATGCTGGGCATACAAGGATGGTCACATGTCGGACCCTGCTGGGTATACAAGGATGGCCACATGTGGGACCATGCTGGGTATACAAGGATGGCCACATGTGGGACCATGCTGGGCATACAAGGATGGCCACATGTCGGACCCTGCTTAGCATACAAGGATCGTCACATGTGGGACCATGCTGGATATACAAGGATGGCCACACGTGGGACCATGCTGGGTATACAAGGATGGCCACATGTCGGACCCTGCTGGGTATACAAGGATGGCCACATGTGGGACCATGCTGGGTATACAAGGATGGCCACATGTGGGACCCTGCTGGGTATACCAGGATGGCCACATGTAGCACCATGCTGGGCATACATGAATGGTCACATGTCGGACCCTGCTGGGTATACAAGGATGGCCACATGTGGGACCATGCTGGGTATACAAGGATGGCCACATGTAGGACCATGCTGGGTATACAAGGATGGTCACATGTCGGACCCTGCTGGGTATACTAGGATGACCACATGTGGGACCATGCTGGGTATACAAGGATGGCCACATGTGGGACCATGCTGGGCATACAAGGATGGCCACATGTCGGACCCTGCTTAGCATGCAAGGATGGTCACATGTGGGACCATGCTGGGTATACAAGGATGGCCACATGTCGGACCCTGCTGGGCATACAAGGATGGCCACATATGGGACAATGCTGGGCATACAAGGATGGCCACATGTCGGACCCTGCTGGGTATACAAGGATGGCCACATGTCGGACCCTGCTGGGTATACAAGGATGGCCACATGTCGGACCCTGCTGGGTATACAAGGATGGCCACATGTCCGACCCTGCTGGGTATACAAGGATGGCCACATGTCGGACGCTGCTGGGTATACAAGGATGGCCACATGTCGGACCCTGCAGTGTGTACAAGGATGGCCACAAGTGGGACCATGCTGGGTATACAAGGATGGCCACATGTAGGACCATGCTGGGCATACAAGGATGGCCACATGTGGGATTATGCTGGGTATACAAAGATGGCCACATGTGGGACCATGCTGGCCATACAAGGATGGCCACATGTCGGACCCTGCTGGGTATACAAGGATGGCCACATGTCGGACCCTGCTGGGTATACAAGGATGGCCACATGTGGGACCATGCTGGGTATACAAGGATGGCCACATGTGGGACCCTGCTGGGTATACAAGGATGGCCACATGTCGGACCATGCTGGGTATACAAGGATGGCCACATGTCCGACCCTGCTGGGTATACAAGGATGGCCACATGTCGGACCCTGCTGGGTATACAAGGATGGTCACATGTGGGACCCTGCTGGGTATACAAGGATGGTCACATGTCGGACCACGCTGGGTATACAAGGATGGCCACATGTGGGACCCTGCTAGGTATACAAGGATGGCCACATGTGGGACCATGCTGGGTATACAAGGATGGCCACATGTGGGACCATGCTGGGTATACAAGGATGGCCACATGTCGGACCGTGCTGGGTATACAAGGATGGCCACATGTGGGACCATGCCGGGTATACAAGAATGGCTACATGTCGGACCCTGCTGGGAATACAAGGATGGCCACATGTGGGACCATGCCGGGTATACAAGGATGGCCACATGTAGGACCATGCTGGGCATACAAGGATGGCCACATGTGGGACCATGCTGGGTATACAAGTATGGCCACATGTGGGACCATGCTGGGCATACAAGGATGGCCACATTTCGGACCCTGCTGGGTATACAAGGATGATCACATGTGGGACCCTGCTGGGTATACAAGGATGGTCACATGTCGGACCATGCTGGGTATGCAAGGATGGCCACATGTCGGACCCTGCTGGGTATACAAGGTTGGCCACATGTGGGACCATGCTGGGTATACAAGGATAGCCACATGTTGGACCATGCTGGGCATACAAGGATGGTCAAATGTCGGACCCTGCTGGGTATACAAGGATGGCCACATGTGGGGCCATGCTGGGTATACAAGAATGGCCACATGTGGGACCATGCTGGGCATACAAGGATGGCCACATGTCGGACCCTGCTTAGCATACAAGGATGGTCACATGTGGGACCATGCTGGATATGCAAAGATGGCCACATGTGGGACCGTGGTGGGTATACAAGGATGGCCACATGTCGGACCCTGCTGGGTATACAAGGATGGCCACATGTGGGACCATGCTGGGTATACAAGGATGGTCACATGTCGGACCCTGCTGGGTATACAAGGATGGCCACATATGGGACAATGCTGGGCATACAAGGATGGCCACATGTCGGACCATGCTGGGTATACAAGGATGGTCCCATTTTGGGCCCTGCTGGGTATACAAGGATGGCCACATGTCGGACCCTGCTGGGTATACAAGGATGGTCACATGTCGGACCATGCTGGGTATACAAGGATGGTCACATGTCGGACCCTGCTGGGTATACAAGGATGGTCACATGTCGGACCATGCTGGGTATACAAGGATGGCCACATGTCGGACCCTGCTGGGTATACAAGGAGGGCCACATGTGGGACCATGCTGGGTATACAAGGATGGCCACATGTCGGAACCTGCTGGGTATACAAGGATGGCCACATGTGGGACCATGCTGGGTATACAAGGATGGCCACATGTGGGACCATGCTGGGTATACAAGGATGGCCACTTGTAGGACCATGCTGGGCATACAAGGATGGCCACATGTGGGACCATGCTGGGTATACGAGGATGGCCACATGTGGGACCATGCTGGGCATACAAGGATGGCCACATGTCAGACCCTGCTGGGTATACAAGGATGGTCACATGTGGTACCCTGCTGGGTATACAAGGATGGTCACATGTCGGACCATGCTGGGTATACAAAGATGGCCACATGTCGGACCCTGCTGGGTATACAAGGATGGCCACATGTGGGACCCTACTGGGTATACAAGGATGGCCATATGTAGGACCCTGCTGGGTATACAAGGATGGTCACATGTCGGACCATGCTGGGTATACAAGGATAGCCACATGTGGGACCATGCTGGGTATACAAGGATGGTCACATGTCGGACCCTGCTGGGTATACAAGGATGGCCACATGTGGGACCATGCTGGGTATACAAGGATGGCCACATGTGGGACCATGCTGGGCATACAAGGATGGCCACATGTCGGACCCTGCTTAGCATACAAGGATGGTCACATATGGGACCATGCTGGATATACAAGGATGGCCACATGTGGGACCATGCTGGGTATACAAGGATGGCCACATGTCGGACCCTGCTGGGTATAAAAGGATGGCCACATGTGGGACCATGCTGGGTATACAAGGATGGCCACATGTGGGACCCTGCTGGGTATACAAGGATGGCCACATGTAGGACCATCCTGGGCATACAAGGATGGCCACATGTGGGACCATGCTGGGCATACAAGGATGGCCACATGTCGGACCCTGCTTAGCATACAAGGATGGTCACATATGGGACCATGCTGGATATACAAGGATGGCCACATGTGGGACCATGCTGGGTATACAAGGATGGCCACATGTCGGACACTGTTGGGTATACAAAGATGGTCAAATATCGGACCCTGCTGGGTATACAAGGATGGCCACATGTCGGACCCTGCTGGGTATACAAGGATGGCCACATGTCGGACACTGTTGGGTATACAAAGATGGTCACATGTCGGACCCTGCTGGGTATACAAGGATGGTCACTTGTCGGACCATGCTGGGTATACAAGGATGGCCACATGTCGGACACTGTTGGGTATACAAAGATGGTCACATGTCGGACCCTGCTGGGTATACAAGGATGGTCACTTGTCGGACCATGCTGGGTATACAAGGATGGCCACATGTGGGACCATGCTGGGTATACACAGATGGCCACATGTGGGACCATGCTGGGCATACAAGGATGGCCACATGTCGGACCCTGCTTAGCATACAAGGATGGTCACAGGTGGGACCATGCTGGATATACAAGGATGGCCACATGTGGGACCATGCTGGGTATACAAGGATGGCCACATGTCGGACCCTGCTGGGTATACAAGGATGGCCACATGTGGGACCATGCTGGGTATGCAAGGATGGCCACATGTGGGACCCGGCTGGGTATACAAGGATGGCCACATGTAGCACCATGCTGGGCATACATGGATGGTCACATGTCGGACCCTGCTGGGTATACAAGGATGGCCACATGTGGGACCATGCTGGGTATACAAGGATGGCCACATGTAGGACCATGCTGGGTATACAAGGATGGTCACATGTCGGACCCTGCTGGGTATACTAGGATGACCACATGTGGGACCATGCTGGGTATACAAGGATGGCCACATGTCGGACCCTGCTGGGTATACAAGGATGGCCACATATGAGACAATGCTGGGCATACAAGGATGGCCACATGTCGGACCCTGCTGGGTATACAAGGATGGCCACATGTCGGACCCTGCTGGGTATACAAGGATGGCCACATGTCGGACCCTGCTGGGTATACAAGGATGGCCACATGTCGGACCCTGCTGGGTATACAACGATGGCCACATGTCGGACCCTGCAGTGTGTACAAGGATGGCCACAAGTGGGACCATGCTGGGTATACAAGGATGGCCACATGTCGGACCCTGTTGGGTATACAAGGATTGTCACATGTCGGACCCTGCTGGGTATACAAGGATGGTCACATGTCGGACCATGTTGGGTAAACAAGGATGGCCACATGTCGGACCCTGCTGGGTATACAAGGATGGCCACACGTGGGACCATGCTGGGTATACAAGAATGGCCACATGTAGGACCATGCTGGGCATACAAGGATGGTCACATGTCGGACCCTGCTGGGTATACAAGGATGGCCACATGTGGGACCATGCTGGGTATACAAGGATGGCCACATGTGGGACCATGCTGGGCATACAAGGATGGCCACATGTCGGACCCTGCTTAGCATACAAGGATTGTCACATGTGGGACCATGCTGGATATACAAGGATGGCCACACGTGGGACCATGCTGGGTATACAAGGATGGCCACATGTGGGACCCTGCTGGGTATACAAGGATGGCCACATGTGGGACCATGCTGGGTATACAAGGATGGCCACATGTGGGACCCTGCTGGGTATACATGAATGGTCACATGTCGGACCCTGCTGGGTATACAAGGATGGCCACATGTGGGACCATGCTGGGTATACAAGGATGGCCACATGTAGGACCATGCTGGGTATACAAGGATGGTCACATGTCGGACCCTGCTGCGTATACTAGGATGAGCACATGTGGGACCATGCTGGGTATACAAGGATGGCCACATGTGGGACCATGCTGGGCATACAAGGATGGCCACATGTCGGACCCTGCTTAGCATGCAAGGATGGTCACATGTGGGACCATGCTGGGTATACAAGGATGGCCACATGTCGGACCCTGCTGGGCATACAAGGATGGCCACATATGGGACAATGCTGGGCATACAAGGATGGCCACATGTCGGACCATGCTGGGTATACAAGGATGGCCACATGTCGGACCCTGCTGGGTATACAAGGATGGCCACATGTCGGACCCTGCTGGGTATACAAGGATGGCCACATGTCCGACCCTGCTGGGTATACAAGGATGGCCACATGTCGGACGCTGCTGGGTATACAAGGATGGCCACATGTCGGACCCTGCAGTGTGCACAAGGATGGCCACAAGTGGGACCATGCTGGGTATACAAGGATGGCCACATGTCGGACACTGTTGGGTATACAAGGATGGTCACATGTCGGACCCTGCTGGGTATACAAGGATGGTCACTTGTCGGACCATGCTGGGTATACAAGGATGTCCACATGTCGGACCCTGCTGGGTATACAAGGATGGCCACATGTGGGACCATGCTGGGTATACAAGGATGGCCACATGTCGGACCCTGCTGGGTATACAAGGATGGCCACATGTGAGACCATGCTGGGTATACAAGGATGGCCACATGTAGGACCACGCTGGGCATACAAGGATGGCCACATGTGGGACCATGCTGGGTATACAAGGATGGCCACATGTGGGACCATGCTGGCCATACAAGGATGGCCACATGTCGGACCCTGCTGGGTATACAAGGATGGCCACATGTCGGACCCTGCTGGGTATACAAGGATGGCCACATGTGGGACCATGCTGGGTATACAAGGATGGCCACATGTGGGACCCTGCTGCGTATACAAGGATGGCCACATGTGGGACCATGCTGGGTATACAAGGATGGCCACATGTCCGACCCTGCTGGGTATACAAAGATGGCCACATGTCGGACCCTGCTGGGTATACAAGGATGGTCACATGTGGGACCCTGCTGGGTATACAAGGATGGTCACATGTCGGACCACGCTGGGTATACAAGGATGGCCACATGTGGGACCCTGCTAGGTATAAAAGGATGGCCACATGTGGGAGCATGCTGGGTATACAAGGATGGCCACATGTGGGACCATGCTGGGTATACAAGGATGGCCACATGTCGGACCGTGCTGGGTATACAAGGATGGCCACATGTGGGACCATGCCGGGTATACAAGAATGGCTACATGTCGGACCCTGCTGGGAATACAAGGATGGCCACATGTGGGACCATGCCGGGTATACAAGGATGGCCACATGTAGGACCATGCTGGGCATACAAGCTTGGCCACATGTGGGACCATGCTGGGTATACAAGGATGGCCACATGTGGGACCATGCTGGGCATACAAGGATGGCCACATTTCGGACCCTGCTGGGTATACAAGGATGGTCACATGTGGGACCCTGCTGGGTATACAAGGATGGTCACATGTCGGACCATGCTGGGTATGCAAGGATGGCCACATGTCGGACCCTGCTGGGTATACAAGGTTGGCCACATGTGGGACCATGCTGGGTGTACAAGAATAGCCACATGTGGGACCATGCTGGGCATACAAGGATGGTCAAATGTCGGACCCTGCTGGGTATACAAGGATGGCCACATGTGGGACCATGCTGGGTATACAAGAATGGCCACATGTGGGACCATGCTGGGCATACAAGGATGGCCACATGTCGGACCCTGCTTAGCATACAAGGATGGTCACATGTGGGACCATGCTGGATATACAAAGATGGCCACATGTGGGACCATGGTGGGTATACAAGGATGGCCACATGTCGGACCCTGCTGGGTATACAAGGATGGCCACATGTGGGACCATGCTGGGTATACAAGGATGGTCACATGTCGGACCCTGCTGGGTATACAAGGATGGCCACATATGGGACAATGCTGGGCATACAAGGATGGCCACATGTCGGACCCTGCTGGGTATACAAGGATGGTCCCATTTTGGGCCCTGCTGGGTATACAAGGATGGCCACATGTCGGGCCCTGCTGGGTATACAAGGATGGCCACATGTCGGACCCTGTTGGGTATACAAGGATGGCCACATGTCGGACCCTGCTGGGTATACAAGGATGGCCACATGTCGGACCCTGCAGTGTGTACAAGGATGGCCACAAGTGGGGCCCTTCAGTGTGTACAAGGATGGCCACAAGTGGGGCCCTGCAGTGTGTACAAGGATGGCCACAAGTGGGGCCCTGTAGTGTGTACAAGGATGGCCACAAGTGGGGCCCTGCAGTGTGTACAAGAATGGCCACAAGTGGGGCCCTGCAGTGTGTACAAGGATGGCCACAAGTGGGGCCCTGCAGTGTGTACAATGATGGCCACAAGTGGGGCCCTGCAGTGTGTACAAGGATGGGTACAAGTGGGGCCCTGTAGTGTGTACAAGGATGGCCACAAGTGGGGCCCTGCAGTGTGTACAAGGATGGGTACAAGTGGGGCCCTGTAGTGTGTACAAGGATGGCCACAAGTGGCGCCCTGCAGTGTGTACAAGGATGGCCACAAGTGGGGCCCTGCAGTGTGTACAAGGATGGGTACAAGTGGGGCCCTGCAGTGTTTACAAGGATGGCCACAAGTGGGCGGCCGGGGGTCGTCGAGGATTTAAAACCTCAAAATGTAACAAACGCTACATTATGGGAGATAATTGCGTTTGTTCGGCAAGGGGGTGAACCACCGAGCCCCTTGAGGCCACATGCCCATCAGGCCACACAGGACCACACTCAGCGGGAAGTCACCGGGGCTGTGAGGGGAGTGAGGGGGAGTGTGGCAACATTGGGAGGTGGTAATGGGGGCGGGGGGGGGGTGGAGAGACATACCACAGTCGACCTCGTCCGAGCCGTCGAGGCAGTCCCGGCGGAAGTCGCACCAGAGACTGGGCGGCAGGCACTGGCCGCTCCTCGCACACCGCATGCGCCCGGGGGGACACGCGAAGGTGGCTGCACGGTGGAGGACAGTTCAAAGTTAACGAGATATCGATCAGCAAATATAGATATCGTATAGAGATCTAACATTCTATAAGTCACGGCTGTTAATGTTTTATATCTTCCGTTTGCGCACATAAACATCATGCTTTGTTTCTGATATCCCTATGATATGTATCTGGTATTTCCATGAGTTGATACCCGTCACTCCCACTACTGGCAGTCGATGACGCCATAATGCTAACCCCATTGATACCCGTCACTCATACTGCTGACAGTCGATGACGTCATCATGCTAACCCCATTGACACCCGTCACTCATACTGCTGACAGTCGATGACGTCATCATGCTAACCCCATTGACACCCGTCACTCATACTGCTGACAGTCGATGACGTCATCATGCTAACCCCATTGACACCCTTCACTCATACTGCTGACAGTCGATGACGTCATCATGCTAACCCCATTGACACCCGTCACTCATACTGCTGACAGTCGATGACGTCATCATGCTAACCCCATTGATACCCGTCACTCATACTGCTGACGGTCGATGACGTCACTATAGTAACCCCACTGTTACCCGTCACTCATACTGAGTTACTGTTGCCATAGAGACGAGGCTACTGACCGCAGTGAGTCTCGTCACTCATGTCGTGGCAGTGGTTGACGCCGTCACAGCGCGCGGTCACGTCCACACACTGCCCACTGCGGCAGGCAAACTGCGTCTCAGGGGCACACGGCGGCTTGTCTGCAGCACGATAAACATCACAAGTCACTCGCTGGGTTCTCACGTGTTCAGTAAGCATTGCTCGGAGATGGAGCCGAACTGGTGAATCAGTTCAGTCACTGAAATATTCCCTCTAAGGTCGTCAAACACTATTTTTCTACCTATCATGCATTGCTAAACTGTTCAAATACAGATCAATTTGCGTTCATTCCCTCCGACAGCCATCAGTTGCCCGGTTGGGTGGGTGTTGAGGTCAATAATAGACTTGAGATGTAGCATAACACAGACTGATTGGTGGTTGTGTTATCAGAAGACGGCGGCAGTCAGACCGGCCAACACAAACAGTCTACTTAAAAACAGACAATTTTCTTGATGGATGTCATTTGGTTTCCTCCACGTAGCACAACCAAGGGGCTGTGTTGTGGAGGAGGCTGTGGGGCTGAGGGGGGTGCGAGTGGAGGAGGCTGTGGGGCTGAGGGGTGTGCGAGTGGAGGAGGGTGTGGGGCTGAGGGGGGTGCGAGTGGAGGAGGCTGTGGGGCTGAGGGGTGTGCGAGTGGAGGAGGGTGTGGGGCTGAGGGGGGTGCGAGTGGAGGAGGCTGTGTTGTGGAGGGGGCTGTGGGGCTGAGGGGGGTGGGGTGGAGGAGGCTGTGTTGTGGAGGAGGCTGTGTTGTGGAGGGGGCTGAGGGGCTGAGGGGGGTGCGAGTGGAAGAGGCTGTGGGGCTGAGGGGGGTGCGAGTGGAGGAGGCTATTTTGTGGAGGGGGCTGTGGGGCTGAGGGTGGTGCGAGTGGAGGAGGCTGTGGGGCTGAGGGGGGTGCGAGTGGAGGAGGGGGTGTTGTGGAGGGGGCTGTGGGGCTGAGAGGGGTGCGAGTGGAGGAGGCGGTGTTGTGGAGGGGGCTGTGGGGCTAAGGGGGGTGCGAGTGGAGGAGGCTGTGTTGTGGAGGGGGCTGTGGGGCTGAGCGGGGTGGGGTGGAGGAGGCTGTGTTGTGGAGGAGGCTGTGTTGTGGAGGGGGCTGTGGGGCTGAGGGTGGTGCGAGTGGAGGAGGCTGTGGGGCTGAGGGGGGTGCGAGTGGAGGAGGCTGTGTTGTGGAGGAGGCTGTGGGGCTAAGGGGGGTGCGTGTGGAGGAGGCGGTGTTGTGGAGGGGGCTGTGGGGCTGAGGGGGGTGCGAGTGGAGGAGGCGGTGTTGTGGAGGGGGCTGTGGGGCTAAGGGGGGTGCGAGTGGAGGAGGCTGTATTGTGGAGGGGGCTGTGGGGCTGAGGGGGTGCGAGTGGAGGAGGCTGTGTTGTGGAGGGGGCTGTGGGGCTGAGGGGGGTGCGAGTAGAGGAGGCTGTGTTGCGGAGGGGGCTGTGGGGATGAGGGGGGTGCGAGTGGAGGGGCTGTGGGGTGGAGGGAGCTGTGGGGCTGATGGGGGTGCGAGTGGAGGAGGCTGTGGGGCTGAGGGGGGTGCGAGTGGAGGGGGCTGTGGGGTGAAGGAGGCTGTGGGGCTGAGGGGGGTGCGAGTGGAGGAGGCTGTGTTGTGGAGGGGGCTGTGGGGCTGAGAGGGGTGCGAGTGGAGGAGGCTGTGTTGTCGAGGGGGCTGTGGGGCTGAGGGGGGTGCGAGTGGAGGAGGCTGTGTTGTGGAGGGGGCTGTGGGGCTGAGGGGGGTGCGAGTGGAGGGGGCTGTGTTGTGGAGGGGGCTGTGGGGCTGAGCGGGGTGGGGTGGAGGAGGCTGTTTTGTGGAGGAGGCTGTGTTGTGGAGGGGGCTGTGGGGCTGAGGGTGGTGCGAGTGGAGGAGGCTGTGGGGCTGAGGGGGGTGCGAGTGGAGGAGGCTGTGTTGTGGAGGAGGCTGTGGGGCTAAGGGGGGTGCGTGTGGAGGAGGCGGTGTTGTGGAGGGGGCTGTGGGGCTGAGGGGGGTGCGAGTGGAGGAGGCGGTGTTGTGGAGGGGGCTGTGGGGCTAAGGGGGGTGCGAGTGGAGGAGGCTGTATTGTGGAGGGGGCTGTGGGGCTGAGGGGGGTGCGAGTGGAGGAGGCTGTGTTGTGGAGGGGGCTGTGGGGCTGAGGGGGGTGCGAGTAGAGGAGGCTGTGTTGCGGAGGGGGCTGTGGGGATGAGGGGGGTGCGAGTGGAGGGGGCTGTGGGGTGGAGGGAGCTGTGGGGCTGATGGGGGTGCGAGTGGAGGAGGCTGTGGGGCTGAGGGGGGTGCGAGTGGAGGGGGCTGTGGGGTGAAAGAGGCTGTGGGGCTGAGGGGGGTGCGAGTGGAGGAGGCTGTGTTGTGGAGGGGGCTGTGGGGCTGAGAGGGGTGCGAGTGGAGGAGGCTGTGTTGTCGAGGGGGCTGTGAGGCTGAGGGGGGTGCGAGTGGAGGAGGCTGTGTTGTGGAGGGGCTGTGGGGCTGAGAGGGGTGCGAGTGGAGGGGGCTGTGGGGTGGAGGGGCTGTGGGGTGGAGGGGCTGTGGGGTTGAGGGGGATGCGAGTAGAGGGGGGTGCGAGTGGAGGAGGCTGTGTTGTGGAGGGGGCTGTGGGACTGAGGGGGTGCGAGTGGAGGCGCTGTGGGGTGGAGGGGGCTGTAGGGCTGATGGGGGTGTGAGTGGAGGAGGCTGTGGGGCTGAGGGGGTTGCGAGTGGAGGAGGCGGTGTTGTGGAGGGGGCTGTGGGGCTGAGGGGGCTTTGGGGCTGAGGGGGGTGCGAGTGGAGGGGGCTGTGGGGTGGAGGGGCTGTGGGGTGGAGGGGCTGTGGGGTTGAGGGGGATGCGAGTGAAGGGGGGTGCGAGTGGAGGAGGCTGTGTTGTGGAGGGGGCTGTGGGGCTGAGGGGGGTGCGAGTGGAGGGGGCTGTGGGGCTGAAAGGGGTGCGATTGGAGGAGGCTGTGTTGTGGAGGGGGCTGTGGGGTGTAGGGGGCTGTGGGGCTGAGGGGGGTGCGAGTGGAGGGGGCTGTGTTGTGGAGGGGGCTGTGGGGCTGAGGGAGGTGTGAGTGGCGGAGGCTGTGTTGTGGAGGGGGCTGTGGGGCTGAGGGGGCTGTGGGGCTGAGAGGGGTGCGAGTGGAGGGGGCTTTGGGGTGGAGGGGCTGTGGGGTGGAGGGGCTGTGGGGTTGAGGGGGATGCGAGTGGAGGGGGGTGCGAGTGGAGGAGGCTGTGTTGTGGAGGGGGCTGTGGGGCTGAGGGGGGTGCGAGTGGAGGGGGCTGTGGGGCTGATGGGGGTGTGAGTGGAGAAGGCTGTGGGGCTGACGGGGGTGCGAGTGGAGGAGGCTGTGTTGTGGAGGGGGCTGTGGGGCTGAGGGGGGTGCGAGTGGAGGGGGCTGTGGGGTGGAGGGGCTGTGGGGTGGAGGGGGCTGTGGGGTTGAGGGGGATGCGAGTGGAGGGGGGTGCGAGTGGATGAGGCTGTGTTGTGGAGGGGGCTGTGGGGCTGAGGGGGGTGCGAGTGGAAGAGGCTGTGGGGCTGAGGGAGGTGCGAGTGGAGGAGGCTGTGTTGCGGATGGGGCTGTGGGGTGTAGGGGGCTGTGGGGCTGAGGGGGGTGCGAGTGGAGGGGGCTGTGGGGTGGCGGGGGCTGTGGGGTGTAGAGGGCTGTGGGGCTGAGGGGGGTGCGAGTGGAGGAGGCGGTGTTGTGGAGGGGGCTGTGGGGCTGAGGGAGGTGCGAGTGGAGGAGGCTGTGTTGTGGAGGGGGCTGTGGGGCAGAGGGGGGTGCGAGTGGAGGAGGCTGTGTTGTGGAGGGGGCTGTGGGGCTGAAGGGGGTGCGAGTGGAGGAGGCTGTGTTGTGGAGGGGGCTGTGGGGCTGAGGGGGGTGCGAGTGGAGGTGGCTGTGGGGTGGAGGGGGCTGTGGGGCTGATGGGGGTGCGAGTGGAGGAGGCTGTGGGGCTGAGGGGGTTTCCAGTGGAGGGGGCTGTGGGGTGGAGGAGGCTGTGGGGCTGAGGGGGGTGCGAGTGGAGGAGGCTGTGGGGTTGAGGGGGATGCGAGTGGAGGAGGCTGTGGGGCTGAGAGGGGTGCGAGTGGAGGAGGCTGTGTTGTGGAGGGGGCTGTGGGGTGGAGGGGCTGTGGGGTTGAGGGGGATGCGAGTGGAGGCGGGTGCGAGTGGAGGAGGCTGTGTTGTGGAGGTGGCTGCGGGGCTGAGGGGGGTGCGAGTGGAGGGGGCTGTGTTGTGGAGGGGGCTGTGGGGCTGAGGGGGGTGCGAGTGGAGGAGGCCGTGTTGTGGAGGGGGCTGTGGGGCTGAGGGGGGTGCGAGTAGAGGAGGCTGTGTTGTGAAGGGGGATGTGGGGTGTAGGGGGCTGTGGGGCTGAGGGGGGTGCGAGTGGAGGGGGCTGTGGGGTGGAGGGGGCTGTGGGGTGTAGAGGGCTGTGGGGCTGAGTGGGGTGCGAGTGGAGGAGGCTGTGTTGTGGAGGGGGCTTTGGGGCTGAGGGGGGTGCGAGTGGAGGAGGCGGTGTTGTGGAGGGGGCTGTGGGGCTGAGGGGGGTGCGAGTGGAGGAGGCTGTGTTGTGGAGGGGGCTGTGGGGCAGAGGGGGGTGCGAGTGGAGGAGGCTGTGTTGTGGAGGGGGCTGTGGGGCTGAGGGGGCTGCGAGTGGAGGAGGCTGTGTTGTGGAGGTGGCTGAGGGGCTGAGGGGGGTGCGAGTGGAGTGGGCTGTGTTGTGGAGGGGGCTGTGGGGCTGATGCGGGTACGAATGGAGGAGGCCGTGTTGTGGAGGGGGCTGTGGGGCTGATGGGGGTGCGAGTGGAGGAGGCTGTGTTGTGGAGGGGGCTGTGGGGCTGAGGGGGGTGCGAGTGGAGGGGGCTGTGGGGTGGAGGGGGCTGTGGGGCTGATAGGGGTGCGAGTGGAGGAGGCTGTGGGGCTGAGGGGGTGCGAGTGGAGGGGGCTGTGGGGTGGAGGAGGCTGTGGGGCTGAGGGGAGAGCGAGTGCAGGAGGCTGTGTTGTGGAGGGGGCTGTGGGGCTGAGGGGGGTGCGAGTGGAGGAGGCTGTGTTGTGGAGGGGGCTGTGGGGCTGAGGGGGGGGGGCGAGTGGAGGAGGCTGTGGGGCTGAGGGGGGTGCGAGTGGAGGAGGCTGTGTTGTGGAGGGGGCTGTGGGGCTGAGGGGGCTGTGGGGCTGAGGAAGGTGCGAGTGGAGGGGGCTTTGGCGTGGAGGGGCTGTGGGCTGGAGGGGCTGTGGGGTTGAGGGGGATGCGAGTGGAGGGGGGTGCGAGTGGAGGAGGCTGTGTTGTGGAGGGGGCTGTGGGGCTGAGGGGGGTACAAGTGGAGGGGGCTGTGGGGTGGAGGGGGCTGTGGGGCTGATGTGGGTGTGAGTGGAGGAGGCTGTGGGGCTGAGGAGGGTGCGAGTGGAGGAGGCGGTGTTGTGGAGGGGGCTGTGGGGCTGAGGGGGCTGTGGGGCTAAGGGGGGTGCGAGTGGAGGGGGCTGTGGGGTGGAGGGGCTGTGGGGTGGAGGGGCTGTGGGGTGGAGGGGCTGTGGGGTTGAGGGGGATGCGAGTGGAGGGGGGTGCGAGTGGAGGAGGCTGTGTTTCGGAGGGGGCTGTGAGGCTGAGCGGGGTGCGAGTGGAGGGGGCTGTGGGGCTGAGGGGGGTGCGAGTGGAGGAGCCTGTGTTGTGGCGGGGGCTGTGGGGTGTAGGGGGCTGTGGGGCTGAGGGGGGTGCGAGTGGAGGGGGCTGTGGGGTGGAGGAGGCTGTGGGGCTGAGGGGGGTGCGAGTGGAGGAGGCTGTGTTGTGGAGGGGGCTGTGGGGCTGAGGGGGGTGCGAGTGGAGGAGGCTGTGTTGTGGAGGGGGCTGTGGGGCTGAGCGGGGTGCGAGTGTAGGAGGCTGTGGGGCTGAGGGGGGTGCGAGTGGAGGAGGCTGTGTTGTGGAGGGGGCTGTGGGGCTGAGGGGGCTGTGGGGCTGAGAGGGGTGCGAGTGGAGGGGGCTGTGGGGTGGAGGGGCTGTGGGGTGGAGGGGCTGTGGGGTTGAGGGGGATGCGAGTGGAGGGGGGTGCGAGTGGAGGAGGCTGTGTTGTGGAGGGGGCTGTGGGGCTGAGGGGGGTGCGAGTGGAGGGGGCTGTGGGGTGGAGGGGGCTGTGGGGCTGATGGGGGTGTGAGTGGAGGAGGCTGTGGGGCTGAGGGGGATGCGAGTGGAGGAGGCTGTGTTGTGGAGGGGGCTGTGGGGCTGAGGGGGATGCGAGTGGAGGGGGGTGCGAGTGGACGAGGCTGTGTTGTGGAGGGGGCTGTGGGGCTGAGGGGGGTGCGAGTGGAGGAGGCTGTGTTGTGGAGGGGGCGGTGGGGCTGAGGGGGGTGCGAGTGGAGGGGGCTTTGGGGTGGAGGGGGCTGTGGGGCTGATGGGGGTGCGAGTGGAGGAGGCTGTGGGGCTGAGGGGGTGCGAGTGGAGGGGGCTGTGGGGTGGAGGAGGCTGTGGGGCTGAGGGGGCTGTGGGGCTGAGGGGGCTGTGGGGCTGAGGGGGGTGCGAGTGGAGGGGGCTTTGGCGTGGAGGGGCTGTGGGCTGGAGGGGCTGTGGGGTTGAGGGGGATGCGAGTGGAGGGGGGTGCGAGTGGAGGAGACTGTGTTGTGGAGGGGGCTGTGGGGCTGAGGGGGGTGCAAGTGGAGGGGGCTGTGGGGTGGAGCGGGCTGTGGGGCTGATGGGGGTGTGAGTGGAGGAGGCTGTGGGGCTGAGGGGGGTGCGAGTGGAGGAGGCGGTGTTGTGGAGGGGGCTGTGGGGCTGAGGGGGCTGTGGGGCTGAGGGGGTTGCGAGTGGAGGGGGCTGTGGGCTGGAGGGGCTGTGGGGTGGAGGGGCTGTGGGGTTGAGGGGGATGCGAGTGGAGGGGGGTGCGAGTGGAGGAGGCTGTGTTTCGGAGGGGGCTGTGGGGCTGAGGGGGGTGCGAGTGGAGGGGGCTGTGGGGCTGAGGGGTGTGCGAGTGGAGGAGGCTGTGTTGTAGAGGGGGCGGTGGGGTGTAGGGGGCTGTGGGGCTGAGGGGGGTGCGAGTGGAGGGGGCTGTGGGGCGGAGGAGGCTGTGGGGCTGAGGGGGGTGCGAGTGGACGAGGCTGTGTTGTGGAGGGGGCTGTGGGGCTGAGGGGGGTGCGAGTGGAGGAGGCTGTGTTGTGGAGGGGGCTGTGGGGCTGAGCGGGGTGCGAGTGTAGGAGGCTGTGGGGCTGAGGGGGGTGCGACTAGAGGAGGCTGTGTTGTGGAGGGGGCTGTGGGGCTGAGGGGGCTATGGGGCTGAGAGGGGTGCGAGTGGAGGGGGCTGTGGGGTGGAGGGGCTGTGGGGTGGAGGGGGATGCGAGTGGAGGGGGGTGGGAGTGGAGGAGGCTGTGTTGTGGAGGGGGCTGTGGGGCTGAGGGGGGTGCGAGTGGAGGGGGCTGTGGGGTGGAGGGGGCTGTGGGGCTGATGGGGGTGTGAGTGGAAGAGGCTGTGGGGCTGAGGGGGGTGCGAGTGGAGGAGGCTGTGTTGTGGAGGGGGCTGTGGGGCTGAGGGGGGTGCGAGTGGAGGCGGCTGTGGGGTGGAGGGGCTGTGGGGTGGAGGGGCTGTGGGGTTGAGGGGGATGCGAGTGGAGGGGGGTGCGAGTGGAGGAGGCTGTGTTGTGGAGGGGGCTGTGGGGCTGAGGGGAGTGCGAGTGGAGGGGGCTGTGGGGCTGAGGGAGGTGCGAGTGGAGGAGGCTGTGTTGTGGAGGGGGCTGTGGGGTGTTGGAGGCTGTGGGGCTGAGGGGGGTGCAAGTGGAGGGGGCTGTGGGGTGGAGCGGGCTGTGGGGCTGATGGGGGTGTGAGTGGAGGAGGCTGTGGGGCTGAGGGGGGTGCGAGTGGAGGAGGCGGTGTTGTGGAGGGGGCTGTGGGGCTGAGGGGCTGTGGGGCTGAGGGGGGTGCGAGTGGAGGGGGCTGTGGGGTGGAGGGGCTGTGGGTGGAGGGGCTGTGGGGTTGAGGGGATGCGAGTGGAGGGGGGTGCGAGTGGAGGAGGCTGTGTTTCGGAGGGGGCTGTGGGGCTGAGGGGGGTGCGAGTGGAGGGGAGGGGGCTGTGGGGCTGAGGGGTGTGCGAGTGGAGGAGGCTGTGTTGTAGAGGGGGCTGTGGGGTGTAGGGGGCTGTGGGGCTGAGGGGGGTGCGAGTGGAGG